>JBBBDQ010001916.1:2255000-2410000 GCA_037127315.1 Ascarosepion bandense | reverse complement strand
GTGTCATCCGTAACTGCATCAGATTTTCATCATACTCAGACACTATTGTCTCGATTGTCGATTAGTTCTCTTATTGCCATTTTCTGCAATGGACGTTACATGAAGTAATCGTACGAAAATAGCAGCGCAGTACTAACACACTGGCAAACCTTACAAAGTAATCGCAAATATTATTGGTGTTTGTCTGTCGTGCCATCAAGGCGAAAAACTGTATACATCAGTTCAAAACGTAAATGAAAATGCGGTCGGAAGGGAAAAACAACCCGTATAAGTGAGCAGGGAAAGTGTAAAAGATCCTAGCAAGACTTTATTTGTTTTGTTTCAGTTTTCTTTTTATAACTGTGTAGGCTGAGTTTTGTTGCTACCTCGTTTAATCAAAGGTATTGCACTCTGGAAAATCAGGTGGCTAGTTTCAAGGAGGGATGTGCTTGCCAGAATTGTCTGACAGCTATGACTGGGTTTTGCTGCTTGTGTAGTTCATTTGCCAGTCATAGTGTCTTCCAGCAGCTTAATAGGAGAGTACTACCTTCTCAAGGCACTTGGTTTAGGCCTCCATGATTAATATGAGACCGTATACGAAGATGAAGACATAACGTCGTCATCGCAAGGGATGATATTTTGTGGATATATTCTTCTAACTTCTTCCGACTTGACACACTCTGAAATTGTCTTGGAAGATCTTCTGGTGTGAATGCCAAGCAGTTAAGCATGCCATTTCCAAATTTTTGGTGGAATGAATTGTGTCATGGCGCTCTTCTTCTCACAGACGGTGCCCAGCTGATCCTACTATACTGTGCAGTCGACTAAATAACAAACATACAACGCGCATGCGCGAAATTAAAAACAACAAATGCTAACAATTTCCCCTTCTCATCATGTGCGTATATATATATATATATATATATCTTCCTGTGTTCATAATATCGGGATAAATGAAAAATAGAAAGTGGATTAAGTTGTAAGGTTTTCACAAAGGCTTTTGTTAGCTACCGTCCGTTTCTTGTTCATGACATCTTAAAAATCATTTCTGCTGGCAATCGGTGTTCGAATCCGATTAAATTCCTTGTCGTTTTCTATACTTTTTGTAGTTATGCTAGTATTATTCCTGGGATACATTCTGAAATATATTCCATCTTGGATTAGACCATTCTCTTGTGTTACACTTTCAGCGCACACTTTCAATATTGTCTTTTAGTGAACTCATAATAAGCCAAGTTAAAAACCTTATTCCTCTTTTCTCTTTCCAAAAAAATGAGCAAAAATTTAAAAAGCGCAGGGCCTATAAAAAAACTGATACTTACCCTACCCAAAAAAGAGTCTGATCATATATAGAACACATAATGAGAAAAAGAAGGTCTGGTGAATTTATCAAACCTTTTGTATCGAAATCAAAGCAGGAAGTAACATTCTTCTATACAAGAGCAACTCAAGAAAGAGAGTTACCGTGTGGCTTTTTATGAGCTTATGAAAAAGTAAGAAGTGAAATTCATATGAAGGTCTAGTCTTGAAGAAATCAAGAATATAGTGATTGGGAAAAATCTTGCAGGGCGTCTGTTTCAAAAAGCAGTAACTCTTGGAAAGAAACTAACTGAAAGGTACTTCTTACTATTGATATATGAGGGCAATTGGGATGATTCCCACGTGTACGTCGCAGGGTGTGTCCTCGTTGCAAAGATCAGTTGCGGTGGGACTAAGGAATGTATCTCATCAGAACACATGCCATTGGAATAGCGACAGAGCTGCGAGTGGCTCACGACGTTTCGTGCTTTGGACCGGTCCTGTTCTTATAAATACAAAGTATAGTGAGTGTCAAAAACTAAAGGCGTATTATGGCAAAGGATGCATTCCAGAAGTTGAATAAAGTATTGAGAGACAAGAAGATTTTGCTGGAAACGAAGAGATTACTGCATTGTTATGTGATATATGGTCTTTAATCTGGTGGCAAATGTTGGACATTCTCATCAATGATGAAGGAATACTTGAAGCAACCGAAATGTGGTTCTACAGAAGGATGCTGAGGATATCACAGATCGAACATGTGAGCAAGGACAAAGTTTTTAGAAGATGGACACGAAATGGTAACTGATACTTAACATCAGGAAAAGACAGCGGAAATTTCTGAGACATGTAATGAGAAAGGAGGACTTGGAGAGTCACGAGACGGATGGAGGAAAGGAGAGACAAGGGAAAGCAATGCATGACATACTTGACAGACTTGAGCAGATGGATGGCCGTGCGGGAATCGAACAGGCTAATAGGAGAAAGGATGTTAACAGTTACAAGTGATAAGGAGATATGGAGGGCCTGATCGCCTACGTCATGAAGAGATATGATACATAGAAGAAGAAAGAAGTCAGTGAACTGACCATTTTTCCAGCATCTTTAACGATAGATTGAACATGAGTTCCATTTCGTGAATGGGTGGACGAACAAGGGCAAAGCGAGGTAGTAAAGGCCCAACATATAGAAAGTTGCTGAGGTCCATGATTGCAATCGTCCTGAAAGCACATAAAAGTAGCTTTGTCTTGTACCTTGTTAAAATGGTAGCACATTAATCGCAAATCAAAGCCAATAGAGTAGAAATTGTCCAAAAATCACCTTGATAAAATGCCTTGTGTTTTCAACAAGCAAATTAAGATTCCATTTCTCTGGCATAATGGTAAGGCTTTTGATATAATTACCGTTTTCATGCATCATCGGCTGGTAATTGATCAAAGACTTAGCATTATGGTCGCTTAGAATTCAAAGTCTTTTTCTTGAAACAAATTTTCAAAGAAATTGAACTTCTCAAGTTTACTAAATATTATAGTTATTTCGAGTATTGACAGGGGATTCCTTCCAAAATGTTTTGATTCGGGTAGTCTTTTATTTACGCCAAGTTAAAACTTAGCTAAGGTGTGTTTGGTCATTAGTTACATTTTTCCCCACTTGTTTTACTCTAATTCCCTCTCTCCTTCCTCGTTAGGTGACGAAAACTTTTATTTGCCTGGTAGATCAGGGGCATTTTTCCTTTTCGTGTGTGCTAGATGGGTGATCTTTTGGCAATACCATTGTTGCAGAATTGAATATATGGAAGGTACAATGTGCATTCCGGTGCAGGATGGGCGTGGTGGTGCAGTGGATATCGACTCGGAACTACAAATCGGGGGGTCGAGGTTGAATTCCAGTTCCTTGCATTCACTTACGCACAAATACCCTTGGGAAAGATATTAATCCGTCTCTTCCCTCCAGTTATGGGTTAAATAACAGGACAGATTATGTTCTATAGCCTTCTCTGACATCTAGTCTACTGCAGAAAGTAATGGCAACCTGCTGAGAGATAATCTTCTAGCCAGTCAATCATGTCTTTCGAGATATGTTTACCCAAGTGTGTATGGATAATAGCACTGAATTGTTTTATCGGGCAGCCGAGTTTACATTCTCTTTGGGTTTGTTCTAGCTTCTCCGATTTCTCGTTCTGGGCTGATATCCACTACACCACAACGCACATTCAACTAAATCCTTACTATTTCAAAAAAAGATTCTTACAATATAAAAATATTTTATGGCTTTAAATAACCTGAAAAGGGATGATAAGCCGGAAGAAGCAAGCGATCACTGTCAAGTCTTCTCTGTCTATTTCAGAGTTCTTTCAAACGTTCATAATCCAAAAATCTCTTCATCTTTTACTGTATCTTTACTCGATGTATATATGACTTTCAAAGTAGGCCAGTTATTGTTGGTATATTCTTGAAGTTACTAATTAGTTACTAATAAATGTCAAGCTGATGCAGACGTTTAAATGACGAGGAAGCATTTTAACAGATGAAGCAAAATGTGACATCGAATGGAAGATCCGAATACGCAATGGACGAACGAAAATCTCATTCTTAAGGCTTAGCAAGTTGCCAAGAAACATAAAAATGGCGTTAGAAACAAAGAAAATAGTAATGAATTTCTAAATAATATTCATCCTCTTGTATGACACTAAATGTTGATCTTCTTTTTCTATGGGTCACGTACCTTCAGGATATAGGCGATGGTGGCACATGCTTATCACCTGGAGTTCGCTCTTAGAAAAAATTTCAATCTTTTTTAAGGATCCCACTATCTGCTCTGCCTTCCATTCACACAAGATGTATGTAGAAAAAAAACTAGGGGCAGCAGAATTTCTACGGAAATATATTCATAATATATGCTATAATTAAAAGACAATTTTTTTATAAAGAAAATTAAAAAACTTGTGAAAATTAATTGAAACTAAATGAATGATGTCCTACAATGTTTCACACTTTCTATCATCACGTCTACGTCGTCTGTTGACGTTGTTTTTTTTTCTTTCGACTGCCTTTTCTTTAACGTTTTGAACTGATTAATTCAGCGTGTTTATTCACTTTGATGACACGACTGACCGTGGAATGGCTGACAGCAACAATATCTGCTTTCACTTATAAGGTTTGCCAGTGTGTTCCTGCAGGGTTACAATTTCTATACGCTTCCTTGGACTAACGTCCATCGCAGACAATGGTCGTAAAACTAATATTCAGCAGTCGCAATATTTTTCACGACCAAGCAAATTTTATCATCCATCCCAAAAACAGATTCATATTACTGCACACCACTGGAAATGACCTAATTTCAGGAAAAAATAAAAATCGATTACATCCTATCACTCCAGTAAAACTAAAACGACCGTATCGTAAAAGAAAAGGAATTAAAAAGAAAAGACAGCTGAAATTCATGGGACACATAATGAGGACGGAAGGCTTAGAAGATTTAATTTATTTGGGGCAAAAGAGATTGGGGAAGGTAGCCGGTCATATATCTGACAATCTTGTGCGAATGTAAGGCAGAGCAGATAGTGGGATCACTAAAAAAGATTGAAATTTTTCTAAGAGTGAACTACAGGTGATAAGCATGTGCTACCATCGCCTATATCCTGAAGGTACGTGACCCATAGAAAAACAAGATCAAATGCTAACTCACTCCTTTGTAATTGGATTGTTTTATAATTGAAATATCGATGCCAGCTTTGTATTTTTATATGCAAATTTTAATCACTTAGTCTTATGCAAATTTTAAACACTTAGTCTTTTTATTTATTTATTTTAACACGCACTTCCTTAAGTGTTCTAAATATTCGAAGGTTTACATCAATCATTTTGTTTATTCTTATTATCATTATTATTAACATTGTGTGTGGTATCATCTTGCCAGAGAGTAATTTTAAGCATCTAATTACAAATAACCCCTCTGGGCTCTATCAGTAAAAATATACTTTAGTAGAGATATCTATTTACATTTGAAACGTTTCGTTTAGATGGACAGGGTTTGCATATGACACGTGCAGTTTCGCAAAAAATAACTTTTTTTAGCTTGGAGATGTTGATGTGACCAGGAATTTTATGATTTTTGATGCAATTCTGTATCATACCTAAGGCTTCTAAAAACAAAAAGCAGAAATAATCCTAGTTATCAATTTCCACATATATTGTTACCTCTATTTGCTAGTCTTTATAATTTGACCAAATTTTTAATGTTTTTATTGGAAAGTAACATCAATAAGTTGACAGCTTCCTTTTTATTACGCGTCCAATGTATGACGATAAATCACATTCGGGTTCTGGATATGACGGTAAACTACATCCGTGCCCTGAGTATGACGATAAACTATATCCGGGTCCTGGGTATGACAATAAACTATATCTGGGTCCTGAATATGACGATAAACTATATCCGGGTCTTGAGTATGACAATAAACTACATCCGGATTTTGGGTATGACGATAAACTACATCCGGGTCTTGGCTATGACGGTAATCTACATGCGGCTCCTGGGTATGACGATAAACAAAATCCGAGTCCTGGGTATGACGATAAACTACATCCGGTAGCAAGGCCTTAAATTTGGAAGATTTGAGAAGAATGGAACCACCTCGTAATTGCTGTTGTTCCCAGTTCCACCCTGATCCGGGGTGGTAAAACTTGTTAGGGTCCCAGCTATGAACAAATAGTTAGCTCCCAAACTGGAGTCAATAATACTATGTAGGTATAAAAATAGATTTTTATTGTGAACTTTCTCAGGAATACAGTTTTGGAGAAGAAAATATTAACAGGAATGCATTTTCAAACAAAACATATTACCAACAATACATTTTTGTAGAAAAAAAATTGATCTACAAACTGATTTCTTACAAAGAATACATATTCTTTTCATATGAATCTATTGTAAAAATCTTGACGGCATTAAATAACCCATTGAGGCTGATATGCCTTAAAACAAAATAAACCCAAAACCTGATGTACAAACCGATTTCTTACAAAGAATACATATTCTATTTATACGAATCTATTGTAAAAATCTTGACGGCATTAAATAACCCATTGAGGCTGATATGCCTTAAAACAAAATAAACCCAAAACCTGATGTACAAACCGATTTCTTACAAAGAATACATATTCTATTCATACGAATCTATTGCAAAAAATCGTGTCAGCATTAAATAACTCACTGAGGTTGATATGCCGTAAAAGAAAATAAACCCAAAACATTATTATTATTATTATTATTATTATTATTATTATTATTATTATTATCTTTACTGCTGTTTACTGCTGTAGTTGGATCATCATTTTTTTGTTTTTCTCCCTATATCATTTTTCAACATCTTTTGATTGGCATCGATATTATCATAACATTTTGTCACTGTGCACGCTATTGCATATATTATTACACTCACATTATTAGCTCAGCGAGGAGCAATATTGTTGTCAAAATTAATATAAACACTATTATTTTTATCATCGTTATTGCAATTAGTAGTAGTTATTATATTACAATGGCTATGATGACTTTGTTATTGATTTCGTTTAATTGAAATTAACTGCGGTCAGAAAGAGAGGATCACAAAGGAGTTTATTTAATAATGCTAAGGCATCTGATTAAATCAAATATAGTCCGAGAATTTTCAGCTGCGCCTCACAGACACACAAACACACACACACATACACACACACATACAAATATATATATATATATATATATATATATATATATATATATATATATATATATATATATATTTGAAAAGGTTTGGTACAAAATTTTATAACCGCAAGGATTAAGCGGAATTTAGATGACATTCTAAACACTAAAAACTAAAATGAACAACCGGTTTCGTCCCAGATCTTATCAAGTTCAATTTCTAAGAAATTTATTATTAGAAAATAAAAGAAAATTCTAATGAGAAGGGGTGAGAAAAAAAACATGCAAAAGAACTAGAGTCCAACCGCGTTCAAACATAAAAAGCAATCTCTCTGCTTACAGAGAGAAGGCTTTCGAGATTTGATGTTTTTACTCTAGTGCTTTTAAACGATACAAGGAGTGCGACTTAAAAAATATTGAAAAAGAAGCCAGCACTCAGTCAAGCAAAACATTCCCTGCTAATTATAGCATGTTGTGCTATAAATTACTAGTTGACTACTACTTGTGGATGGATTTAAAATTCTGGGTGGTAAATGCTGTTTAATTCTAAAATCCAAACGCTGTGATGTTCTACCTATATAGTCGCATCCGCAACTACATTCAAATTTATAAAAAACAGAATTAATATAATATATATATATATATATATATTGTGATTTTTTTACGAAAAGTTACGGAATTGATATTAACCCACATATTTATTTAAATTTATTAATAAATAATGTTCAAGTAAATAAATTTAAATAAATATGTCGGTTAAAACCAATTTCGTAACTTTTCGTAAAATTACTTATTATTGTTTTTGTTTACATTAGGATACGAATCAGAGCAGATATGGATGTTCTAAAGAAATCAGGAAAATTTGAATTAATATGGCTTAATTTAATTTTGTTTCCAATGAATCTTCTGTGGTCTAGTAATAAGGCATGTCAGATCTAATGTCCGTATATAGGAGTTACAGGCTCGTATCATGTCGAAAGCTAGATCTTAACATGATTTCTAGAATATTCCGGCTAGTGGATATATTTAAAAATGTTATATCCCGAGGACCAACATAGTGTAGTTGATCTTAAATAGATGTTACTTCTGTCAAAGACGAAAAAAAAGTGATGATCTCATTATAAAAATGGAATCTTCGCTCAAATACGAGTATCCGTTAAAAATAAATTTTGAAACAAATTAAAAATATGTCGGAGTTAATTCATTTCGTAATGGATTTCGTAAATAAATTGTCTTTATTAACATTTGTATACAAAATGTGCGTTGTGGTGCATTGGATATTGGCTCGGAACGAGAAATCGGGGAGCCGAGTTCGAATTCCAGCTGAATTCATTGCATTCACTTACGCGCAAATACCCTTGGGAAAGGTATTAATCCTACTATTCCTTCAAGTTATGGGTAAAATAGCAGAACAAATTGAGTTCTATAGCCTTGGTCAGCAACCAGTCTACCGCAGAAAGCAATGGCAACCTACTGCGGGATAATATTCTGCTCAGTCAGTCATGTCTCTTTCGAGACATGATCACCCAAGCGTGTATCACGTATGGCACTTAACTAACTGAGACAAAATGTTAAATACAATACCAATCGTAATTTTATATATATATATATATATATATATATATATATATATATATATATATATATATGCGCGTTGTGGTACAGTGGCTATCGGCACGGAACCAGAAATCGGGGAGCCGAGTTCGAATTACTGTTGGATTTATTGCATTCACTTACGTGCAAATACAATTGAAAAATATATTAATCCGTCTCTTCCCTCCAGTTATGGGTTAGATAACAGGACATATTGGATTCTTTAGCCTTGACTGGCAGGCAGTTTACCGCAGAAAGCAATGGCAACCTACTGTTGGATTAATCTTCTGCCCAGTCAGACATGTCTCTTTCGAGACATGTCCGCCCAAGCGTGTTTCACATATGGCACTTAACTGAGGGATTGTTACAGTCTGTTCTCCTCATCTTCCATTTTAGAGGCTTTTTTCCGTGATTGTTGTTTTTCTTTTTACATCGGGGCGTTGAAAATGTCATTTGAATGTCGCTTGTTAATAAAAAAGGACTGCTAATTACAAATTATATTTGATTATAGCTCTGCGTCCAAATTATTTTAAATATCCTGTGCTATTATTTTTACTATATGTTCAACCAATACAAGATCGAAGAGCAACTTAATGTTGGCGAATGATTGTTCTGTTTTCTGGATGTAGTAAAAAGAAGAGGAAAACATTAAGTATGAAAGAATTTTTTTTTTAATCACATCACCCCGAGCAAGGCGGTAACGCCACTGATGTGCCGGGGGTTACGTAAGAGTGAAAAGATTGGAAAAGAGAAAACCGGAAACCACATCCTAAACAGGGAACAAGGGATGAGCCTCTACACCTGTTCAATAGACGTGGGTGGAGTGTGAAATCGGTTGATCCTAAACATTGAAAGGCTTAAGATTTTATTGTTCGATCAATCTTCCTTTTGGGAGTTCTAACACAAAATAGCGACTCTAGAGATTAAGCTGTTAGTACATGTAACTATGGTGAGCGTGGGACTTAACTGAAAGGTTAGAACTCATGGAACTAGGGAATACAACTCGTCAGCATATTTTCCTTGGAAATAGCGATATAGTAGCTAGATCCCTGTGTTGTTCCGTCTGTGGGAGAGATTTTGCAGATGGAAATAACTTACCGCCGATATATGTTTCACAAGATATTGTCTCTTGGTGAGAAGCTGACGGAATGGAATTTCTTTCCGTTTAATGAATTGTCGCGGTAAAGAAGATGTTTCGTTCATGATGTGGCGAATCTTATCTGTAAAGATCGGAATGAATGAACTTTAGAATGCAGCTCGTGAGAACCTTTTTTCCACTCGAACAGCTTCTCCCGGCGAACCTTTACCCCGTAGAACTAATTCCCAAGAGGATGTTTCCCCGATCTCTTCAATCTTAACCTGTTCATGCCTGCGGTTAACCGTTATATTCCCCTCCTATCTGTATAAACTGCCTCTAGTGCAAGTAGTTTCCGTGCCTTGTACCGCATGAAGCCTGAAATATTCTCAGCTCTATCCATTTTCGATATCTGAGACTACTGAACAAACAATTTTTATGTGAACCATTTTGGTTATTCCCTAAAATTAGCCGCATTCCCTGTATGTTATCAGCACCAGATATATTACTGGCGCGTCGTCGAGTGGATACAACACCTGCTTTCCGTCCATAAAACCCAGGTTCGAATCTCACCCAAAACGATTTGTCAGAGTGATGCTTTTTTATCAGTCTCATTTGATATCAGCTTGTGAATCTTTTGGAATGTGTCTGAAAACCATACAACGGTTTGAAACGAACCTTTTGGGGGAAATTAGGTAGACGGAACTACTCAGCAGCTGTTAATGGTCATCATACAAACCATCTTGACCCTTTTTTTATCTTTCCGTGTTTTGGAATTATTCAAATTGTTGATTCTGACAGATTATTATTCTCTCTCCCAGAAACTGTAACTAAGATACGCTCAGCATAGTTGCAGTATCAACCAACGGTGAGGCTCTCTGGATGTTGAACACCTGACCAGGTGACAACGACATAAATTGACTAGTCACTCGATTGCTCAGAAAACGAGATTAGACACACACACACACACACACACACACACACACACACACACACACACAAACACACACACACACACATATTGGTATGACTTTTTTCTTCCACTATTTTAGTTCCGTGTTCCATTTTTGGATTTCAGTATAAACATAACTAAATACTGTACTTAATGAATAAAAATATTTGCACACCCAATATACGGTTTATAACGACCTTGACATAAGAAACGCTAATACCTAAATAATAATTTAAATCGAAAAAATTCATAATATGCACCTGATTATTGCATAATGCATGGAACATCGAGTCGTGCCTAAAACGTAGAATATGCATAATTATATTTATATATATATTACTTCAAATGTTATATTTAGAAGATACTTGTATTTGAGTAGATGCTCCGTTTCAATTGGGCTGTACATGAAAGATAATGTTTGAAGCAAAAAAAATGTGCCAAATTAAAACGTAATATCCATTAATTCCTTAGAGAGAGAGAGAGAGACAGAGAGAGAGACAGAGAGAGAAAGACAGAGAGAGAGAGAGAGCGGTAGAAAAAAGAGGGGACGTGGGAGAAAGAGTGATGTATATGTATTTACATTTACGTGCGCCGAAGTTACAACAGTTCGTCGTGTGAAACAGTTAAATGATCCAATCAACGCTTGACTAAAATAATTCAAATTTAATTATGTTGGAATTACCGCAGACTCATTTTTTCGTTTCGTTGACAAATTTAGAAGATAGTCAACATGGCTGCAAGATGCAATATTATGAAATTGGTTCCTATTGCTTCTCTAAAACCTACGTTTTTTCCGTTCGTGCAGTGGTGCGAGAGACTCCTTGTTCATTTTGTTTTGTTTGCACTAAGCAATATCTATTTTGATGTATTTATTCAGACATGCCGTTCTTTATTTAATGAAATGATTCACAGCCTTTCTGAAGAAGCTTGTTAAAGAAATTACTCAAGCTTCTTACAATCCTGTCTCCTTCCACAGGTTCCATGTCTTGATTTGGCAGAAGAATTACAGCAGTCGGCAGCCGTTACTTTCTGCGGTAGACTGGTTGTCAAGCTTACAGCACCTGGTATTCACCTCGGTGATGGAACAAGAAACAGTGTTTTAGCCTGGTATTTTGGTAAACATATTGCTATCTACTGATAGGTTAACAGTTATTTGTTGCAACTGCCTGGTGAGGGAAGAAAGAAATTTTTCTTGCTAAAGTTCACCAGCGATAAGCTTCAAATTTCACTCAAGGTTTACTGTTAAAATGTTTATGATCACTATTCTTTGTTATATGTATCAAAAAGGGGCAAAATAAAGTATGAGATACAATTTCAGTAACTACCATGTATTTGATTTTATTCTGAAAAACGATAAGCACGTAACTATAAAAAATGTCGCAAAGTCATATCTTATTTTCTTCTATAAAATCACCACCTTCCTTAATTATTACTTTACAAATTCATGTTGCCTCTCGAATAGTTTTCATTCTATTCTTTTTGCTCTCAATAATTAAGTGTTTATCTTCAGCCCCAGTTGTCAATTTCAGTTCTCCAACACTTTTTCGGTTAATATTTTCGCCGGTTTCTAACTGCTTTTATCACGAATATTACACCTGATTTCAACTTCTTGGCAATTTGTCTTTGAAAGTAGCCTTTTTTAACAGAATTTCAATTTGTGCCCGCATCACAATACTTTCCTGCTTTAATTCTTTCATTTTGTCTAAATTAGTTCAAAATTAAAAGATATTAAAAAAGATAGAAATTACTCTCACATGGCACAATCATTTTTTTTTCTTCAAAGAGAAACAGCTACAAATGTTTTTAATGATATTAGTCAGTGCTAAGTTAATATTTGAAACCTATATTGGCATCTAACTTAATCACAAAAAGTTTCCTGAGGGGTTAATAGTGAAAATTATAATATATATCATTATGTTTCTCATACAAAATATTAATTATTTAAACTATGAACTGTGTGATGACAAATCAAAATTTTAATCTTTTGGTAGTAAGAGGAGTTTCAAGAAAAACAAAATTAGAAGCAAATAATTTCATTTATTTTAATCGTTTTAACTACCACTGATACGCAGGGGGCTACATGAGAGAGTAAATGTTTTATCAGGAGGAGAGGGTAGAGAAATATGAACCAGTTACAAGTGGTGTCCGTGAAAGAGGAAGAGAAGGCTGGGAATACAGATGTGATGACAGTTAAGAAGGTAGAGTCAGAAAGGAAAAGAACAAGATACACAGAGTGATGTAGAAAGGACGAAGGAAGGACTGGAGTCAAGTGGATAAGAGATGGGAATTGACGTTGCATTTAAATTTAAATTTCTGGTGGTTGTAGCCGTCAGGAAAACAAGTATACGGAAGGGAGTTCCACAGGCGGGAAGTGCGATAAAAGAAGCTGGGGAGTAGAAGTGCTGACTAAATTTGGCAAATTTAACTGTAAAAGGTTGGGACCTTTGTTACCAGTGATGTTTGCTCGAGGAAATTCTTGTGGAGGGCTACTAGTGACCGAAGATCGTCGGAGCAGAAGCCATGAAAATGTTTTCAAAAGAGACAGAGAGAAGCCACATCCACGGATTATAAAGAATAATTAACCTAGTGAATAAAGCGGTTTTTTTTCAAGTGTTTAATTATTGTGTTTGTTTGTTTTTTTTTGTTTTTGTTTTTGTTTTTTTTATGGGGGTCACCTAATAAATATCTAAAGTACCATTCAAGGTATAGTAGTAAGGGGGTACTAAAAAGCCTATATTAGGAAAATTTATAGGACAGATATCGGTTGACCCTCGACTAGAAAATCTTGAATAAGCATTTTGAGTCTACCTGCTAAGAGCGATCGTTCTTTATTAGTTAAAATAAAATATTTTGTGTTTTAGCTTATGACAGGAATCTGGAGTATTCAAAAGTCTTGTATACCAAAACTAAATATTGTTGTATCTGTAAAATAAAATGCATTGAGACATTAAATTAGATTTAGCAACGTAAAAGTCTATGACAGAAAATGTAGGTAAAAGATGATCATAAATATTCAATCAGAATTATATATACACCAAACACGAATCATATAAACTATGGAAGTAAAAAAATATAAAATCTGAATATAAATGTATAATCAGAAACAGATACATGGACACAAAAAAGATCGAAAAATATTTAACAAACTAGTAACTGTAATTTGCTTTTGATATATATTTTTTTAATTGTCGCGGCTATTAATTCTGTCTATCGTCGCTGACCCGACATAATATGCCAACTGAAGATGCAAATTCTGTTCGGGGCAGACCTTTTGAATATATTTTTGCTTCTTTTACGCATGTTTGTTTATATTATTTGGTAAATCGATATCTACTGAAGCATAATTTCGTATTTGGATTTAATATGTTTTACTTCAGTGAATTCGAATGTCAGTCTATGCAAGATGGTATGCTTTTGAAAAGCCGAAAAAAATTCTGAGCGAACAAAATCTTTTATAAAAATTCTCAAACAACAAAAAATAAAAATAGGAAATCAGAAACAAGATGAAATTTAACAGAAAAAATACATTGTTATTGAAGGAAGTTACTAATTATGTGTTAGTGTTAAGCCGGACAAATTACGAGAGCTTATGGTCACTTTACGTTGATACATAGGTTCTTGTATGGTCAACGAAGTTAAGCAACGTGAAGTCTAGTCAGTACTTAGATAGGTGATCTCTTGGAAATACCCGGTGCAGTAAAGCTTACAGATACTTCACGTTGAAGCACTGCTTCCCGGACGATCACCGGAGTTAAGAAACGTCGAGCCTGGTCAGTACTTGGAGTGGGTGACCTTTTAGAAATTACAAGTGCAGTAGGGTTTATGGCCACTTCCTGTACGATCAACGAAGTTAAGAAACGTCGAGCCTGGTCAGTACTTGGAGTGGGTGACCTTTTAGGAATTACAAGTGCAGTAGGGTTTATGGCCACTTCCTGTACGATCAACGAAGTTAAGAAACGTCGAGCCTGGTCAGTACTTGGAGTGGGTGACCTTTTAGGAATTACAAGTGCAGTAGGGTTTATGGCCACTTCCTGTAAGATCACCGAAGTTAAGAAATTTCGAACCAGGCCAATACTTAGATGGGTAACTGCTTGGAAATATTTAGTGCAATAAGCTTGGATGTGCAGTTAGTGTAATAGAATATGTAACTCGGGACTGTAAATCACTATAGTTTTTTTTCCACTTATGCGCAAATACTCTTAGGAATCATATGCATCAGCATCATCTCTCCTATCTATGGGTTAATTGGTATGAATTGAATCGCTACAACAATTAACCTTTTGTTCCATATTGGTTACAGTTGTAACCCATATGCAACACAGTGTTATTTTTTTTTTAATTATGTACACAATAATTACATTTCGGCATTACATAACCATTGAAAAAAACAACCAAACAATTTATGAGTTTTTGCAGCTAATGTAATTCTAATATAACCCAAGGGGTGGGGTTCTTTTGCTAAAATAGTTGAATAAAAAAATACATATTAAGCTAAGAACTTAAGTCTTAATTGTAGATATTTCTGTCTGCTCTATACTCTCATGCGAATGTTATGAATGACATCCTACTCGTTCTGAAATATTAAAATTATCAGCGATATATATATATATATATATATATATATATATATATATATATATATATATATATATTAAAAGTACACCCGTCATTTCAACTGATTATAAATTATAATTCATTTCTATGAGCTCATTTCATCAGACCTTCCAATATTCCTTCCATTTGGTACAAAAGAATCTGCCAGAATAAGCATTTTCTTTAACTGAAGAGAAGGGTAAAAATAAAAATAAAATAAAAATAAAAATAAGAAGAAGGAAAAGAGAAAGAGGAAAAGAGAAAGAGGAAAAGAGAAAGAGGAAAAGAGAGTCAGGACTTAGGCATTGGCGTCAAATTTGTATGCGGATGGGTAGACATATATGCGTAAATCCACTGGATGTGATGGAAGTATGAAAAAAGGGTGTAATTTAGAAGTATGTGTGAGAATTACTAGCAATTATGTGTATATATATATATATATATATATATATATATATATATATATATATATAACACTACTTATACGCGGGAAATCCCGTCTTTGTGAAATGTATATGTGTGAGTACACGAACGCCAGGATCCGTATGTAAATACGAAAAAGTGTAAGGCAAAAATATATGTAGGCATGAACAAAGTCACATTTGTAAGAATGTGTAAATGTACGCATATGTATATATGGATATAAGTTAGTATAAATTGATGGGTTGGTTTTATGGAGTCACACAAACACCAGTATCCAAAGAATTAGAAATTTCGTTACAGGTAAAACTCTTTACAAGGGACTAGGCAATCACAGACAGATCTGACGCCTCAGTCCTAACTTTCTGGATAGCACCCATTGAGCTCTCTATAGATATAACACTAAATATTTTATATTACGTTAATCTTATTGGATTATCCTCACCGTTTACGGACTGGATATCTATACCTATATATATATATATATATATATATATATATATATATATATATGTATATATATCCATATATATATATATATATATATATATATATAGGTATAGATATATATATATAGATATATATAATAAATGAGTAATAGTTACTAATGGAAATATATTTCACAGTTACACATTTAATTTGAAAAATGATTAATACAACGGTAGAGCATAAATATATAGTAATTATCATGATTGCAATAATAATGCCACACTGTAACTTGATAGCTATAAAGTGTCGGTGTTAAAACACCATCATCAGGTAGTAAAATGTGGTCAATTTATTTTGTGGCTCTTAGTATGTGTGGTTCTGTTACACCTCGCAACCCCCGTTCCGTCATCCACCTGATCAGGCCCTGCATATATGTTATCCGCTGTCTTCCTCTGTCTCTCTTTCCTTCTATCTCGCCAGTCAGTATCAGGTTCTCCAAGCTCTCCTTCCTTATTGCATGTCCCAGGAAGTTGTTTCCAGTTTAAGCGAAACCGTAGAGTGAAAGAAAAATGAATGGATGTAGGTCAAATTTTGATTTCCTAGTCTCAATATCGAAATTTTTTTCGTCGTAAACTGAATTTTGAAGGCTAAATAAGGCCTCTGAGTAAATGATATCATGGCTGAGACTAAGAACTACAATTATACCTGCTTAGAGCCAAATCCGAAGCTAAAACTAAAATAAAAGGGCTGAAAAAATACAGACATACAGACAGATAAATATGTTTGTGTGTCTGTTTATCTGCCCGTTTAACATCTTGCCTTTTATATATATATATATATATTATCGATTTTCTGCACTATTGTAAGAACTGCAACCTTGAAACTTCTGAATATCGTTTCTTATGTCTTTGTCTATGAGTGTATCAAATTTGATTAAAATCGGACCACTCCTTCTATAAGCCGATCTTTTCGATTATCGATTTTCGATATTTATCAGGTGTACCTCGACACAAATTCTAGCTAAGAACACTCGCAGACGGTTGTAGTTCATTTGTGTAAATTCTCAAGAAAATCGGTTCAGCCGTTTTGGAGTCTATAGGTAACGGACACACACACACACACTTAGAAAACACACACAGACGCACACACACACAGACAAAGTTCCATTTATAAATAAGTTTAGATTTTACCCCAAGCAAGGCAATATGCAACGGGGTTACTGAGTGTTACAGAATATGAGAAAAATACATTATTACGGAAAGAAGACAAAAAACTATTAAAACGATAGATGATAACATTACATTTAAATGTTTAAGGATCAAAGTTGACTGAGAAACAAGAAGCCAAAATAATGTTTCACAAACGATAGAAAAAACCTTTAGCATGGAACATACGGTACCAAATAGCCATTTCAACTCCAAAAGGATATGACCTTCCTGACAATGTAGTCAGTCAGTTTAGGTGCCATACGTGATACACGCTTGGGCGATCATGTCTCGAAAGAGACATGACTGACTAGGCAGAACATTATCCCGCAGTAGGTTGCCATTGCTTTCTGCGGTAGACTGGTTGCCGACCATGGCTATAGAACCCAATCTGTCCTGTTATTTAACCCATAACTGGAAGGAAGAGACGGATTAATACCTTTCCCAAGGGTATTTGCGCGTAAGTGAATACAATGGATTTAGCTGAAATTTGAACTCGGCTCCCCGGTTTCTCGTTCCGAGCCGATATCCACTGTACCACAACGCACATCCTAGTACTGCGCTTAAATTCATAAATTCTACGTACGAAAGAGAAAAGCTCATCGGATTAATTACCATAAAATTATATATAGTAAAAGGCTCAGCAAAACTACATTACGGCAATGGAAAAGGGTCTAAAACCGAATTGCCATGTCAGGAATTGTAACATTGCAGATTCTTCTTTTAATTTGATCAATAATCTCTAAATATATAGCAGGAGCACCAGACCAGATATGGACCTGATATTTAAAGCAAAGTCGAATGGTAAACTTATAAATATGTAAGATTAATTTTGAGGAGAAAACTGTTTAACTAGATAGAATGAACCATAGCTGCAGATTTATCAATTGATTCAATATACGTTCTTCATTCGGAATTTTTTTAATATACGATTTCTTAACATTTTATCACAGCTTTTTCTACAGTTTGGTTTCTTCGATCGATTATTTTACTATCTTTTAACACGAAAGTCCTTTTGAATTTTCCCTTTGATTGAAGCACAATTCATATTGTTGTGTTATTAACAGTTAACAAAGAAAAATATCTTTTACAATTTTTGCTTTTTGTGTTTTTCAGGTGAGTACCGTTAAGAATTGTTTTCAAATACGTAAGTACTAAAACTATTTTAGTGAACTCAGATTTTGTTCTGTAATTTTGCATTGCCAAATTTAATATTGCATAATTTTCTTTGCTTTATTTCGAAAATTCATGATTCATTAGAAAAAAATTGTCAAGAAATTTGAAAAAAAACAGTCCTCATTGTCATGTTGATTATCTTTACGAATTTTCATACAGGTTTTAAGAGAAACCTGCCTCTCCTAAAACTATGTCTTTCCTTCATTTTTTTATATTACCACTTTCAAATTAGGACACAATATATATATATATATATATATATATATATATATATATATATATATATACCCACACCACTTTCTTCAAAATTCTAACAATCTAACTTTTAATGTTAAATCTGTCTAAAAACCAAAGACTCTCATTAATCAACCATATTATCTACCCATACCACTTTCTACAAAATTCTAACGGTCAATCAACGAGACATGTTCCCTTATCACTAACCCCCACCAACATCTCACACTCAACTGACCAAATATAAGAAAAGAGGCATTCTATTCCTAGCCACACCGCCTGATGAGACATTGAAGTTTCAATGTCGAAATAAATGTACTATTTGTAGTGGATATATAAAAAACTTACGTCCATGTTCTAAAATATAATTTATAATAAATATATGTGTGTGTGTGTGTGTGTGTGTGTGTGTGTGTGTGTGTGTGTGTGTGTGTGTTACAAAATTACGCGAAAATTTACGAAATTGGTATTCACTGACATATTTATTAGAAGATTATTTTTAATGGACACGCGTATTTGAGTAGATACTTTTTTCTCAATTATCCAAAGGTCTAAATGAAATCTTTTTTGGAAAATATCTGTCTTTCGGTAGGATTCGAGACTGCATACTTAGGGGATGTGCCAATATGAAAGTTGGTATGTATTACACTTGACAACAGATGATATCATGGCAGTCAAGGTCTAAATTATGCCTTAAATACACATTTTTCTAAATTCCTCTTGAACATCTAACTCTTGCTCGGGATCGTATTCTAATATAAACGGACGCAACCGAAGACAATATTACGAAATTATACGGAAATTTACGAAATCGATATATAACCGACATATTTATTTAAATTTATTAAATTCTATTCAAAATAAAATTAAAAACAAATCCATTTAAATATATTAAAAATGCGCTATCTAATTGTAGAAAAAATAGATTATCCACTCAAATAAAAATATCCTTTAAAAATAAATTTAAATAAATGCATTTCCTGTCAATATCTGATAAATAATGGTCTATTTCTATTTGAATGTGTAGAAAAACAAAAAACGCACGCTTCTTGGTTTCGGCGAGAAAATGAGTGAAAGCGAGAAAGAAGAAGATATAGAAGGGTGTAACAGCACATTTCAGTGAAATGGGAAATGCCAATTTAAAATTTCTTTATTTGTAACCACTTCATAAATAATTACTAGCGAAATTAAAACACATATTAGAGACGCTACTTGGTTTCAGTGCGAAAATAAAACAAAATGAAAGAAAGAAAGAAAGAAAGAAAGAAGCCAAACTAGAAGAGTTTAACGGCTGTCTCAGTGCAATGGAAAACGGTTTCAATTTCAAATACTTTCATCTGTACCGATTTCTTAATTATTTTTTTTATCATTTCACCCCAAGCAAGGCGGTACCGCCGCTGATGTGCTGGGGGCTACATAAGAAAGTAAAAATTTTAGACAAGAAAAGAGTGAAGACAAAGTCGAACAAGTTACAGGGGTGGGAAAGTGAATGGGCAAGAAAAGGATATGAACACATGAGTGAAGATAGTTACGAAGGTAGAGAGGAAGGAAAAGAACAAGATATACGGGGCGAAGTGGAAAGGGCTGGAGTTAAGCGGATAAGTGATGACAATTGACTTTGTATTTAAATTCCTGGAAGTTATAGCAGTCGGGAATGCTAGTATATGGAAGGGAGTTCCACAGACGAGAAGCGGGAAAAAAGAAGCTGCTGGAGTAGGATTGTTGCCTGCATTTGATTGATCTAACTGTAAAAGTCTGGGACCTTGATGCCAGTCTGGTTGCCCAAGTAAATTCTTGTGGAGTGGGTACCAGTGACCTAAGTTCTTCGGAACAGAAATCATGAAAATATTTGTAGAAGAGACAGAAGGAAGAAAATTCGGTTAATTTTCGTTTTAGGTCCCGAAGGCTTTTCCCCCCTTCAAATTTATCCAAAATAGCATTATTTCTGTGCAAATGTATATGCTGAACTCAAATCAACAATTAGTTATTGAAGAAACTTACCTTTTTTTTATCTGAATGTCCACAAAAAAAAACGAATTACGTCTCGCACTTTTTTTCTCCCGTAACACTCACGAGGTCATGTAATTAACTGCACAATGACCTTCTGCGGAGGCAACAAATTTCGGCCGATTTACTTTCTTTACTGAAACTTCCGCCTATTTATTTCCTGTAATGAAAGTAATACGCGTAGAAATACAATCGCGTATTACTTTCATTACAGGAAATTTGTTGTCCTACGCGGAAAGTCATTCAGCAGTTAATTACATGACTGCGTTAGGGTTACGGGAGACAAAATGTAGTTCGATTTTTTTCTGGTCGTTAAGATCAATAAAGGTAAATTTCTTCAACAACTAAATGTTGATCTGAGTTCAGCATATACATTTGCACAGAAATAATGCTATTTTAGATAAATTTTAAGGAGGAAAAGCCTTCGAGACCTAAAACGAAAATTTACCGAAAATTCATATTTATTGTTATTGCAATATTTTATTAATTTTGTTAGGTTCAAATATTTAACAAGAAGAAAGGTGAATTTCTACGAATATTTTATTCTTGAATACACTTAATTATTAATACCATAATTATGATTCACCAGAAAATTAAAATAGTAAAACCGTGAAATTTTCATGGGTTTTTCCTAGTACATATAATTAAATATATAATAAAGTTTAGGTCGGATAGATGGAATCAACCATCTGAGTGGTTTAAGGAGAATTCTATTAGTAATAAAAGAAAATTTCCATTATGTTCTGTCTAATTATATCCAACGTGACGATGAACAAGTGTTAAAAGTGATTATGTTGCAATGTCAAGTGATTCAACTTTTAAACCGGCCAAACGCCACTCCAAGTGCACTGAGCCATCTTATCATCACCATCAAGAGCGCAACACTGACACAAGTAACAAAGGAAACTTTTTCCTATCATCACCGCATCTGACCAGCCGCTTACCAATCTACGTCTTCCGTGCGGAAACTCTTTTTTCACTGAAGCACGATCGGAAAACTGGGTTGTCAGGGGGATAGAAGGGTGACGGACGCCAGCGATGAAAAGCCCAGACAATTGGTAAGGGGGAAAAAAACGACCAATGATTGGCATAAATGTGACATTGAAGGATTCTCAAGCTGAGGATGAAAACAACCGCGTCCAAAGTGGAGTGAGAATTATCACAGACGTATTTTTCAGACAAATGCTCGAGGTCGACATTAGCGGTGGCAGCGGGGGTCAGACATTCCACTTTTGCCATTAAAAGACCATTTTTGGAATTAATCAATACTGCTTACTCAGCCGGCAAGTCAGTGTTTTCGACCTGTCTCCATTGTTTGGGTCACAAGCGAATAAGTATAAACAATTCTTCAAATCTATTGGTAAACATCTGCGTCGGTTCCCAGCTATTCCAGTATCAGGTTTTGGGATCCAATTCTTTCTCGTATCCACAAAATTATATGAAAAATCGATACTTCTTGAAATATTATTTCAGGTATGAATGTCGGATATATGCACATATACGCAGGCATTCACATATATATTTCAGACCTATACATAGCTTCGCAATAATTACTGAATATGTTTTGTAACTTATGCAATTATGAGGAGAGATATACAAAAAATAAGTAACAAGTATCAATAAATCTTTAACATGACACAAAGAAAAAATGATGTTTAGGGAAATTTAAAAAGAAATCGTTACTGTTTTTCTAACAGATAAAATGGGGCGTCATAATGTTAGAATTAAAAATATATTTGTGATTATATTTCAACTAACAGTATAACCAGGCGTTGCTCGGGTGTAATGAAAGCTTTAAAACTAATCCATGGTCCTTTGGGCGCTGGCATGAAAGACCAGAAAGCAATAGTTGCTTCCAGTTAAAGCGAAATTTTAGACTGAAAAAAAAATGAATGGATGTAAGTCAAATTTTGATTTCCTGGTGTCAATATCAAATAAGATATAATAACTAAGACTAAGACTAAGAACTACAATTATACCTACTTAGAGCCAAACCCGAAGCAAAAACTAAAATATAAGGGCTGAAAAAATACAGACATACAGTCAGATAAACAGACACACACACAAACATCTTGCCTTTTATATATATATATATATATATATATATATATATATATATATATATTATCTATTTTCTGCACTATTGTAAGAACTGCAACCTTGAAACTACTAGATATCGTTTCTTATGTCTTTGTCTATGAGTGTATGAAATTTGATTAAAATCGTTTTTTTCGATTATCGATTTTCGATATTTATCGGGGGTACATCCACATAAAACCTAGCTAAAACACTCGCAAATAGACTCCGAAACAGCCGAACCAATTTTCTTGAAAATTTACACAGTTGTACTATAAGCGTCTGCAAGTTTTCTTGGCTAGGTTTTGTGTCGAGGTACCACCGATAAATACCGAAAATCGGTAATCGAAAAATCGGGTTATAGAAGGAGTAATCCGATTTTAATCAAATTTAATACACTCATAGACAAAGACATAAGAAACAAAAGGTTGCATTTCTTACAATGGTGCAGAAAATCGATAATATATATATATATATATATATATATATATAAGAGGCAAGATGTTCGTGTGTGTGTCTGTTTATCTGTCTGTATGTACTTCATACAAATCCACAATTGTTATTCGATTCTCACCAAACTTCACATAAATATTCTTTAAGCTGAGTCTGAGCTCCAGGACCCTGGATTAGTTTTAAAGCTTTCATTACACCCGAACAACACCGGGCTATACTGCTACTATTTTTATAATTCTAATCTTATTTTTGCTGTTTATTTGCTTGTGTCTTTGTATTTATATGAATACATTTACAGTTGTATTGTCTTCATATGTTTCTTGCTAAATGAGGTTTTGTGAAAGTCAATTCATTAGACGTAGGAAAGATGGATTCATGCCATTCTTGTGCGTAAGTGAATCTAATTAATCAGACTGGAATATTAACTCACATCGCCAAGCTCTTATTCCGAGGAGTTATCGGTTACACCCTGTGCCTATCTCTTTCTGCTTTATCTGTTTTACCTCCGCTTTAAGGCAGAAGTATTATATTCCGTCGCTTTTGTTTGTTTGTCCCTGATCTATATGTCTCAAAACACACCAGATGATTAGCCTCATGAATGACACGAACTGATTCGATTTTGAGTTCGATCAGGTACGGGATAATCCTTTTGGATTAGTTTTGTCGCATCTTTTTACTAATATTTTTCGTACGTTTCATTTGGCAAATACTTAATTACCTTCCTTAGATTGCATTACGTGATTACATTTTTTAACGCGCTATTTTTCCACAAAAATATTATTATTTATAATATAAATATAATATGTATAATCCAAAAACCAGAACAAACGTTAATGTTGATTGCAGTTATGCTCATTTTAATAACCATTTCTTGCTAATCGTTAACGTGATGTAGGCATTGTCTTGGCGGAGGTTTACAATTTTTAACTGCTCTTGTTTGGATTATATAGTTTTTCTATGTCTCTTAGCAGTATTTTGGGGTATTTTTTTCAGAAAAAATAACTGTCTTTTGACTCACCTATACATACATATACACACACACATACACACGCATATATATATATATATATATATATATATATAAAAGAAAAAAATTAGACAGACACGTTATTTCATATTTACCATGAAATAACGTGTCTGCCTAAATTTTTTCTTATATTTGCTCTATATGTATGTATATACATATATATTTAGATCTCTCTTAGAGAGTTATCCTACCACTGTATGTACAGGATACTCATTTGGATTCTTCTATATCTACACCGCATGATATATATATATATATATATATATATATATATATATTAATGCCCATAATTATTAGGCCACCCCAGATTTTTAAAAGAAATGATGCATTTCATACTATTTTATGTATTTATTGCCAAGTGGATAATTCTAAACAAAAATAGAATGGTTCTTTTGCTCATGCTCCACAATAATATGTGAATCAAACGAACTGTTCTAGTGTCAAGTTTTTGTGCTCTCTTCCCATGCTAGTATCTTCTTCTTATTGGCTTGCCAAAGCAAAGGCTTACTGGTTGCCTTGTAAAACTTTGCAAAGTAATAATAACAAAAGATCCTTTCTGTTTTCATTTAGAATTATCCACTTGGGAATAAATACTAAATATAGTATAAAATACATCATTAAAAAAAAACTTGAGTGGCCTAATAATTATGGCCGTTAGTGTATATATAATTGTTTGATTATTTAGTTTTTGGTCATAAATAAATTAGACGAGTACAAGTTGCACGTTCAAAAAATCCCCGTTATGTGAGCTTTCTTTAAAAAAAAACGATAAAATCATTTATTGCAAATCGTCTAAAGACACAACCTGGTAGAAACCTAGATTGCGTAATAACTTGTTTCGAAATAAAACATATTCAAATGTTATACAATATAGTTGTATTGAATACTTATTAACAGAACTGTGTACTAGTCTAATTGAATTATGACCAAAAACTAACTAATTATCTAATTAACAAATTATATATATAGATATATATTCGTGTATTTAGGCAGCAAATTTTCTTTTAGACATGTTAGATTAAATAAATTGCAAACACTTTGTCTGCTTATTTTTAATAAAATCTGTTCATAATCACGGATAAGTTTTCGCGTATTATAATTGACAGATGTCAGAAATGAAATGTAACGCTGACAGATGTTATTATCATTCATTTCTCAACTCATACCCCTGAAGATTATCTCGGAAAGAGATTGAAAATACTTGGGTACCTTGAGAAATGAATAATAATCACATCTGTCAACATTACAGCTCATTTCTGACATCTTTCTATTATCATACACGAAAAATTATCCGTGAGTATGAACGGATTTTATTAAAAGTAAGCAGAGTGTTTGCAATTTATTTAATCTGACATATATATATATATATATATATATATATATATATATATATATATATATATATATATATCGTCTTCAGGTATGTAAATTTTGTTATCAAAAATACATTCATAATCATTGGAGACGGGTTCCTCACACCAGAACAAGGACAAAGGTCCATATAAACATATTTCCGAAAATCCTTTGTTTTTTAGTAAAATTTAAAGAAAGTTTACGTTAGATGGTATTGTGTTGCCATAAGACTAAGTTACATTTGTCATACGTGTATATTGGTGGATAGTCTGTCTGCGTCTTTTAACGTGTGTAGTAGCGAGTTTGGTTTAACAATGGCAGGATATTCATATCGTGAGAAGTCAGATACGATTTTTACAATCGGCCAGTATGAATACAACGTTGCACGGCTGTAACAAATTACGTTTCCAAACCGAATCATCCAACTTTTTCTGCTGTCTATCTTTGTGTCGATCCGTGGCACCACTTACTAGGGATTGAGTAAGACCGACATCAGCACGTACGCCTTAACATGAAGACCGACATCCACTCATACACCTTAACACGAAGACCGACATCGACGCGTACACCTTAACATGAAGACCGACATCCACTTATATACCTTAAAATGAAAACCGATAACCAATGGTACACCTTAACATGAAGAACACATTCTACAGGCATCAGGTGATGTTCTAGGTATCCACGTACGTTAAGTATCCCTAGCATGACTTACATCTCATATTATCGACATTGAAGATACATCAAGAGCACCTACTGTATCTGTATGCATGGTCTTTTACCCTCTGATCACTTACAACAGGAGAACCTTTGCCGACGTCTTATTTCACGATATACTGCCCGTTGTTTGTCTCTTCAGATTTGTTTATGAATGAAACAACGGCCCGCTGTTTGTCTCTTCAGATTTGTTTATGAATGAGACAACGGCCCGCTGTTTGTCTCTTCAGATTTGTTTATGAATGAAACAACGGCCCGCTGTTTGTCTCTTCAGATTTCTTATGAATGAAACAACGGCCCGCTGTTTGTCTCTTCAGATTTGTTTATGAATGAGACAACGGCCCGTTGTTTGTCTCTTCAGATTAGTTTATGAATGAGACAACGGCCCGCTGTTTGTCTCTTCAGATTTCTTATGAATGAAACAACGGCCCGCTGTTTGTCTCTTCAGATTTGTTTATGAATGTGACAACGGCCCGCTGTTTGTCTCTTCAGATTTGTTTATGAATGAAACAACGGCCCGCTGTTTGTCTCTTCAGATTTGTTTATGAATGAGACAACGGCCCGTTGTTTGTCTCTTCAGATTTGTTTATGAATGAAACAACGGCCCGCTGTTTGTCTCTTCAGATTTGTTTATGAATGAGACAACGGCCCGTTGTTTGTCTCTTCAGATTTGTTTATGAATGAAACAACGGCCCGCTGTTTGTCTCTTCAGATTTGTTTATGAATGAGACAACGGCCCGTTGTTTGTCTCTTCAGATTTGTTTATGAATGTGACAACGGCCCGCTGTTTGTCTCTTCAGATTATTTTATGAATGAGACAACATTTGGAAGTGATTAAATAACAAATTTATATAATCTACCTTTGTGGGTGAATCGGAATCTACATGGTACAATACAGGCTTGACATCAGTATCGGTTTACGAATAATGTGTGTGCTGGGATTGTAGGTGACTGTCTGGTAGGTCCATATAGCACGTCTTAGAGAAGCTAGCTTTGTCGAACATACATCCAGACATGCTAGAAAAAGTACAATGAAAGGTGGATAATTAGGGGGCGGACCAGTTGTAGAACTGTACGTTTCCCCGACCTCAATCCTTTTGGTTTTTCATCTGTAGGACAACCTAAAAGAATTGTTCATACAGCAGACATTAATAATGCTAAAACGTTTCATCAACATATCATAAGCCTGTGAAATCATTCGATATCGTACGAGAGTATTTGAAAGGGTCCGACAGTCAACGATACAACGGTGCATGCATGTGCAGAAGTAAGAGAGGACATTATGAAAAATTGGTTATGGGTTTCTGTGTTTCAGTACAAAGATTTGAACGTTGGTTTATAAGGCCATTTTGGCTTGTTTTGGTGTCAGTAACCCACCACAATTTTTGTATCTTGGATTGCACATTTAACAGCTGTTACTCTCGGGGTTTCGTTGGAACGCAACGAGAACGTAAAAAAATATATATCCCAGGGTTCAATCATAACATGTTAAAAGAACAATGGGAAGGAAATTCTCCAATTCTAGACGACCGTAAACACAATGAGAAATTAACAATAAGCAGACATAGAATAACATAAGACGACGCGAGAATATCTTATAAAAATATTTTATTTGTAATCTATACAAATATTAAACTAACGAAAACAAAACAAATTAAAAAGGTATGAAAGAAAAAAAAATATCTCGACAACGAAATATAAAAAACAGTAAAGACAGCAGATTATAGTATATATATAAACATAAAAAAAAACTCACAGATTTGTAGGGATCGACGTCGATCAGTTGTTATAGAAAATAATAGAGATATAACTGAAAAGAAAAATGTTCTTTACTAATTATTTTAATCATACCGCTCAATCACTCGATGATGTTAAATACTTCAGGCGGTCGAATCACTGGAAATATAAATGACTTGGATTTAAGAATCCCACTCAGGATTCTTCAGGAACTGTGGGTGGCTTGGTGACATTCAATTACTTATAAGACCGCAAAACAGTCGAGTCCAGTGTTTTGACGTCCGACTTCTTCAAAAACTAATATCCAAGTTCCGACTCTATGTACCGGCGCGCACAAAGAAACTAAAAACCGTTGTAAGTTATGTCACGTGTGGATACATGGAAAAGAAGTAGGCGTTTGTGTTTTGAATATCATCAAGGTCACTTGCCTTTTAGACAGGCAGCGTTTGTATGGTCTGCAATGAAGGACCAAACCGAAGATGGTGGAAAAGAAGGTTCTTTTCCAAGAAATAGATTTCGCTGGTTACAAAGAAATTATTCTATAATCTGCATGTTTAAAAATAATTTTAAAAAAACAAATATTGTTCTTATATTTCGTCGCAAGTTTTTAGAGTGCTAAAAATGTACTTGCAAAATATATGGTGAGAATAAAATATTGACATAACATAACACAGAGTATACCTTAACCTTTAAACTTATTGTTGTGGATCACGGAAATGGGGTCTGTACAAATAAATGAACAACGACCAGTAATTGAGTGAGGGTGTTGCGCTTAAAATGTTCTTAGGTGAACATTTTGGAAAATGGGTGGGCGAGGAATGTAATATAACAATCTGGTCCCACCCGAGGAAAGGCTGATGCAAGCGGGGGTGTTTTCCGGTCGTTGAAAGGAACGGATGTTTGTTTGACGTTATTTCCGGCAGTAGCGGAAATGGCTACAAGAGGCAGACAGAACAGGTGTCTCTGAGAATTACGTGGGCGTGCGTGGGCGAGGCAAAATCCGGAAGTCCCGGTTTGGAGATTATAAAAAGACCTCGGCGCACGGATTTCAGACAGAGAGACGAGACAGACAGACACAGAGCCAGACCAGACCAGAGGAGCAACAGATACGACGACACTCCCCCGTCAACCCCTTAGAGGCGCGCTCTCTCACTCTCTGTTCCCTAGGCTACACGGTTCATCGTCATTAATAAAAAGATCACTTCATATTTTTTATATATATACGTGTTTGTTGTATATTGCTATATAACAAAAGTTTATTTGGTGCCTAAGTGACTTGCTGTTTTGAGACAACAAAACAGATAGATACGAGCTGGTTACCACGGCAACGATTGAAAATTCAACGGACTTAAAACTACCAGATAGAAAGAAAAAAGAAGACGAAAATATATAGCAGCCGCGCGACTGTAGACATTCAGCCAAGGTAAGTGACTCATTGATTTGATAGTGTGTGTGTTCTCTGCTCGTGTTTATAATAAGTCCAGTTAGAAAAAAAAATGCATACTTTTGCCATTGAGAAATGTGGATTGTTGGTGTCAAACACATTAAGAAGGGTAGAACGGAGGGGGTGAAAGGACTGCATGTAGAGAGTAGCGCATAGGGTTGGGGTTGACGGGAGGAAGAAGTTGAGATAATTACCTATCTGTAAGTATAAAACATCTGAGTTAATGATTTATTTTTTTTGTTAATATTTTACCATATATGTGAAGTGAGTTTACTGGTATGTTGCTTAATTAATCTCATTTTTTTTGAGTAAGTGAAATGTAAAATCATGTAAAGGAAGTTTCTTCTACTCTTTAAAGTGGATAATTGGATTAACTTGTTGATAACAATGTTTTCGTTGGGTTGTGCAGTGTTAGGTTTTCTTTTTTTTTTTTTGGATTTCTTTTCAATGACTGTACACTACAAAATGATTTACATTTCTATGGTTGTGAATTATGCTTTTGTGCAGGTTCCCATCAATTCAACATCCTCTGTGAATTTTCATTTATGTGACTTGGGAAATATCTTTTGAAGATATATTAATTTCTGAAAACTAGTAAATACCTTGGAACAGATAGATATGGAAAGATTTAGTGAAGGATATGAAGAACTCCCGAAGAAGTTGACGATAGGAGTCAGTGCTGGCGTGGTCGGCGTTATGATAATCCTTGGAATAATAGCTAGGAAGCGGATTTTTAAGTGTAAAAGAAGCAACAGTGCTTCGGGAAAGGAAATTGAGTTATCCGTTGTGAATAGTACTCCGGGGTCAACGGGTGTTCAACACTCAAATGTCTCTGCGTTAAACAGAGAGATGTCAACAAATCAGATATGCTTGGTTTCGAATCCAGAGGAAGTAGTTCAAGGAATGGAAAGCATTGTACAAACTAAGGAACTACGAGTCACGGGTCCATTTTTTTAGACTAAATTAAGATGGATGAAACCTCTAATCCTCCACAAGTAAATTGCATGCGGATTAACGTTGGAATCAGGGTAATTTTCTTAATTTTCTATTGAACATTTCTCGGTCAGACTATGAATGATATATACTGCGGATAATGGCCATTTTTCTGTGTTCAAACATAGTATGTTTGAAATTAAATTAAATTAAATGAAATTACATGTGTAACAATAAACTCGAGCAGAGGCACACATGGTGTTGGTCAAAGGTCATTTACTCGATGTTAGTTTAGAAACTGGGGCGCGATTACCGCCTATAATCATGTGGTTATGCATCGAGGAGTCTACGCTTATGGACAGAGTCGAGAAAGAAAATGAACATTTTTAAGAACTTTGCCCAATTCTGTGAAAATGGATATTAAAAATTCAAAAAAAAAAAAAAAAAAAGGAGGAAAAAAGAAAGAAAAAAAAAAGAACAATGAAACATCGAGCTGGTAGAACAATTTTCAAGATGGACACGAACATTGTTGGGTTGCCGATGTAGGCTCCCCTATATATTTTTTGTTTGTTTTTGTTGTTTTTTTTTGTTTTAGACAGGCAGCGTTTGTATGGTCTGCAATGAAGGACCAAACCGAAGATGGTGGAAAAGAAGGTTCTTTTCCAAGAAATAGATTTCGCTGGTTACAAAGCCCGACAATTGTATAAAACATGTGCACGCCAAAACAACAAAACATGTGCATGCCAAAACAAAAAAAAACAACAAAAACAAATTAAGAAATTTACCCTGATTCCAACGTTAATCCGCATGCAATTTACTTGTGGAGGATTAGAGGTTTCATCCATCTTAATTTAGTCTAAAAAAATGGACCCGTGACTCGTAGTTCCTTAGTTTGTACAATGCTTTCCATTCCTTGAACTACTTCCTCTGGATTCGAAACCAAGCATATCTGATTTGTTGACATCTCTCTGTTTAACGCAGAGACATTTGAGTGTTGAACACCCGTTGACCCCGGAGTACTATTCACAACGGATAACTCAATTTCCTTTCCCGAAGCACTGTTGCTTCTTTTACACTTAAAAATCCGCTTCCTAGCTATTATTCCAAGGATTATCATAACGCCGACCACGCCAGCACTGACTCCTATCGTCAACTTCTTCGGGAGTTCTTCATATCCTTCACTAAATCTTTCCATATCTATCTGTTCCAAGGTATTTACTAGTTTTCAGAAATTAATATATCTTCAAAAGATATTTCCCAAGTCACATAAATGAAAATTCACAGAGGATGTTGAATTGATGGGAACCTGCACAAAAGCATAATTCACAACCATAGAAATGTAAATCATTTTGTAGTGTACAGTCATTGAAAAGAAATCCAAAAAAAAAAAAAAGAAAACCTAACACTGCACAACCCAACGAAAACATTGTTATCAACAAGTTAATCCAATTATCCACTTTAAAGAGTAGAAGAAACTTCCTTTACATGATTTTACATTTCACTTACTCAAAAAAAATGAGATTAATTAAGCAACATACCAGTAAACTCACTTCACATATATGGTAAAATATTAACAAAAAAAATAAATCATTAACTCAGATGTTTTATACTTACAGATAGGTAATTATCTCAACTTCTTCCTCCCGTCAACCCCAACCCTTATGCGCTACTCTCTACATGCAGTCCTTTCACCCCCTCCGTTCTACCCTTCTTAATGTGTTTGACACCAACAATCCACATTTCTCAATGGCAAAAGTATGCATTTTTTTTTCTAACTGGACTTATTATAAACACGAGCAGAGAACACACACACTATCAAATCAATGAGTCACTTACCTTGGCTGAATGTCTACAGTCGCGCGGCTGCTATATATTTTCGTCTTCTTTTTTCTTTCTATCTGGTAGTTTTAAGTCCGTTGAATTTTCAATCGTTGCCGTGGTAACCAGCTCGTATCTATCTGTTTTGTTGTCTCAAAACAGCAAGTCACTTAGGCACCAAATAAACTTTTGTTATATAGCAATATACAACAAACACGTATATATATAAAAAATATGAAGTGATCTTTTTATTAATGACGATGAACCGTGTAGCCTAGGGAACAGAGAGTGAGAGAGCGCGCCTCTAAGGGGTTGACGGGGGAGTGTCGTCGTATCTGTTGCTCCTCTGGTCTGGTCTGGCTCTGTGTCTGTCTGTCTCGTCTCTCTGTCTGAAATCCGTGCGCCGAGGTCTTTTTATAATCTCCAAACCGGGACTTCCGGATTTTGCCTCGCCCACGCACGCCCACGTAATTCTCAGAGACACCTGTTCTGTCTGCCTCTTGTAGCCATTTCCGCTACTGCCGGAAATAACGTCAAACAAACATCCGTTCCTTTCAACGACCGGAAAACACCCCCGCTTGCATCAGCCTTTCATCGGGTGGGACCAGATTGTTATATTACACATAGACAGATTTCTAAAAAGATCGATATATAGCGCTATCTATCTATCTATCTATCTATCTATCTATCTATCTATCCGCTCTCACAACCTGATTGAGCATTCTGGAAGAATAGTAGACTTGGTAGCTGCTCTGGTATCAGCGCATCGTTCATTCAGCAATGAATTAGAACACTCTCGGCTATTGGGCGTGTATAAAAATAATATACACGCTAAAAAGTCTGCCTCCTTCTACCTAGCGCTCGTAGCTCAGAGGTGGAATCGCCGACCGATGCCAATTCGGTCGGGTTTCAATCCTGGGTAAATAGCAATCGGCTGTCTAACCGTACTGATGAGCTGTGATGCAGCGAAACAGATCTGTCTGCGAATGACTATATATATATATATATATATATATAAACAGTTTATACATAAATAATATCAACTGTAATAAAGTATATGTGCGTATATATTCAAGATGAAGCTTTAGAAGTTTCTTTTTCTTAAACATTAGTTTAACGCACGCCCACAAATACACGCATATACATACATATATATCCATATATGTACATATATGCATGCATATAGATTTATATATATGTATATTATATATATATATGTATATATTTCATACACTGAAATGACATTAGATTCATATATATAACTTACATGAATGCTTATTCATCTCTTTTAATAAAGTCATTGATATATGTAGTTCTTCCGACAACTATGTCAGCCGAATTTCAAATTATAACACTTGACTCAATCAAAAATATAAAAAGCCTTAAAATTTGATTCTCATTCATTTTTACTGATTTTTTTTTCTTTTCAATGATGTGCAGAAAAAATCAATTTAAAACTTTTTACTTTATTGTAATTTTTCTTGACACTGGTGTAGATTTCCACTATTTCGGCATTGAAATAGCAGAAAAGACAGTCCCAAATCGATCATGTCTCTTTTGATGCCTTGCAGCTATAAAAAAAATTATTTTACATATATATGTAGATATTCGTATTTTTTTCTAGTGTATTTTAGTTTGTTTAAGGGTCGAAGTTTCTTCTTGCTTAGTAACTGCGATATTTTCACAATGCAGAAAAAAAGTCATTGTGATAAAAATAAGTAAAATGGCCGTTCTTGTATATTTTTCATTCGTGTCGATTTACAATAGATCTTTTCTTCTGTTTTACAATATCAATTACTTTCATTTTTTTCTTGTTTCGAATGTGTCAGTATGAAAGTAAAAGCAATTTGGTTGCTTAAAAATCAAATGTTTTTTAACTCTCTTCTTTTATAGAATTCACTTTTCTCAATGGCAGAATCAGACAAATAAAATTGAACGCCACACGCATCCGAATTATCCATTGTGATCTTCTCGACATTCCGTTTTAAATTTTTAACATCAAATAAAAATACACATGGCTGAAACTCCCGAGAAATTATTTAATATAGCTTAAATTTTATCATTTCGTTTTTCTATCATTTTTTTCAGTTTGAACTAAAATTCAAGTTGAACTGCCATTTCAAATCACCCTCCTTTAATTTCTCGAGAAAATTATGATCTTAGAACACATTTTTCTTTTAAGAAAAACTGTATCTTAAAGAATGATCTGTTTACTTTAAGTTACTCCGACTTTTCGTTTAGAGGGAACCAGGTTTGTAGTTCGCTGGTTGTAGCATCCGGTTGGTAATAAGGAGCCCGATGTATTTGGTAGCGCTTAGAAAGGCTACACTGATTAACATTCGCATAATATCGGGATATCTTTAGTTACATGTCGCTGCATATATTTCCTGTGGGTAAGACCACATTGTGTTTTGTTGTGGTTAGTTTATATTGCTATTGACGACAGACAGTAATGATTATGTTGGTCTTTTATTGTTTATTTTTTTTCAAAAAAATCTCATTATGACAAAAGCAATGAAAAGAAAACTAGAAAGTAAAAAACCACCACCTACCCGCGATCAACTTTTATTTCGATAATTTTCGTGGTATCCATTCCAAATTCAACAGAGTAGAATATTTTCTCTCGGCACGGTCGTCTTTGAACTTTATGAAAGTAATTTAAATTCTTCTATTGCTACTAATTAATTCTCAGTTTGTCTTCCGCTTTGCACAAAACATTTTAGCATTCATATGCATATACTTTATACCCTAGTCCCCTGGCATCTCTTTCGTGTGCTTTCGACTTTCGTTATTACACTCTAGAAGATGTTTCTTTTTACCTTTATTGTTCCCTTTCTTGTTAACACCGCGATTCATTAGCCAAAATATCTGATAGTATTGATACGGGGCTCTCTTTTCATCCATCGACGAACACCTTTGTACAAATTTTGAAGTGCCTGGATGTAAAATATTTCAAATATTTATATTTAATATTTTCGAAATCGGGCATGATATACCTATGGTTAATAGTGGTGTAACTTTAATTGATAGTGTTCCAGGGTTAAATGCTACGTCAACAGTTATCTACTGACTTCCTGGTTACTCTTTTCTCTTCCAGCTCCTTCCTAATGTTCTTTTTTACCTAATTTTTTAACAGCCAGTAACCTCTTGAGTCATAATAGCTTCATGGCCTTGCTTGTGGTAAGTTTTATTTAAAAAATATATTGCAAAAAAGCAGAGCGAACTTAATTTAATAATGGTAGTCATCAGTTATATGGTAATGATAATGATATTATTAAAATCATAGTAAATATGTCTTTGAATAAAAGTGTTATTCGGTCAAAAACTGGCATAAGACTTCAAAAGTATCTCATCGCGAATTTAATTTGACATGAAATTGTACTAACTTTATGATGTTTATAATTATACATATGTGCATGTACGCGTATATGTATAAAAGTATATATATGAATAGGTGGGTGTATATATATATATATGTATGTGTGTGTGTGTGTGTGTGGGTATATATGTATATATATATATTGATTGTTTAATACTTAGTTTTTGGTCCTAATAGGGTTAGACCATTTACACATTTGTATTAAAAAGTGTTCCATACAATTACATGTGAATATTTTTCAGTTATATACGAGTTATTTCACTACCTTGGTTTCCACCACGTGTGGTGGTGAAACCAAGGTAGCGAAATAACTCGTTCATGAATGAAAATATATATATATAATTGATTAAATTTCTTGTATTTACATGTGGTACATATGCATGTAAGTATTTACGTAGTGATATACAATTAGGTGTGCGAGTAAATATTAATGTGCAAGTATATAATATAAGCCCCTTAAACAACCCTCCAGGGTGTGCAGGTAATACCCCGTTAAAGATTTTTTTCTTTTAGTTATTTCACCCCAAGCAAGGCATTCCATTGCCACTATTGCGCATGGGGCTACATAGGGGAAGGTAAAGAGGAGGAGTGGTTAGGTGTAGGAAATGTCAGACGGAAGGTGATAGATGGGTAAGGATATCGATGATGAGGGTTGGGCAGATGGGAAGAGTGTTTGAAAGAATGGGAGCGAGTTAGTGTGTTAGGAGGTGTCTATTGACCTTACATTTAAACTCCTGGAGATTGTAGCCGTCGGGGAAGCAATCATGTGGAAGAGAATTCCACAGTCGGGAAGTGCGAGAAAAGAAACTGTTGGAGTAGAAGTTGCGGTTGCATTTTGTCGGTTTCACTGTAAAAGGGTGGGATCTAGTTGCTAATCTAGTTTCTCGTGCAAATTCGTATCTATGGGGCAGCAGTGATCCAATTTCATTGGAGCAGAAGCAGTGAAAGTATTTATAGAAGAGACGCAGGTAAGCCACGTCGCGCCGGTGAGAGAGAGACTGCAGGCGGTCTGCCAAGCTGTTATCGATCACATGACAGACCCTCCGCTGTACCTTGTCGAGAATCCCGAGGAGAATAGCAGGAGCACCCGACCAGATATGGCAGCAGTATTCAATGCACGGGCGGATGGTAGATTTATAAATGGGCAAGATAGATTCAGACGGAAAAAACTTCCGGGCCCTGCACAGAGAACCGACTTTCATAGCAGCGGATTTAGTCATTCCATTTGAGGTCCGCTGTAAGTGTGAGACCAAGGAGGCGTAGTGTTTTTCTCTCTGGGAGGCAAGCCTGGTCCATGCTAATGGGAGGTAGGTGCGATTGTCTATGATGGTTAATTGATATTAGCTTTGTTTTAGAAGCATTAAAGCTTACGAGCCATTTCTTACCCCAGTCCACTACGGATTGGAGGTCCTTTTCAAGTTCGGCTGCAAGGTTAGCTTTGTCGCCTACACCAGATTACATTTATTAATTAATCTTTTTAGTTAATTGTCGTTATTATTATTATTATTATTATTATTATTATTATCATTATTATTATTATTATTATTATTAATTATCTTTATGAAGTGTTATTATTGGTATCGTTAAAAAATATTAATAAATAACGTTATCTCTCCTACCTTTTTAAACATTGTTATCATACTTGATAAAAATAATATTGTCATAAAACCAAAAAGTTAATATTTACAAAATGAATATGTTGTTATTATTATTATTACCGTCGGAATTAATATAAAAATTTAACATTTTAATTTTTCTAGTGAAAATACGGCCCCTAAATTTACTGTCGGCTAACTAAGAGAATTCAAATGAGGAAAAAATTCATACTTAAGATCAGGAACAGACAGCTAGGGTTCCTGGGTCACGTAATGAGGAAGGAGTGCCTGGAGAATCTAATACTCACAAGTCATCTTATCACCTGGGATAGAAAAACAGCCACGCTTAATGATTAACACTGTATATCAAATCTCTTCGCCCAACGATTAAATTTCTTCCTTATTTCCCCACGATTCCTTTCGTCTGGATAAATCTAACCCATTCATTTTTGTGAAACGTTTTTCATTTTTGGTCTGAGGAGCGGGCTTTTGCAAAATTTCCTCGAAATAAACTATTAGCAATAGATTTATAAAGGCATCCAATTTATTTTCATTTTATCTTCGATACATATATATAGTCATCCGAAGCCAGATCTGTTTCGTTGTATCAGAGCTCATCAATATGGTTAGTCATCCGATTACTTCTAGCCAGTCGAAACCCGACCGACTTGACATCAGCCGACGATTCTAACTCTGAACTATGAACGCTCGGTAGAGAAAAAAACACACGCCAGTAGCGGAGAGTGTTCAAATTCATTACGAGAATGAACGATGCGTAGATGCATGAGTAGCTACTGTTTTTTTTAATATATGTGTCTCTGAATATGTGTAGTTGAATCCGCAGGGGTGCAATAGACATCGGCTCTGAATAAAAAATCGGAGTGTCACATTTAGTGCAAATACTCTTGGAAAAACTATGAAGCATCTCTTCTTCTCTAAAATATGAGTATCTAGCAAGACAGACTCGGCTCTATAAGTTTAGTTGGCTTCCAGTATAATAGAAGTAATATTTGTACTCAAACGAGCCTGGTGGATGTTGGGCTTTGTCAAGTCACCCTGCTGCTGATACGGCGGAAATACATGTGTCGTTCTTGCGATTAGATAGATAGATAGATAGATAGATAGATAGATAGATAGTGTTGTGGGATCACCCCTTTTGTATCCAAGAATGGACTCACCTGATGTGTACGTATAATCCTGCCTATAGAGAAAACGAGTGAGTTGTAAAGAAGTGGTAAGCAGTTGCTTAGTCGGTCAATAAGTTGGTGCAGATTTAGTTGGAGATTGTTCGATGCAGACTCATTAGCCGGACATATTATTTCACTGCAAAACTATATATCTTGATTTCTACTAATAGTATTGCTGAAATGAATAACCGTGTTGCAGTTTTGTATATTTTGTTCAATATAACTTACATTTTCTCTCCAGATCTGTTTTTGTTATATATTATTGTGTATGGTTTCTCAGCCGGAATCCGCAACAGATAGATAGATAGATAGATAGATAGATAGATAGATAGATAGATAATGAACAGACTATGATAGATAGATAGATAGATAGATAGATAATGAATAGACTATGATAGATAGATAGATAGATAGATAGATAGATAATGAACAGACTATGATAGATAGATAGATAGATAGATAGATAGATAGATAGATAGATAGATAGATAAGAATAGACTATGATAGATAGATAGATAGATAGATAGATAGATAGATAGATAGATAGATGATAAGATGAATAGACTATGATAGATAGATAGATAGATAGATAGATAGATAGATAATGAACAGATTATGATAGATAGATAGATAGATAGATAGATAGATAGATAGATAGATAGATAGATAGATAGATATCCAGCTATTTCTACATTTGGACGTAGATTTTTATTCAAACAACTGTTGGCCATTATTCCAAATTCTTGGTTAACCCGAACTAGTCTAATCGGGTAAATGCTCTGTGAATGTCACACTGACAATGATACCTGCAATATCCTCAACCAGAAGATAATGGTTGGAGTGCTCAATTCGCAAGTCTTTGCTAGAGTTCTCCGTCTTGTTTACTTCTTTAATGTCATTTTGTACGAAATTGGTACACCAAATAAATACTTAATGTTTTTGGTCATCTATTGTGGACGATAAAATTAATTTCCTGCCGACACCACAGATCGATGTGCAGTTAAGATATAATAACACGACTAGAATGTCGAATGCTAATTCGATCGACAGTCCGTCCTTCGTATTTCAACAACTGTCGCAATGCGATTATCTAGCTGTATCTGGCTTTCCGTTGAACTGATCTTGGCTGAAGACATCAGAATATGTAGCAACCGGGTTTCCATTGCGGCTATGTTTCGTTTAACCTGAAAGTAGTACACATATCATTCAACTAATGTTTTCCGTTCCTATTCGCATTAGTCCACATTAGTGTTTAACCTGAAAAATATTATTCCTGTTTTGATGTTTATTAACAGTTTCGTTGAACACGGTGTTTATTTATGTGTTTAGTCTACTTAGTTATTCATCTGTTTAGTCTGTTATAATTATTTATGTGTTTAGTCAGTTATAAGTGTTTTATGTTTTTAGTCCGTTAAGTTATTTATATGTTTAATCTATCATAATTTTTTATGTGTTTAGACTTTTATAATCATTTATACGTTTAGTTTGTTATAATAATTCACATGTTTAGCCTGTTATAATTATTTGTGTTTAATCCGTTATACTTGTTTATGTGCTTAGTCCGTTATAATCATTTATGTTTACTCCGTTATAACTATTTTTCTTTAGTTCGTTATAATTACTTTTGGATTAAATCTGTTATAATCATTTATATATTTATAATCAATCATTTGTTTAGTCCATTATGACTATTTATATGTTTAGTCTGTTAAATTATTCATGTGTTTAGTCTGTTATAATTATTTATGCGTTTAGTCCGTTATAATCACTTATGCGTTTGGTTTGTTATAATTATTTTTGTGTTTAGACCGTTATAATTATTTTTGCGTTTAGACTGATATAATTATCTAAGTATTTAGTCCGTTATAATTATTTATATGTTTACTCCGTTATAAATATGTGTGTTTAATACGCTATAATTATTCATGTATTCAGTCCGTTAAAAATTACTGTCAGTTATAATTACACCTGAGTCTGACCTGAGTTTCTTTTTTTTTTAATCATATCACCCCAAGCAAGGCATTCCACTGCCACTATAGCGCAGGGGGTTACAATAAGCGATTGGGTATAGGAAATGTCAGAAGGAGGGTGATAGATGAGTAAGGAGGTACATAGGAAGAGTGTTTGAGAGAATGGGTGCGTGTTAGTGTGTTAGAAGGTGTCTATTGACATTACATTTAAACTCCTGGAGGTTGTAGCCGTCGGGGAAGCAAGCATGCGGAAGGGAATTCCACAGGCGAGAAGTGCGAGAAAAGAAGCCGTTGGAGTAGAATTTGCGGTTACATTTTATCGGTTTCACTGTAAAAGGGTGGGACCTAGTTGCTAATCTAGTATCTCGTGCAAATTCATACTTGGGGGGCACCAGTGATTTAAGTTCATTTAAATTCATTTCACGACCCGATACCCTTTTTGACCATTTCTGTGTTGACCCCCTAAAACATGACTCATGGTTTAGTTGAATCGCTGTCGTTCTCATTGAAGCTATTTCTCTTTTAAACCGAAGATTTTACCGTTGAGTTTAATGAATTTTTAACATTGCAGAGCTCATTAATATCTTTTTCTCTTTAACTTGAAAATTGTACTCCGTAATCTGACGATTTTTTAACTGTGTGTTTCCCCTTAAGTTTATTTCAACGCTTAACTTTACTCCAACACCTGACGAATGTTTATCGTTCAATATGCCATCGAGAAAAAAACAATGGTTACTCCTAAAAAAAAAAAACTAGATTTTGCCAAATTCGCTTAAAACCATTTCATTGACTATCCGGACAAATGTACTCCTGATTTATACAAATATTTATCGTTTTAATGTAAATTGTTTACATTGTTCGAAAAGTTTTTCTCATCTTTGTTGTCATATTTACGACGTTTCCACCGTACGAAAGGTATAGCAACAAAGAAGAAGACAGCAGTCCAGACAATGTAAATAGTTTGTTTTTATCGTTTCTGTTAACATTGTTTATTCTCATTATTTAATCGGAAAGCAGTTCTCTGAATGCTGACCATGATTGACATTAGACCACTGAAGGGTTTAACCCTAAAACAATACTCGTGCATTTTGATAAATATTTACTCTTCTGGTTTGCATTAATCTATTTCTGTGTTTAACCCAAAATGTCTACTAATGATTTTGACAAAGATTAGTAGTGAAGGAAACAAGATCTAGATTTAAAATTCAAATAGTAAGCACTGACACGTCGTTTCAAGGTTGCGGTTCTTACAATATATATTGGGAAAATTTTGGTTAGAAATAAAAAAATAAAAATAAAAAAAAGAGTTGAATTACAAACTTTGCTTAGCGCACACACAAAAGTCACCTTGATGCAAAATAGTTTGCGACCAATAAAAAACTAGGAAACATCTAAAAACAAAATTCAAATAATCTCCAATTATTAGAAACACATTCGTTTACAGACTCTTTTCGCGAGCCGATGCGAAGTTTGTTTATCGTCCAATGGAAACGCCAGAATCACATCCGGGAATGAATTCCAAAATGTTATTTTCGAGCCCCACAAATGAAATAAAAGACTAAGCAAGCTTGACTGTCCCCAGTGAGAGAAGATGACGAACTTAATTAACACGTACCCTTGACAAACGTCAAGCGATCGTTGTTATTATCATCTCTATCTTTCACCCTCACCTCTTTATTCTCACGGTCTGTCTGTTTTTATACTTGGTAACCAAACGGAACAATTTAAGACTGAGCGAATAGTTCAAAGACATTCCTACCCAAAGATAACGCTCATACATACATACAAACATACATACATACATACATACATACATACATACATACATTTCTGCCTACGTTCACACAACGTATACTACGAACTCTTGATACCCTTAACTACTTACTACTGTTTCGTAATGAACGTTTAACTTCTCTACTAATTCATGTTATTCTGTTTTATTAATAAAGTTTTATTTAAAGTTACAAAATGTATACTTTTATACTTCCACAAATCCATCTTCTGATAAATTTCTGATAATCTAAATTTATTTATAAATGGAACTTTGTCTGTGTGTGTGTGTGTCTCTGTCTGTGTGTCTGTTACCTATAGACTCCGAAACGGCTGAAACGATTTTTTTGAAAGTTTACACACTTGTACTATAAGCGTCCGCAGATGTTCTTAGCTAAATTTTGTGTCGAGGTACCCCCCGATCAATATCGAAAATCGGGTTATAGAAGGAGTGGTCCGATTTTAATCAAATTTGATACACTCATAGACAAAGACATAAGAAACAATATTCAGAAGTTTCAAGGTTGCGGTTCTTACAATATATATTGGGAAAATACCGTTTTCTCGTTCGAGAAATACGTCAACTCCAATGACATCAAAACATAATTATAAATGGAACTTTGTCTCTGTGTGTGTGTCTGTGTGTCTGTATACGTGTGTCCGTTACCTATAGACTCCGAAACGGCTGAACCGATTTACTTGAAAATTTACATATTTGTACTATAAGCATCAGTAAGTGTCCTTAGCTAGGTTTTGTGTCGAGGTATCCCCGATAAATATCGAAAATCGATAATCGAAAATATCGGGTTATAGAAGGAGTGGTCCGATTTTAATCAAATTTGATACACTCATAGTCAAAGACATAAGAAACAATATTCAGAAGTTTCAAGGTTGCAGTTCTTACAATAGTGCAGAAATTCGATAATATATATATATATATATATATATATATATATATAAGGCAAGATGTTTGTGTGTGTCTGTTTATCTGCCTGTATGTCTGTATCTTTTTCAGCCCTTTTATTTTAGTTTTTGCTTCGGGTTTGGCTCTAAGTAGGTATAATTGTAGTTCTTACTCTCAGCCATGATACCGTTTATTCAGAGGCCTTATTTAGCCTTCAAAATTCAGTTTACGACGAAAAAAATTATTTAATATAGATACCATGAAATCAAAATTTGATTTACATCCATTCATTTTTCTTTCAGTCTACGGTTTCGCTTTAACTGGAAGCAACTATTGCTTTTTAGTCTTTCGTGCCAACGTCCAAAGAATCTGAGCTTCAGGACCATGAATTAGTTTTAAAGCATTCATTACATCCGAGCAACGCCGGGCTATACTGGTAGTTCTGGATAAAACCTGTAATATGTAGGAAATTTGGTTATGTTTTACACAAGGCCGATTCAAAAAAACATTAAGCATCTTCCTGCTTCTACTGTTTCGAATTACACTATTCTACTTAATCCCAAAATACTAATCATCCATCTTTACTTATATTTTTTTCTTCAGTATTAAATTTGTCTACTGATTTATTTCATCCCAAAACATCACACCAGAGTTTGACAAATATCTCGCGTTTCAATTCATTTCATTCAATACTTAACTCCAAAAGTGTAGTCCTTACTCTAGTGATACACAATATTTCTAAGCGATGGTACACCTATTATTATATAGACATATCACAGCACTGAGTAAATTTTAAATGTTATGAAATTTTAAAATATTTATGAAATAAACCCATAGATTTAACAAATACAGACACAAATATGAACTTAATTTATTTTAATGTTTTCTTTCATATACTTGTGCAGCTTCTTTAGTGTGAAACCTGTGCCTGAAGGTTTTGGCAATTTTTCAATGTTTGGTCGAATGTGGGTAAGCAGAATCTCATTTCTTTTTCAGTTGAATGTAGTTATTTCACTTTTTTTATATGTTGAGAAGCCTAATTCACTTAAATCAGTCAACCAGTTAAGTACCATACGTGATACACGCTTTGGGTGATCATGTCTCGAAAGAGACATGACTGACTGGGCAGAAGATTATTCCTCAGTAGGTTGCCATTGCTTTCTGCGGTAAACTCGTTGCCAACCAAAGCTATAGAACCCAATCTGTCGAGCGTTTAACCCATAACTGGAGGGAAAAGACGGATTAATACCTTTCTCAAGGGTATTTGTGCGTAAGTGAATACAAGGAATTCAACTGGAATTCGAACTCGGCTCCCCAATTTGTCGTTCCGAGCCGAGGAGCCAAATAGGCAGCTTAAGTAAGAAGACAAAAATTACAATAAAACGTATAAAGCGTGTTTAACTAATGTGGTATATTCCTTTTGTATTGAAATCCAAAATGTACCTATAGGTAACGTCGGTTGTTTTAACCATTAGAAATGGTGACTAATTCTTCTTTCCATAATTGAAGTCCAATATTATAAAAAAACATAGTGAAAATAATTATTTGAAAAAAAGTTTAAGTAGCAGTTCTTGTACTGCTCGTGCTGCAATCATCTCATATTTGAGACAGTGTCTACGGACAGAGCGCAGCATGAGGAAAATATATTGAGAGGTGCCGGTCCATCGGAACACAGGCCCGAAGCAGTATCTTCTTGTTGCACTAAAGAGGGAGATCTATAGCAATACCGAGCCAGCGCAACTGATGTTTACAGGGACTAAACATTATGGATCTCTGGTTAGGTTGTAGTCGGTCGGGTGTAGGCGCTCGGGTGCCCAAAATGAAACTCACCTCGAGTGAAAAAACTGATAAATATGAAACAAATAGTAACCTGAACCACAGAGAGATTAAACTGAGGGAAGCTTGTCTGAATTTAATATCTTCATTTGTCGTATTCTTTCAAGACGTTGGTAATCATGGACTTCCACTTGGCTCTGTTTCTTGTCGCTCTCAATATTTTTCTCTTGGTATTTATTCTAAGCTCAGTTCTGCTATCCATTTACTCAGACTTAACAAGTACGTCTCGCGCTGCTTTCCCCTGTCTCTCGTTCTCTTTATCCGACCTGTGAGTATTAAGTTCTCCAGGCACGCCTTCCTCATTACTTTTCCCAAGAACATCATTTGTCTCTTCTTGATATTTGGTATCAGTTTTCTTCTCGTTTTCATCCTTTCCAACACCTCATCGTTGCAGACGTGCTCAGTCCATGTTATCCTTAGTATTCTTATGTAAAACCACATTTCTGCTGCCACAAGCCTCTCCTTCACCCTTGATAAGATCGTCCAGCATTCACTTCCATACCGAAGAACAGATGACATAGCAATCAATCCCTCTTTTTTTGTTTCTAATGGGAATTTCCTGTCTTTCAGTAATCTGCTTAGCTTCTGAAATGCCACTTTGGCCACTTTGGCGTTTTTGAATCTCCATGTCACTTTTTCCATCCTCTGTCAAATATAGAAAGTTCTAAACGCTCTCAAATGGTAATCTAGATATACTCTGCTGACGATATACCAAGTTTTTTTTTCAGTCATCAATAGGCCACATTTCTTAATCAAGGAACTTTCATAAATACTAGTAATTTATGTATCGTGTTCTTTCGGGACGTAGGCGATCATGAATTTCTACCTGCTCCGTATCTCTTGTCACTCTTAACATTTTTCATTTTGATATTTCTCCTGAACCCTGAACTCCTGAATCCACCTGCTGAAGCTCACCAAACAGGTCTCGCGCTGCTTTCCCCTGTCTCTCTTAGCCTCTATCCAACTTGTGAGTATCAGATTCTTCAAGCCCTCATTACGTGTTCCAGAAGCCTTAGCTGTTTCTTCCTGAAGCCATGTGTAAGTTTTCTTTCCGTTTGCATTCTCTGCAAAACATCGTCGTTGCTCACATGTTCGATTTTTGATATCCCCAGTCTCTCCTTTACCTCTGAGGTGATTGTCCTGCTTTTACTGTAATATAAAAGGACAGATATCACATAACAATCCAGTACATTTTTCTTTGTCTCCACCGAAACCTTACTGTCTCTCAATGCTCTGCTTAGCTTTTGAAATGCCTCCTTGACTAAGGAATTTAAAAGTTAATGCTATTTTCACGATAAAGCTGTAGAAATACAAAGATGTAAAAACGCCTGCAAACGCAGACATACGTTAAATATTGTTGTGGACTCTTGTTGAGAAACACAAAATCTAAACTTATTTATAAATGGAATTTTGTCTATGTGTCTGTGTGTGTGTCTGTGTGTGTGTCCGTTACCTATAATCTCCGAAACGGCTGAACCGATTTTCTTGAAAATTTACACAGTTGTACTATAAGCGTCTGCGAGTGTTCTTAGCTAGGTTTTGTGTCGAGGTACCTCCGATAAATATCGAAAATCGATATTCGAAAAATTCTGATTATAGAAGGAGTGGTCTGATTTTAATCAAATTTGATACACTCATAGCCAAAAACATAAGAAACGATATTCAGAAGTTTCAAGGTTGCAGTTCTTACGATAGTGCAGGAAATCGATAATATATATAAGGCAAGATGTTTGCGTGTGTGTCTGTTTTTCTATCTGTATGTCTTTTATACAAATCCAGAATTTTTGTACGATTCTCACCAAACTTCAAGCAAATATTCTTTAGGCAGGGTCTGAGCTCCAGGACCATGGATTAGTTTGAAAGCACCCATTACACCCGAGCAACGTCGGGCTATACCGCTAGTAATAAATAACAAAAACAGATATGGAGATAGAAAATGTAGTCATATTGAACAAAAATATACAAACTGGAACACTGGTTAGTCAATTCAGGAATACTAGGAATACTGTCAGTAGGAATCAATATATACAATCTAGTAGTGAAGAAGTATGTCCGAGTAATGAGTCAATATCCTTACTGACCAACTAGCAGCGGTACAGCTACTCAACTATGACAATCACTGTATTTACTAGCCTTCCCACGCAAGGCCGGATGTGACACATGGTCATTTTAAAGTGGGTATTCCCGGCCATATAGCCGGGCCAAAAAAATGTCTGTCTATTTTTACCGAGTCGTGGTTCTACCCTTCGGCGGAACCACGACTGGGTTTGTGCTCTCTGCTCGGAAGCAGAGAGCGCCCTCTGCCCGAAGGCAGAGTGCTGACAGTGAGAAATGCCGTCGCAGCGAGCAAACGCTTTGGCAAGCACTGTATTTACTAGCCTTCCCACGCAAGGCCGGATGTGACACATGGTCATTTTAAAGTGGGTATTCCCGGCCATATAGCCGGGCCAAAAAAATGTCTGTCTATTTTTACCGAGTCGTGGTTCTACCCTTCGGCGGAACCACGACTGGGTTTGTGCTCTCTGCTCGGAAGCAGAGAGCGCCCTCTGCCCGAAGGCAGAGTGCTGACAGTGAGAAATGCCGTCGCAGCGAGCAAACGCTTTGGCAAGCACTGTATTTACTAGCCTTCCCACGCAAGGCCGGATGTGACACATGGTCATTTTAAAGTGGGTATTCCCGGCCATATAGCCGGGCCAAAAAAAATGTCTGTCTATTTTTACCGAGTCGTGGTTCTACCCTTCGGCGGAACCACGACTGGGTTTGTGCTCTCTGCTCGGAAGCAGAGAGCGCCCTCTGCCCGAAGGCAGAGAATTGACAGTGAGAAATGCCGCCGCAGCGAGCAAACGCTTTGGCAAGCACTGTATTTACTAGCCTTCCCACGCAAGGCCGGATGTGACACATGGTCATTTTAAAGTGGGTATTCCCGGCCATATAGCCGGGCCAAAAATATGTCTGTCTATTTTTACCGAGTCGTGGTTCTACCCTTCGGCGGAACCACGACTGGGTTTGTGCTCTCTGCTCGGAAGCAGAGAGCGCCCTCTGCCCGAAGGCAGAGAATTGACAGTGAGAAATGCCGCCGCAGCGAGCAAACGCTTTGGCAAGCACTGTATTTACTAGCCTTCCCACGCAAGGCCGGATGTGACACATGGTCATTTTAAAGTGGGTATTCCCAGCCATATAGCCGGGCCAAAAATATGTCTGTCTATTTTTACCGAGTCGTGGTTCTACCCTTCGGCGGAACCACGACTGGGTTTATGCTCTCTGCTCGGAAGCAGAGAGCGCCCTCTGCCCGAAGGCAGAGCGCTGACAGTGAGAAATGCCGTCGCAGCGAGGAAACGCTTTGGCAAGCACTACCGTTCTCTGTATAGGCATGATTATATGTACATATCAGGTGAGTTCATTCTTATGTGCAAAAAGGGGTGCTCCCCCCAAAAATATATGCAAGAGTTCTTATATATTTAAATAAAAATTTATGAGAGACCGTAAGAAATATTTATCAATTAATATAAATTATTTTTCTAGTTATTCTAGGAGTGTTTCTATTTAAGTAAATCGAATTAATCCAGTCTTTTAGACGAAACATGTATCTTTATTCTCTTCAAATATTTTGACCATTTTACTGAAAGATTGTCGTTTCTTGATCTCAGACGAAAACTTGGTAATTTGCCAACAAATTTTAGTGAAAGTTTTACTTTATTTTCCAAAATTGATGCTTAGATATATGGAAAAAATGAAAACGTCAATTTAAACTGATGCCATGGAATATGCGTTAAATTGACACCATGCTTTCTTCTGTTTTCATCATATTGCTCAACATTCGTATTTTTTTAATTCAAGATAAAAAATGGAAAAGTTCAATCCTCATTTCAGTGAAAATTCCACATCTATAAAATTACTGTTCATTCATTTACTTAAAGTTTATGAAAGAAAACGAGGTTTTCAACTAGAACTCGCTGATATGCTTTTATGGTAGTAGATTTTCTATTTGAATAAGTAACGATTGCTTGACTGGTTAATTTTCTACGGCATATGAACCCTTTGCAAGTTGTTTAAACACAGAAAATATTTTTAGATAATAAAAGTTGGGTTAGGAGAGAGAAGTATAGTTTAGTAATACAAAACATGCTTATTAACCCACAGCTAGGGAAAAAGAGCGAGATTCATGCCTTTCCCTAGGGTATTTGCGCGTTAGGGAATTCAACGAGAACAACTAAAATCGAAAGTCGTTTCTCTGATTAAGAATTCCGCGTAATCATCTACAATAACCGCATGTTCACCCTTACAGCACTGACCAAACGCGACTTTGCTTAACTTCGATATTCTTACAAAAACCGGTGTTTCATTGCGATTTAACCATGAACCTCATAAGTATTTAAATTAAACCAAAATAACTAATATTCCCTGATAATATATCAATGTTAAATATTCCTACAAAAACAAGTATAAACCCAACCAATATTAACCAATAAAGTCAAATATAAACTCAACCAATACTAACCAAAGCAGTTTAAATATAAACCCAACTAATATATACCAATCTACTGAAATATAAACCCAAATAATATTAACCAATGAATCAAGTATAAACCCAGCTGATATAAACCAAAAGAGTCATATAAAAACCCAACCAATATTAACCAAAACAATCAAGTATAAACCCAACCAATATTAACCAATAAAGTCAAATATAAACTCAACCAATGCTAACCAAAACAGTTTAAATATAAACCCAACTAATATATACCAATCTACTCGAATATAAACCCAAATAATATTAACCAATAAATCAAGTATAAACCCAGCTGATATAAACCAAAAGAGTCATATAAAAACCCAACCAATATTAACCAAAACAATCAAGTATAAACCCAACCAATATTAATCAATAAAGTCAAATATAAACTCAACCAATGCTAACCAAAACAGTTTAAATATAAACCCAACTAATATATACCAATCTACCCAAATATAAACCCAAATAATATTAACCAATAAATCAAGTATAAACCCAGCTGATATAAACCAAAAGAGTCATATAAAAACCCAACCAATATTAACCAAAATAATCAAGTATAAACCCAACCAATATTAACCAACAGAGTCTCTATAAAACCAAACAATATTAACTAATATATTCAAGTATAAACTCAACTAATATTAAATTATAGCATCTAGTATAACACGGCCAACATTAGTGCAGAGACATAAGCACCTGCAGAATCAGTAATTACGTATATACAAAAAATCTGTATTTCATTATTAAATAACTCAACAGAGGTTGATTTTTCGTAAAATCCACGAAACCAACCCAAACTACAGCACCAATGTTTTACACGTTCATACGCGAAAATGATAGGGGCTTCTCTAGGGACTAAATGCATGAGTAAGAGACCAGTCCCAGTAATCTTTTTTTCTTCTTCTTCTTCTTCTACTTCTTTTTCTTTTATATACCCAGTCCTTTCAGGACGTAGGCGATCATGAACTTCCACGTTTCCCTATCCCTGGTGGCTCTTAGCACGCTTTCTCCTGTAACACCACGCAACCCACATTCTTTCATCCACCTGCTCAGGCCCATTAAATATGTTATCCGCTGCTTTCCCATGTTTATTTTTCCATCTATCAGGCCTGTTAGTATCAGGTTCTCTAAGCCCTCCTTCCTCATTGCATGTCCCAGGAACTTTAGTTGTCTCTTCCTGATGCATATTAATATTATGAATATTAATTTCTTTTTCATTTTCATTCTCTCCAACACCTCATCATTGCTCACATGCTCGGTCCATGATATCCGCAGAGTGCGAATTTCCTAAAGGGTTAAGCGGCTGAATTAACGTGGTTTGCAACTTAACAGCTAACATAAGCAAAGCGTAAATTAATGGTATTTTCACAAAAAAAGTGTTAGATGAATACTTATTCATTATACGAATCAGTCGTTTTTGTAAGTGGCGCATGCGTATTAAGTCCTTACGTAACTTCTAATTTTATTTACTTATTTACGCTGCCTCAGAGCTCGTGAATAAGGTTACCTAAAAAGGAACAAATTCACTACACGATTGCAGGCTTGCTATGATTGACGACAAGCTAATATTATATGATTGGCAGTCGATCTCTTCTTGGATCTATATCTAATACTTCAGTGGCATGTGGGGAATATTTGGCAGGTTACGTTCAATGATTAGAAAATTAAATTAGTTAAATTCCATCATTGCCAATTAGACTTTCAACTATAACCAGCCACGATGAATGAGAATCAGATAAGCACATCAGATTTTTGTTTGTGATTCTATCGCGTCAGTCCACAATGTTCGGATAAAGAAGATCTTCCTTATATTACATAGGCTTCACTTGCTCAAAACGGTTTTGAATATCGATATATTAGAAAGTGGCTGTATACATATTTACGAAGTTGGGCAGAGCAACGATTGTTCACATCCTGAAGGGGATAGGACAAAAAAATGAAGCATAAGTCAACCGTGAACTGCAGCCTGATCGAGATTTAATTATTAGGATGTCTAAATGAAAACAATTTGTACATGTTTTATCTTACTTTCCTTGAAGATTTGTTTCTGTCTTTTAACAAATTGAGGTTTTCATCGAGCTAAATCTAGACGGATTATCCGGACTAAACATTACGCAAAAAGAGAAATACGAAAGCTCGATTTGTCGACCAAGAAGGGACATTCAGACAAGCAAATCAAAACATATCAATAAGGGATTTCTTTTGATATAGCAAGGGTAGAAAAGATTAGATGGGAATGAAAGGTGTATAAAAGAAACAAACAGATTAAAGACATTCTGTACCAATACAGGTGTCCACCAGAGCCTCATCCATTGTTTTAATTTCATTTTATTTTCATTATCAACATTTCCAGTGGCATCAACTCTCAACTTAGTATTTACGCTGATGATACAACCAATTAATCCTGTCTCAACAGTAAATCTGATCAGTTCGATCAAGTTAAAATGACAGATGATCTTCAAAATGACCTTCAGTCTGTTGTTACCTCGGCGACGTATTAACTTTAATCCCTCCAAGGAGAGTGAATCGTTGCGCCTTCTCGAGCTAACGTTCTCGGCTGACATGAAGTGGAAAGACTATATTGAGTCCACTGCTAGCTAAACTGCTAAGAAGGTTGTTTCACTATGTCGTCATCGACAATTTTTCTCTCCATAATCTATCTTAGATATCTTCAAGTCTACCATTCATTCATGCTTAGAATTTTGCTGCTACATATGGTCCGGAGCTTTTGTTATTTGTCGAACTTCTTGATAACATCAAAAGACAAATCAGCAAAATTTTGGTCCTTCTCTATTTTCTCGACTTTAGTAATTTTCTCACTGGCGTAAGCTCACCTATTTTCCCCCGCTTTTATAAACACTTTTATGGTAATTGTTCACGTGTGATATTAGTTATGGTCCCGAGACTTAATGAATTTATCAGCAGTACTAGACTCAATTTACGGTTGTGCTGGCTAGATGTCTAAAGAAAACAACTTGTACGTTTTCTTTTTTATTTCTTTACGTGCAGATTTGTTTCCGTGTCTTCCAACAAATTGAGGTTTTTTATCGAGCTAGATCCAGACGGATTATCCACCTTAAGCTTTTTTACACAAGCAAAATGCGACAGCTGGATTCGACAACAAAGAAAAGAGATTCAGACAAGCAAATAAAAATATATAGGAAATAAGGAATTTCTTTTAATTGAACAGGAACAAAAAACGTTAGGTGGGAATAAAAGTTACAGAACAAACAGATGAACTGACAAACAGCCACGATGAATGGATGTCACCTCAGGGAGGTCACGTGTTTTAGTAACTAACTGGCTTTAAACTCAACCAGACCTCAAGTAGAACTCGATCCATCGCTAAAGATGCAAAAGAAACTATCAATTCTCGGTAACGCCCCAGTAAGGCCCTGACTCCACCTACTATCCTTTATATTTGCAAGAGCCATCAGTCAGTTCAGTGCCATACGTGAAACACGCTTGGACGATCATGTCTCGAAAGAGACATGACTGACTGGGGAGAAGATTATTCCGCAGTAGGTTGCCATTGCTTTCTGCGGTAGATTGGTTGCCAGCCAAGGCTATAGAACCGTCCTGCTATTTAAACCATAACTGGAGGGAATAGACGGATTAAAACCTTTCCTAAGGGTATTTGTGCGAAAGTGAATGCAATGGATTCAACTGGAATTCGAACTCGATCAGGCCTAAAATAGAGTATTGCTGTGATAATTGGAAGGACCTACCCTATCCTCAGTTTCCAGTATCTACAGGGTCCAAAAGTGTCTCCACATCCTTGCGGATGAATAATTATTTTTCACCCTACAACCCTTTTTTTTCTCACAGTCGAAACTTCGCAAGCCTCTCACTGTTCTATCACTATTTCCATGAAAAGTTCTGAGACGAGCTCTATTTCTTAGTTTCATCTTAAAGGCTAGGAGCCACCATGCTACGCTTATTGTAACGAACCTTTCTCGTTCCTTCCGTATTCCATTGGTAAGAAATAGGTTTTACTCGAACAGTTTCTTCTTGCGAACAGCGCTCCTATTTCTCCGATTACAACAATCTTAACCTCTTCAAGTTTACAATTAATCGTTATTTTCCTCTCCTATCCATATAAACTACCTCGAGCCACTGCTCTGTTTAACGACTCCCAAGAGGATGTTTCCACGATCACTGCCATTTTCACCTATTCTACTCTAGAGTTAACCGTTATCTTCCCCTCCTATCCATATAAACTACCTCGAGCCACTGCTCTGTTTAACGACTCCCAAGAGGATGTTTCCACGATCACTGCCATTTTCACCTATTCTACTCTAGAGTTAACCGTTATCTTCCCCTCCTATCCATATAAACTACCTCGAGCCACTGCTCTGTTTAACGACTCCCAAGAGGATGTTTCCACGATCACTGCCATTTTCACCTATTCTACTCTAGAGTTAACCGTTATCTTCCCCTCCTATCCATATAAACTACCTCGAGCCACTGCTCTGTTTAACGACTCCCAAGAGGATGTTTCCACGATCACTGCAATTTTCACCTATTCTACTCTAGAGTTAACCGTTATCCCCTTCCCCTCCTCTCCAGATAAACTACCTCTAACCAATGCTCTGTTTAATCGACTCCCAAGGATGTTTCCCCGATCAATTCAATCTTTACCTGTTCAAGTCTACAGTTAAACGTTATCTTCCTCACATATCCGCTTAAACTATGCCTCTTACTCTGTAACCACATCATCAATTGACTGCCAGGCTTTGTACGGTGTGGACTTCACTGTAAAAACAAAAATTAAATGCGAAAATATTTGGGAAGTGTCAGTGGTTAACCACAAGAATTGATTTGGCTGATGGTATGTCATTGATTTTCTTTACCAAGTTAGTAACCGCATGAAAAATCCAGAGTCTATCTAATCATTTATATCGGAAAAGAAGAGAAAAATAAAATAAAAGAGTGCTAGATTGCAATGTGATGTCAGTTCTTCAATACGGCAGTGAATGCTGGACAATATCATCGAAAATGAGGACAAAACTGGAAGCGGCGGAAATGTGGTTCTACAGAAGGATGCTGCGGATGTCGTGCACTGAACATGCAAGCAACGATGAAGTGTTGGAAAGAATGGCAACAAAAATGAAATTAATTCTGAGCACCAGGAAGAGACAACTGAAGTTCCTGTGACACGCAATGGGGAAGGAGGGCTTGGAGAACCTGATACTGACTGGCCAGATAGAAGGAAAGAGAGACAGGGGAAGGCAGCGGATAGCATATTTGCAGGGTGGATGACGGAACGGGGGTTGCCAGGAGTAACAGGAGCAAACATACTAAGAGCCACAAGGGATAGGGAAACGTGGAGAACCATAATCGCCTACGTCATGATGGGACAGGGCACATAGAAGAAGAAGAAGAAGAAGAAGAAGAAGAAGAAGAAGAAGAAGAACATGTCAATGTTCTCAGTAAAACTTTTGCAGCACCGGAGAAACTTCTCTTCTTCTTCTATATGCCGTAACCTTTCAGGGCGTTGGATATTATGGCCTTTCACTTCTCCCTATCTGTAATGGGATTTTCTCCTGTTACCCAGCCAAACCCCGCCTTGCAATCCACTTGCTCATGCCCATCAAGCATGTTACGCGTTGCTTTTCTCTGACTCTCTTTCCCTCTATCTGACCTGTGAGTATCGAATTCTTCAAGCTCCCCTTCTTCATTACATATTCCAGGAACTTCATCTATCTTTTTCCTGGTGTTAAGTATTACTTTCCTTTTCGTTTACATTCTCTCTAAAACCTCATCATTGCTGAGATATTCGGTCCATGGTATACTTAGCATCCTTCTGTAGAACTACTTTATGAATTCCAAATTTATTACGAACAATCGTTTTACCTTTAAATAATTTTAATAAAAAAATTAACTCTAAGAAACAATCCAAATTTTGATGTCTCTTGAGCATCTTTTTAACCAAAATAACGCACCTTCATTCGTGTAGGAATGATACAGATTTGTCACAAACCAGTCAGTTGAGTGCTATATACAAGCTTAGGTGATCATGTCTCTTTCGAGATGATTGACTGGGCAGAACATTTCCCCGCAGTAGATTGCCATTTCTGCGGTAGACTGGTTGCCAACCAAGGCTATAGAAACCAATCAGTCCAGCTAATTGACCCATAGCTGGAGAGAGTAGAGATGGATTAATACCTTTCCCAAGGTTATCTACGCGTAAGTGGATGCAATGAATTCAACTGGAATTCGGACACGGCTCTCCGATTTCTCATTCCGAGCCGATATCCACTGAACCACAACGCACTTATCCGGGTAAAATACCACTTTTTTTATGGAACTCAACATTTTTTGTATCGCGTACATCTTAATAAATTTTGACTGTATAATTTCTGTTTTGAAGCCCTCGCAATAAGTTAAGTGATTGAGACACGCTATAAATTCTTATGTTTGGCCCTAGAGGTAACTGGGTCCATAGAAACGGGTAAATTAGGTGAGATAAAATAAGTGTATTAGAAGGGGTGTTGTTTTAAATTCACGTAACTCGAAGTGAAATAATGTCATAATCAAGATGTTGAAATGCTTAAATTACCTCAAACAAAAGTCTCGGAAGAAAACTCTCGTGATAACAGCTACTAAACATGAGAAATCAAATTCAGAAATAGATTTTATAAATTTCAGAAAATAGTGGCATTAGCTACATGGTCAATGGTTGTCAAAGGTTTCTTTCGAAATCATAGTAGCTAAAGGATACAAGACTTAATAACTAACCCATAGCTGGGCAGAGAAGGCGTGAATTTAAACCATTTCCAAGATTATTTGTGTATATAATGAACTCAACTAAAATTAGAACTCGGCTCTCCTATAAACAATTCCGAGCACTTATCTATTTCTCTACCAGCAGCTTCAAGTTTACAGTACCTTTTTCCCCCAAAGTACAGAGAAAGCACATGGCGCTTAAGTCTGGTGATCGTACCGGACCGTTTAAATCTGATGTGGTCGTAAGCTATACGAATCGCACACCAAAGCTTGCAGCACCTGGTATTCACAAACTGTCACCCATCTAGCGATGGTAGTCTCGACGTTGCTTATCTTCGGTGATCGTACAAGAACTGGCGTTGGAAGTCATGCGGCCGTATGCCTACTTATAAGGAATCGGCTAATATTACCGTTATCAGTCGCCGACACATTCATTATAATTTTAATTAAAAAAGGATTTACGGGAATATATAAATTTCGCTCATATTGAGCCCTCGTTACGCAATATGGACACCATTTCCGCATGGACATTCGCAGCTCGCCTGTATGAACTTTAAAACCTCCTTTGACTGGCTCGTGGGTAAAAGATATTTTTATCTTTATGGCTATGTTGTCAGTTATATTATCGAAAGAGGAAACGTCATCTTCCGTTGCTATCTCTGAAATACTTACTGCTATGGAGTGCATTTCTATAAGAGATATGACCACTGATAAAACTGAAAAGATACAAAGAAATAATATAACATAAAAGAATGGAAAAATGAATTATAAGAATTACTTTCATGTCCGAAAATTGTTGCAAGATGGAAATAAAAATTTCAACATAAAATCTGAATTTAAAAAAAAATTATTAATTTTTTATGGATTATTTAATTTTGATTAAAATCAGAAATTATTTTATTTTTTTAGATTCTAAGCCTAAATGAAAAGGCTAAAAGTGGCGATTTTGAGAGGGGGAGAGAAATAATTAAAAATAATTCCACTTTACCAGCTTCTTTTCTCGCACTTCCTGCTTGTGGAACTAACTTCTATATACTTGCTTTCCTGACGGCTACAGCCTCTAGGAATTTAAATGCAATGTCAATTCCCATCTCTTATCCACTTGACTCCAGTTCTTTCTATATCGCCTCGTATATCTTGTTCTTTGCTTTTCTCTCTACCTTTGCAACAGTTTTCACTTCTATTTTCACATCCATCTCTTGCCCTTTCTCTGACACCCCCTGTAGCTGGTTGGTCTTTCTCTTCACTCTCCTTTACTCTTTAACTTTTAATTTCTTATGTGGCCCCCTGCGCATCAGTGGCGGTACAGCCTTGCTTGGGGTGAAACGATTTTAAAGAATTGGTAGATAATAATGATTCATTGATTCAAGTCCTATTATTTGACACGTAGGTGGATGGAGAGGGTAAAGAAGTGGGTTCATATCTTTCTCAAAGGTATTAGCGCGTATATGAATATGTACTTGATCCGGTGTGGCTTAAAGCGTTTCAGCAGGCTGTATTAAAAGATGGTTTCTCCTACAAAGGAGGTCACTAGCTCAATCTCACTTTAAGAGCCTATTTTCTTTATTACCTTATCCCGAATGTGAACACCGATAGACGTCCAATGGAAAGGCCAGAATCACATCAAGGAGTGAATTCCCAAACAAAATAAAAGGCAGGTAAAACTTGACCGACGCCAGAGAGTTAAGATGACAAGCCTAACAATAGTTATTATTTTCTCTATCTTTCTCTCTCACCTCCTTCTTTTTCACCATTCACCCTGAGCAAGAACTTCAAAGTCTACCCAAAATATTCTATTTAAAAACAAAGGCTCATACATACATACATACACACATAGGTTCCTGCCTACGTACAGATAAACTCATTCTTGGAAGTTACTACCATGTAATATTGATACCCTCAGATTCTTAATACTGTTTCTATTTGAACATTTAATATCTATCAAATCACGTTATTCTTTTCCATTGATAAATTTCTATTGAAACATGCAGAAGGTACAATTTTATTCTTACAGAAATTCACCTGCTGATAACCTTCGGATAATTCTGAATAAAATATGTAAGTTGTAGGGAGTTCGATTATGTATGACACATGGGCAATTCAATAAACATTAACCATCTCCCTAACTGCTACACTGGTGACCCCGACGTTTAAAGAACACGCACCCTACTACCTCAATAGGATTACTAAGTGTGAAAAATGCAAGAAGAGAAATACTATAATGTTTCTATCCTTCTTCTTTTCTTTCATAAGTTTTCTTTAATAATTACTAACAAGCGATAACGTATAATAGATGTTGTGGGATTCTCCCTTTTCATAAGGATATACTCGTTCAGAGTATACTTATACTACTGCTATAGAAACGAGACTGGAGAAAACCACGTTTTCACTGAGAATTAACGAGATAGAGAGAGAGAGAGATAGAGATAGAGAAAAGATAGAGATAGAGAGAGATAGAGAGAGAGATAGAGAGAGAGATAGGGAGAGATAGAGAGAGATAGCGATAGAGAGAGAGATAGAGAGAGAGAGTGTGTGTGAGAGAGTCCATACACAGTAGTCATAATAGCTCTGTGTTCCACTCATCGAGAAGAGTATTACGCAGTACCTGTCAGCTTCCGACTAGGACATACTCAATATAGTACGGCTTCACATCAAGAGACTTGTACATATACATTTTACTAACCCGCATTTCGGAACAACTAATCTTCACTCAAATCTGTATCATTACGTTAATACACTTATTTTTCCATCTCAATTTCTGATCGTTGTTCATTTATTTGTGCGGGTCCCATACAACAATAATAAAAGAAGAATTAAAAAGATAACGATCGACTTTGTATTTAAATCTTTGAATATCAAACATGACTGGAAAACATCAAGTCGGAAGAGAGTTGAACAAGAAAGAAGTGCAAGGAAAGAATCTTATAGAATAGAACTTACGGCTAAATCTAGCCATTTCTGTAAAATAATGACATCGGAAAGAAAAATTGGGGGCCTGAGTTCGAATTCCAGTTGAATTCCGTGCATTCACTTACGTACAAATACCCTTGGGAAAGGTATAAAAACGTTTCTTCCCTCCAGTTATGGGTTAAATAAGAGTACAAGTTGGGTTCTATAACCTTCCCTGGGAACCAGTCTATCCCAAAAAGTAATAGCAACCTACTGCGGGTTAATCTTCTGCCCAGTCAGTCATGTCTCTTTCGATACATGAGCGCACAAGCGTGCATTCCGTATGGCACTTAAATGACTTTGTTCTGCAAAAGAGAGTTTAACGGATTTTTTTTTTTAAATTGTGTTTAGATATTTTATTTTTTAAAGATTCTAATCATTTATTCACCTCGGGGTTCTTGATAAAATCCAGCGAAAAACCTGTAATGTGATCGATCCCGACTTGGCAGCTCAGATGCAGTCACTTTCTCACCGGCCTAACGTGGCTAACCTGTGTCGTTTCTACAAATACTTACACGGCTATTCCGATAAACTTAGCTCACTAGTACCCACTATGTATGAATTTACTCGAGCTACTAAACTAGCAACTCTGTCCCACACTTTTACAGTGAAACCTATCAAATGTAACCGTAACTTCTACTTCAGCTACTTTTCTCGCACTTCCGGCCTCTGGAATTCCCTTCCGTATACAGTAGCCCGACAGCTACAATCTCCAAGAATTTAAATGTAAGGTCAATAGTCATCTCCTATCACACTGATTCGCATCCTTTCTCTCATGCTCTTTTCTCCGTTCACTCCACTCTCATCACACCAGTATTCTCATACTTCTCTTACCCACTTCTGACACCCACTATAACCAGACCCTTTTTCTCATCACTATCCCCCTAAGTAACCGACTGCGCACCAGTGGCGGTGAGAGTGCCTTTCTTGGGGTGAAATGATTAACTAAAAAAACTGGGGGAGATAATAATGATTTATTGATACATGTCTTACTAATTAACCCATAGATGGGAGGAGAGTGTAAAGAAGTAGATGCGTACCTTTCCCAAACCATTACATCACCCACACATAAATTTTACAGCATTTAGTATTCCCAAGCAGGTTTCCAATCTAGTTACTTATCAGATACGACTTTTCTCAACTGCAATAATCGAGCGAAATATTTGAAATAAGGAAGATTACCGTCAAAGAAAACAACAAGATACTTCAACTAACTCCGATAAGTACAATCTCCTTTACTGCTTGACTTTTTTTTTCACTCTTTCTCGGCCATAAAAAAGAAAAGAACAAAAACTTTTATTAGAAAACTTTTTAATCTCATTACATACACGCATTCTGCTACTATCAACTATGAACTCCGAATTTCAGTGGGACATTTAAATACTTAAATTTTCCTTGAACAATTAATACATGCATTTTCTCATTAAACATTTCTTCTCATAAATATATTATAGTGTTCAGTTAACAAAACTGCATATTTTTTTCAACAACCTCATGCAGTGGATATTGGCTCGGAACGAGAAATCAGAGAGCCGATTTCGAATTCCAGTTGAATTCATTGCATTCACTTACGCGCAAATACCCTTAGGAAAGGTATTAATCAATATTTTCCCTCCAGTTATGCGTTAAATAACAGGACATGTTGGGTTCTATAGCCTTGGCTGGCAACCAGTATACCGCAGAAAGTAATGACAACCTACTGCGGGATAATCTTCTGCCCAGTTAGTCATGTCCCTTTCGCCCTAGCGTGTATCACGCATGGCACTAAACTGACTGGCTGATGATATTAAAAAATGTGGGGATAGTCGGCTATGATTGGAAGTGTCTGACGCCCCTACAGCATGAAAACATGCATTAACTGTTTGACCTTGACAAAACAACCTTGATTAAATACTTCGCCGAAAACATAGCCTCTTGGAACAAACTGTCTCGCTGAATCAGCCATAGGTGCAGATACCAGAAACTGATGATGAAAACAAATATAAAGAAAACTTGGCTAAAACAGAAGAATCTATCTTGCGCGTTTATGTATCTACAATTCGCCCGTGCATTGAATACTCTTGCCATATCTGGTCGGGTGTTGCTTGAGGTTCTTGAAAAAAAAACGAACAAGAATCTGCAATGTAATCAATCCTGACCTGGCATCTCGACTTCAGTCACTTTATCACCGACGTGATGTGGCTTCCCTCTGTCATTTCTTCTTTCCCTGGTTCTCTGATCACATGAATTCACGCGTGCTTCTAGACTGGCATCAAGGCCCCCACCCTTTTACCGTGGAAACAGCTAAATGTAAGCGCCTCTTCTACTTTAACAGATTCTTTTCTCGAACTTCGATCCTGTGAAACTTCTTTCGGTTATTTGCTTCCCTGAAAGCACAGTCAGTCAGTTAAGTGCCATAAGTGATACAAGCTTGGGTGATCATGTTTCGAAAGAGAGATGATTAACTGGGTAGAAGATTATCCCACAGTAGGTTGCCATTACTTTCTGCGGTAGACTATTTGCCAGCCACAGCTATAGAACCCAATCTGTCCTGTTATTTGAACCATAACTGGAGGGAAGAGACGAATTAGATTTCTTTTTTCGAGGGTTTTTTGCGCGTAAGTGAATGCAAGGATCTCAACTGGAATTCGAACTCGACTCTCCGATTTTTCGTTCCGAGCCGATATACGCTGCACTAAACGCACATTCCCTGATAGCTACAATCCCCAAATGTTTAAATGCAACGTCAATTACCATGTTCTTTATCTTTGAATCCCATCCATCTCTTATCTTTACTTCGACACCCCCTGTACCTTGTTTTTTTTTTGTTTTTTTTTTCACTCACTCTAATCCCTTGCGCACCAGTGGTGACCCTGCTTTGTTTGTTTTACATTTTGAATTTTGTATTAGGTGACAATAGTGAGATCAACTCTATGTGATCGATCTCACTATTTATCGACAGAGAGAATGTTCTCGCTAAAAATTACCCCCACACCGAGGCGCCAGATCAGGCAGAACGGGGCGATAGAATAGTGTATAATGTAACAGTTCAAAAGAAAAGTTTGGAATGTTAAATAAAAGATGAATCTTGAGAACTTAGATCATCAAATCGATAGATTCTTTTCGCTTTCTTTACGTTTTTTTACCCAGCGAATTTTGTAAACAAACCCCCACTACTTTCGACGGCTTTCATTAATTATTTTTCCCCCTTAGTCATTTTAGTTCGTAAAGGTCGGGTAACGCAGGAACTGTTTGCTGATCAGACTGTTGTTCAGCAAATCTATCATTATTAATTTCTCAAACCAGACAGCCCTATCTTCGGCTTCAATCGAGCTGGTTGGAGAGGGAGATTTTCCTGTCGCCTGCTACTTTCAAATAAGTGTCTCGTCGCCAACTTCTTAATGCGATCAAAATTCGCGCTTAGCCGCTATTTCTACCACGTATACATTCCTTCCACTTCAAGTCAAACACAGGGAAATAAGACAACTCATGGTTAGTCGAACGTCCAGCTTGGCACTGGTAGCGTGGATACGGAAAAACAGCTTCTGAATTTAATACACGGTAGTCATCCAAGCCATACAATCACAGAGAGACGTATATCTAGGTTACTATTTAAATAGTAAACAGTAAACCGTTTGTTTAAAGAAAATATATAGCATTTATTGAATGAAGAAGCAGTGTTACTGACAGTTGAAATTTATAAAATCTTTCTCATATTTTTTTCTGAAACATTGTTCAATTCAAAGTTATCACTCTTTGAAGTATTTTCGAGGGCTTCTTTCTTAACCTTTGTTCAATAAATTATCAACGGTGATCATCTCATGCCATTATATTCTTTTTGAGTGATCCTTGAATGAAAAGACTCGAAGAAACAGAAATGTGGTTCTACAGAAGGATGCAACAAAGGCGTATTGGCATTGTCAAGGACGGATTCCAAAGATTTCCAGCGTATTGCGAGACAGAAAAATTTTATTGTAAACAAGTAAAACAGCTGAGCTGTTACGTGACGTATGTCTTCTTATGTGATAGCGAATGCTGGACAGTCTCATCAAAGATGAAGAAGTAATTCGAAGAGACATAAACGTGGTTCTACAGAAAGATACTGAGGATACCATGGACCGAACATATGAGCAACGACAAAGTTTTAGAGAGAATGGGAATAAAAGAAAACGTATACTTAACATTAGGAAGAGACATCTGATGTTTCTGGGACGCGTAACGAGGAAAGAGGGCTTAGAGAATCTGATACTCAGAGGACTGATAAAGGGAAAGAGAGACAGAGGAAAACAACTCGCGAAATACTTGGTGGGCTTAAGCAGATAAATTGCAAAATAGGTTTTGGAAGAAATACTAAGACAAAATGTATTAAGAAGTACAATCGGTAGAAAGATGTGAAGAGCTATAACTTACATCCTAAAGGGATACGTATATGAATGATAATTTTAGATGTTACTGCTGTTGGAACTCATCAAGATATGTGGTTTTTGTTATTTGATACAGTTATTTGGTTGTAGCATCAGTCCAGTATTTTCAAAGAGAGAGGAACCCCTCTACGACCTTTATTCGCTCAAAGTCATATTTAAGCATTGATATGAATGCAGGTTTTTTTTTTATATCAAGCTGTCAGCTTAGGCATTTTTGAACTAATTGGGAGCCATGCTTTTTATTTATATTCTCGCCTAGAACTAATGCGGCTATTTTGGAATATTACTGGAGTTTTTTTATTATTTTTATTTTTTATTTTTTTATCATTTCGCTCCAAGCAAGGATGTGCAGGGGGTTGCATAAGAGAGTTAAAGTTTTCGACAGGAGGAGAGTGAAGACAAAGACGAACCAGCTACAGAGTGTAAAAGAGAAAGAGCAAGAGAAGGATGTGAAAAGATGAGTGAAGACAGCTACGAATGTAGAGAAAAAGGAAAAGAACCAAGATACACGGGATGATTTGGAAAGGGCTGGAGTTAAGTGGATAAGAGACGGGAATTGACTTTGCATTTAAATTCCTGAAGGTTGTAGCTGTCAGGAAAGAAGGTATATGGAAGGGAATTCCATAGGCGATAAGCGCAAGAAAAGAAGCTGCTGGAGTAGAATTGCCGCCTGCATTTGGTTGATTTAACTGTAAAAGGATGGGACCTTGTTGCCAGACTGGTTGCTCGAGTAAATTCTTGTGGAGAATGCACCAGTGACCCAAGTTCCTCAGAGCAGAAGCCATGAAAATATTTATAGAAGAGACAAAGGGAAGCCACATCCCTGTGGCTGGAGTTGAGCTACCAGGTTGGGACCAGTTATATTACAGATTCTTCTTTGGAGCCTGTTGAGAACACTGAGACGAACAACAGTGCGGCCTAATCAGATATGACAACAATATTCCATGCGAATGGCTGATTTGTATATGCGAAAAATGGATTCAAGCGGAAAAACCTCCTTTTTTTGTTTTTGTGGAAATCATTTACTCCTTGCACAATCTCTTCCACCAGTTGAAAATGTTTGAAGAAAGAAGTTCTTCACTAATGGGCATAAGCTTCAAAAGCTAAAAGCCATGTCAACAATTGTTCTAAAAAAAGCTGATCTATTGATACTTATGAAGCTGTTGAGCACAATGCTCGTCCACGCCCTGACGTCGTACGTCACGTAGAGTAGGGAAGACGTGATATTCAATAAGATTTCGAAGAGTGAACTTCAGTCTGATCGAGGTTCGATTATCGTGAGGTTTGAAGGAAACATAACTCGCGTCTTTCCTATCTCGATTTCTTTCCATGAAGCTTTGTTTCCGTGTCTTTTAACGAAGTGCAGTTTTATGGAACTAAATCCAGACGGACTTTCCGCTCTAAGCATTTCACAGAAGAGAAATACGAAAGCTCGATTGGTCAACAAAGAACAGAGATTCAGACAAGCCAATAAAAACCTAAAGAAATAAAGAATTTCTTTTAATCAAAGAGTAGTAGAGAAAGTTCAGTCAGTCAGTTAAGTACCATACGTGATACATGCTTGGAAACAGACATGACTGACTGGGCAGAAGATTATCCTGTAGTAGGTTGACATTACCTTCTGCGGTAGACTAGCTGCCAGCCAAGGCTATAGAACCCGACCTGTCCTGTTATTTAACCTATAACTGGTGGGAAGAGACGGATTAATACCTTTCCTAAGGGTATTTGCGCGTAAGTGAATGCAAAGAACTCCACTGGAATTCGAACTCGGCTCGCCGATTTCTCTTTCCGAACTGATATCCACTGCACCACAACGCTCATACGTAGGAATAAAAGAAATCCATAGATGAAAAACATTACGTACAATAACAGGTGTCCTCCATAGCTTCATCCTTTAACCTAATTTGCCTATATTTCTGAGAGGGGAGATAGAAAAATCAGATGTCGCTAACCACAAATGGAGAGAAAAATGGAATCACGTGATGAAGTTGAAATAATAGAGAACGCTACTCAAAACTACGTAAACTTAAGGAATCAGTGTATATGCCAGGTTACAAAAAATCACCTAAGCCTACCTACCATACAGATGAATACAATTTGGGAACCAGTAATACGGGGTGCTAGAGAAAGTCATTAGTGTCAAAATTGCAATATGAGCTCTGATAAAAATACCAGAGAAAAGCATTAACATCAAAAATTGCAATATGAACTCAGGTAAGAAACTGTTACTGAATATTAGGTTTATAAATCCCAGAAATTCAGTTAATTACTTAAAGACACATGTTCCAGTGCCAAACGCAGACGACAATTCTACTCCTGCAGCTTCCTCTCTCGCACTTCCCGCCGGTGGAACTCACTCCCGTATTCTTGCTTTCCTGACGGCTACGACCTCCAGAAATTTAAAAGCAAAGTTAATACTCACCTACTAACCACTGGCCTCTAGCTCTCTCTCCCCTCCCCTGTATAACCTTCCCTTTCTCTCTGCCCATGTACCTGTCATTCCACCTGCTTTCTCAGTTTTCTATTGTTCCTTTCTAACTAGCTTGTACTCCTCACTCTTTTCTAATTAATCTTTCTACATTTATGTAACCCCCTGCACATCAGTGGCGTTTCTGCCTTGCTCGGGGTGAAATGATTAAAAAAAAAAAAAAAAAAAATATAGAGGTTGGTTAGTTCCCAAAGAGTTGTGAGTTCAATACCAGGCTAAATCAGTGGTGAACAAGTAACTTAGTTCGATTAGAGGGAGGTAACTCATAACTTTCAAAAGGATTCACGCAAGAAATGAGAATGATATACTCTGATGATTGTAATAAAGAGTTCAGTTTGTTAATTCTTAGCACCTGAAGAAGGCCGGAGCGTACAACAGCCGAAACGTTCAACAAATGGAAACAAAGATGAGGACAATAGTCCGAATAATGTAAATAGTGTCTGTCTTAATTACTTTTTAATTTTCATTATCGATATTCATGAGGGGTCAGCTCTCAACTTAGTTTCTACGCCGATGATACAACCATTTACTCCTGTCTCAACAGTAAATGTGTTCAGTTTGATAAAGTCAAAATGTCATTTGATGTCCAAAATGAACTTCAGTCTGTTGATAACTGTGGCGACTTGTTAACTTTAATACCTCCAATGCTTCTTTGAGCATTTCGGCTGACATGCAGTGAAAAGACTATATTGACTCCATTGCTAGCTGAGCTGTTAAGAAGGTTGGTTCTCTGTGTGGTCATCGACAATTTCTCTCTCCATAATCTATCTTACATATCTATAAGTCTACTATGCATCCATGCTTAGAATTTTGCTGCCACATATGGTCCGATGCTTCTGCTATTTACCTAGATTTTCTTGATAAAATTCCAAGATGAATCAGCAATATAACTGGTCTGTCGTCTCGACTTAAGTCACTTTCCCACCGCCCCCCCCCCTTGCCCTTTTTATAAATATTTTCATGGTAATTTTTCGGATGTTCTATTCGTTATGTTACGTAGATTTTATTAATTCAACGTGTCTTCTAACAAACTGAGGTTTTTTTTATCGAACTAAATCCAGACGGATTATTTGCGTTAAGCTTTTCACACAGGAAAAAAATGTAACAGCTCTATTTGTTGACAGACAAGAGAAATTCACACAAGCAAATCAAAATATATAAGAAATAAGGGATTTTAATCAAACAGAAGTAGAGAAAGTTACGTTGGAATAAAAGAAATTATTATGTGCCATGTACCTTCAGGAAGTAGGCGATCATGGACTTGCACTTAACCTTGTTCCTTGTCATTCTCATTAATTTTCTACTTGGTATCTCTCCCAAACTCTGCTCTGCCATCCATTTGCTCAGGCCTATCAAATATGTCTCGCGCTGCCTTCCCCTGTTCTCTTTCCTTGTATTCACTCTGGGAATATTAGAACTCTGGGACGCCCTCCTTCTTCATTACGTGTCCCAGGAACCTCAGCTGTGTCTTCTTGACGCTTCTTCTTCTTCTTCTTCTTCTTCTTCTTCTATCTGCCCTGTCCCTTCAGGACGTAGGCGATCATGGCTCCCCACGTCTCCCTATCCCTTGTGGCTCTTAGTATGTTTGCTCCTGTTGCTCCTGGCAACCCCCGTTCCGTCATCCACCTGATCAGGCCCTGCAAATATGTTATCCGCTGCCTTCCTCTGTCTCTCCTTCCTTCTATCTGTCCAGTCAGTATCAGGTTCTCCAGGCTCTCCTTCCTCATTGCATGTCCCAGGAACTTCAGTTGTCTCTTCCTGATGCTCAGCATCAATTTCCTTTTTGTTGCCATTCTTTCTAACACTTCGTCGTTGCTTGTATGCTCAGTCCACGATATCCGTAGCATCCTTCTGTAGAACCACATTTCGGCCGCTTCCAGTTTTATCCTCATTTTCGATGATATTGTCCAGCATTCACTGCCGTATTGAAGAACTGACATCACGTAGCAGTCTAGCACTCTTTTCTTCGTTTCTATTGAGATTTTCCTGTGTGTTAGTATTTTGCTCATCTTCTGGAACGCGTCCTTTGCCATGCCAATTCGCCTTCGGATCTCCGTGTCGTACTGAATATTTAACTTTTATTAGTTCATGTTATTTTTTCTATTAATACATTTCTATTTAAACGTACAAAAAGTATACATTTTTTCTCCCACAAATGAATCTTCTGATAACCGTCTATAATTCTGATGATAATACTGATAAAACCTAAGTTGTGGGGAGTAGATGTGTTTGTGAATTGGCCTTTGACCAAACATGGCTCACCGTCCTTACAGCTACAGTGGTGACCCCCTCCTACCACATTGTTGACTCCTACTACCACAGGTCCACACTTTACTGACAACCTTTTTGCCACTGTTCCAAGAGCAGGTGTTTTACTCAACAGATGAATGCGTTCATATTTTAATCATGAGTGTCGAGGAGGTTAGTAAACCTTTCCACACAATTGGGCTATCATTGCTCGCCATAATTTCCTTTCCATTGGATCTCTTTTGAAGTTTCGGGTTCCTTCTCAATTCCGGTTCTGCCAGCCATTTATACAAGAACATTAGGTAGTTTCCTTCCGGAGTTATTCCGCCCCTTTTACTTTCAATATGACCAGTTAGAGTCGTTTATATTGGTAATTTATATTAAAGTGTATAAGCATTCTAACTGAAGACGGAAAGTGCCTCACTGAGATCCGAAGGTGAATTTGCATAGCCAAGAATGCATTCCAGAAGTTGAGTAAATTATTGAGAGAGAGAAAAGATTCGCTTGAAACAAAGAAGAGTGTACTGGATTGTTATGTGATGTCAGTTCTTCAATATAGCAGTGAATGCTGGACAATCTCTTCAAAGAAATAGGAAACACTTGAAGCAACCAAAATGTGGTTCTACAAAACCATAGACCGAACAACGATGAGGTTTTGAAGAAGATTAAAACGAAAAGGAAACTAGCACTTAACATCAGGAAAAGACAGCTGAAGTTCCTGGGACATTTAATGAGGAAGGAGAGCATGGAGAATCTGATACTCACAGGTCAGATATAAGTAAAGAGAGAGAAAAGAAAAGCACGAGTAACATACTTGATTGGCTTGAGCCAATGGATGACAGAGCGGGGCTTGGGTGGGGCAACAAGAGAAAGCGTAGTAAGATCAACCAGAGATAGGAAGATGTGGAAGGCCATGATCGCCTACTCCCTGAAAGTGCATGGCGCATAGAAGAAAAAAAGCATTAAATCGGTTCTGGGATGAAAAATATAATATTGTTCAAAAGCGATCGTTGTATAAAAATTAGTTTGGGTCTACAAATATTTATTTAGTTCGGAGATCAATCAATATTAATCGTTTATATTACAGTCTATAAGGCCTCTACTTGGTTTAGAGATAAGTAAATATTGTTTGTTTATAATTGAAATTATAAGCATTTCCTTTCTTTCTATAATGGATAAATACTGACTGTTTATATTAGAGTCTATAGCTATTTATTTTGTTCAGTTGAGGTCAGTTTTGCTTGCTTATGTTTGTTATGGTGTCCTATCTATAGAAATGGACTTTTCTTCCAAGTATATAGTACTAACCTGCGCGATTTCCGGGGTAGCAGCTGTGCGGCAGTTTAAAAACAGTTGAGACGCAGTGTAACTATGTCGTTTGAACTTACACTTCTATTTTGCTGATTACTAATACTCTTTCTTGTCTATATGTTCTGTTGTGCTAATACACTGTTTGAATCTACCTTCTTGTTTCCGTGTCTTACTTCCGGGCTCTAACAGGCCCAGCAACTTGGCGACGAAGATTTCTCCACAACAATATTTGAGGCTAAAAGCATTTAATCTATTCAGTGATCAGTCGATACTAGTAATTTATACTCGAGTCTATAATCATTTTCTTGTTTCGGGGATAGATGGATATTAGTTGTTTATATTTAAATCTATAATCATTCACTTGGTTTAGTCATAGGTAAAAATTATTCATTTAAATAAGAATCTTAAAGCGCTTATTTGGTTCATCATTATCATAACCCTCTACACCCAATGGTGTGTTGAGCAGTAACTTTTTATTAGTGTTTCTGTAACAAACTGTTTTTTTTTATGTAGCAGGGTTGTTAGCGTTGCGCCTAACCCTCAAACCTGGAAGACCGTTCTTGGTCCATATGTTTACAGCACCTGGTATTCCCAAACGGTCACCCATCTAAGTACTGACCAGGCTCGATGTTGCTTAACTTCGATGAGAACCGGTGTATTCAACACGATATAGCCGTAGACCTTATTTGGTTCGGGATTTGTTAAATGTTGTTGTTTATATTTTAATCTATAATCACTTAATTGGTTCGATTATAGATAATGACAGGCCATTTTCATTTGAATCTTAAAGCATTTACAGAATATCTATGAGTATAATGGGTGTTTTTCTGATGAAATTTTACGCAAAATTAGGAGATCACTCTATACACAGATAATTTAGTGCCGGTAAAGTACGTGGCCAACATCTTTGATTCTGGTATGGCTACACGGTATGAATGTGTTATACCTCAGTAGAGTATGCTTACTGATATATGTTCGAATATTTATTGGAACAAATTATTTTACCTGACCTTAAAGCTAACACTTACCAGTCAGTTACAATACTTCCTTATAATACGGTTTTTAAGGTAGACTACATATTATACCATTGACAGAATTGCTTAGACCATATTCAAAAGATAGGCCACATACTATACCGGCACTTTTAATTTTATGACAGGTTAAATGACAGGTTATCGATGACCGGTTGCATTATATACGGGTATTTTTTTCGGGTGACCATAAAGTTAATGTACAAATAATCGCATTATACATTAAGTCGCATTATACACGAGTATATAAGTATCGACTTTGGGGTTCAGTGAACAGCGGTACCATATATTTGAACCTATAAGCATTTGCTTGTTTCAGGTCGTGGTAAACACTGGCCGTTTAATATTTATGACCATAAGGATTTAGATCGGTGTGAGGCCTGTTTCTTTTTTTGTTTTTGTTTTTGTTTTGTTTTTGTTTTTTTTTTTGCCTATATGCCTGTAAAACATTTACTTTGTAAACAGACCTCTTTGAAGGAGACGAGATCTCTATATTGTAGACCCCCACCGACAAGTCAAGACAGTATCTAAACCAATGTATTCATTTTTAAAAACAGCAACAACGACTTTATTCCAATAAAACGAGTAAGTCTAATGTTATTACAGGATAGTTTTAATGAATAATTTTCACCTTTAACTAAAACACGTTATTCGGTGAAGTAAGGTTTAGAGGTACTTCTACGGATTGGCTAAAAAATACATGATGAAAAAATACCCCAAACTTTATTTCGCCAAACTTAATATCCACAATTTTTTTATGTTATTGATGAGTGGAATAACTAATATATTTCTTTTCAATATTTAATAAGTGAGTCTCTAGCATCAAAAAAGACGACAAAATATTTATATCGATATGCCGTCTAAAATGACGGCAACATATATATTGATGTACCTGCTATTGAATATCATACATATATATATATATATATATATATATATATATATATATATATACAACTATGTGTGTGTGTATATATATACACACACACACACACACACACATATATATATATATATATATACACACGACTGTATTTACAATAGAAAGAATGCACATTTATTCTTCACCATTCAAGGATACAATTTCTATAAAAAGTAAAATAATGTTAAAAAAGCGAATACGCGGCAAGAGCTTTCATGAATGGTAGTATAGTTTAATAACTGGCAGTAAATAGCAGTAACAAAACCGACGCTGTTTCGCTCTTGTCTCTCTCTTTCTCTCTCTCCATGAGTGTGACAGGAGGATATATATATATATATATATATATATATATATATATATATATATATATATATATATATAACAGACAATGAATGTCTATTATGTTTAATCTTTGATGGTGGATGATTTTATGTTAACATCCCTGTAACCTGTCTGAAGATGGCTCATATGAGCCGAAAGCTTAGAACCAACATAATAAAAACTTCTTCGAATATTTGACAATTTTTATCTTTAATTTTACCTAATATTAAAGCCAAAATACGATGTTTAGAACGGCTCATGATTAAACATAACAGATATGCATTGACTGTTATATTTGATAGTTTTTTAGTTTTGATAGTTTATGTTTAACAAATCATCTGCTGCCTCGATACATTATATATATATATATATATATATATATATATATATATATATATAGAGAGAGAGAGAGAGAGAGAGATTGGTAATGTAAATTCCACTTTTTTTTATTAATAATAAATTTTTACAAGAATTGTTTTCATTTTGTAATAAGAATAATTTATAAAGTTTGAAATTTTTACATTTCTGTATTCATTTGTACCGGTTTGTTGATATCCTTTTTCAGTAGAAACTACATTTACTAATCATAAATAGAAAAACAGGCTACAATTTAGCGACCACAATATTTGTTTTTGTATTTATATAAACGTGCTGACTTTTGTAAATACGGACTTCCATAGAAAACATTATCAGAAAATAAGATCAATAACTATAGAAAATTTAAATCCAATTACTTGAAATTCACTACAGCATTAGATTACGAAGAACAATATTAAATCTAAGATTACCGCTGATTTTTTAAGCGCAGCTTAAATGTGGCACGATGTTGAAAGCATAAGGCATACAGTGAGGATCCAACTCACTACTCTACCGTAATGATTTTAGCAAAACAAGTTTGCTAATCCACGTCGGGAGCGCCCGAAATTTAAGATTACTGGGTAGTTAATAATTATATAAAAATGGCTTTCGCGTTATATTATTAAAATAGTTTTTGCAGATATATCTCCCCTTAAAAAATTAAACTCATTCATTTTCACTACCTGCCAACATCTTAAATATAAACCTACCTCCGTGTCCAAAAAAAAAGCATTTCATCTTTATTTTAAACATAATGTAATTGTTTCAAATCAGATTAATTAAACTTTAAATAAGTTAATATTCTTCAAATAAAATTTTAGAAAATTATATTTTACTTTTGAATGATTTTTTTTATAAAGATAAGTACATTTTGCTAAAAGATGGCAAAAAATTGCATGAAAATTAGTAATTTGTAGTAATAAAAAATTATTTAAAATTAGATTTTAAATACAGTAAATTGTTTTGGTCATTGGAAGTATTACATTTTACCTGTTATCTTTTAAAGAGTTTTAAATTTTAAAAATTCACTTTAAACTTTAGGAATTCCATTTATTTGGAGGCACTAAGTTTATAGTTTTTGAATTTTTAAAAGCTTTTTTCCAATATATATTTTGCTTCGCATAGTTGTATTACAAATTCACTGCATAAGCAACGCATTAAAAAAATCAACAAAATCTCGTTAGAAGCTAAGCAAAGAACACTGAGCTGTTATGTAATATCAATCTTACAATGTGGCAATGAATGCTCGCCTCTCTCATCACAGATTTACTACCATTCATGAAAGGTTGAGGTCAATCAACTAAGGGTCTACAGAAGGGTATTGAGACTGCTGTGGACTGCACATGTGGCCAGAGCTGATGTTCTACAGAAAGATATTGACAATAGTATGGATTGAACATTTTAGAGCAACTGGAGTTTGAGTTTGAGTTTGAGCTTTGTTTAATTCGTTTAGGTGGTGTTTTAAGGTACTTGTTTTAATGTTTGTTTATAGTGAGAAGGTTAATTTAGTCATATTTTGATGAAAAGTTTTTTCTTTTAGTTTTGTATTCAAAAATATATTGCTAGTAAGAATTGTTTTCCTTCAAAAATGATTTATGGCAATATTTTTTCCTTCAAAATTATATTGCTGGCAATATTTTTAATTCAAAAATGTATATTTTTCTATAAAAGTCTATTTTTATGTATATATTTCTACAAATGTATATTTCTATACTTTACCCATAGCTAAGACCGTAGCAGGTGCTACCACTCCGGATCAGGGTGAACCCGAAAACAACAGCAATTAAGAGGTGGTTCCATTCTCCTCACAACCTCTCAATCAAAGGAAGAGCTGCTGGATGAGAGAAATTAGAAATAAAACAGACACTAATATTAACATCAGAAAGAGACTTTTGAAATGTATAGGGTACATAGTGAGGTAAGAGTGCTTAGAAAATTTGACACTCAGAAGTTTGTGTGAATGCTTCGTAGAACATTCATTCGAATAGATACTGAAAAGTCAAAATTTTTTAAGCCTACAGAGGAGAAGAAATTGTGTAGAGTAATAATTACCCATGTCCTAAAAGGACAAGTCACACAGAAGAAAAGCATATGGAAATATTTATGCTGATTTCTCTTGATTTTATTGCTAAACAAAATGTGAACATCTTCGCAATTCGCGCAAGTATCAAAATAAAGTTTAAATGTTCAATGACTTGACATTAACTTACTGCCGCCTGGGACACTGGCCAACTCTGGTCTGACTCTTCCGTACGAGATTAGAAACCCGGTGTGTAGGTCTATTGAAACAGTGCTCTTCACCCTGGGGAACTTATTTACCCCTGAGGGAGAGAAAATAGAAGATTTGGGATGACATATACATACTTCGATTCAACACAATGCTTTGGCGAAGAAGTTCGTTCGGTTTCATAAATAAGAATAAGAACAAAAATTCCTAAATAATACAGAGAATCTAAATTAGAATAAGAATAAAATTCCTAAATAAGAATCAGTTAAATGCCATATGTGATACACGCTTGGGCGATCATGTCTCGAAAGAGACATGGTTGACTGGGTAGACGATTATCCCGCAGTAGGTTGTCATTACTTTCTGCGGTAGACTGGTTGCCAGCCAAGGCTATAGAATCCAACCTGTTCTGTTATTTAACCCATAACTGGAGGGAAGAGATGGATTAATACCTTTCATGGGGGTATTTGTGCGTAAGTGAATGCAAGGAATTCAACTGGAATTCGAAATAAAAATAAGAATCTAAATAAGAATAATAATTCCTAAATAAGAATAAAATCTAAATAAGAATAAGAATAAAAAATTCAAAATAAGAATAAGAATCTAAATACGAATACGAATAAAAAATTCTAAATAAGAATAAGAATACAAATTCCCAAATAAGAATAAGAATACAAATTTCAAAATAAGAATAAGAATCTAAATACGAATAAAAATATAAGACATATTGAAAACCAGATCATAATTTTGCCAATTTCGGGGTTATTTCATAAGTTAGTTTATGTGTAAGTCTTGCAATTGTCTCAGATAAATGAAAGACCATTCCGTTTTGACTTCAGAAAAGGACAGGAGAAAAATATATAGAAAAAAAAGTGGCTTGATTTTAGTGTAAAAATAAACACATAAGAAAGGGACCCCTCTACGTGGGGCAGTGGTTATCAAGGTTGTCTAACTAGAATTATCACGACTGGGTGAGGAGTTTAATTCTCACTGGTTATCCCATAGTTTCGGCATTGTGCCACATATACGCTACGCTTAATAATAATTAGAAAAGAGCACCTCGACCTGGTGTGATGGTTAGCAAGTTTGTCTTGCTAGAATAATTATGACTGGTTGGTGAGTTCGATATTTACTGAGCGCTCCATATTTAGGCGTTCTGCCACATCTAAGCTACGCTTAGAAAATTATTTGAAGTATTTCGACTTGGTGTAATGGTCTGCAAGTTTGTCTCGCTAGAATAATTACGACTGGGTGGTGAGTTCGATCTTTACTGGGTACTACATACCTCGATCTTTTGTCACATCTAAGCCCCGCTTAGAAAATTATTACTATCCGACTGTGTAATGACTGTGATTCTCACTAGGTGACTCATACGTTCGGCAGAAAAGAGAGAAAAATATTTGTCTAAAATTAGAATTGAATAGTTTAGGAAACAAAGAGGAGTCTTATGCGTTTAACGTCTACTTTAGTGGAATGTAAATGTCGAATCTTTCTATTTTTCATTTTTCTTATTCTACATTTTTTCACACCCCATGTCTATTCAGGGTATGGACGATCATGCCTCTTCACAATTTCCTCTCTTTTGTATCTCTTAGTATATCTTTTTCTTTTTTCATTTTGCTATAACTCCTAATTTCTGTTCTATCAACTATTTACACAATTGTTGGCCTCCTTTCCTTAGACTTGCTTGCCTTCAATAAGTCCTTTCAGTGTTAAATTTCTTAAGTCCAATTTCCTTATTATGTGCTTAAAAATTCATCTATCTTTTTCTCGTGCTTCATATTTTCTTCTATATACCATTTCCTTTCAGGAGGTAGGCGATCATGGTCTTCAACGTCTCTCTATCCCTGGTGGCTCTTAGCACGCTTTCTCCTGTTACCCCATCTGCCATCCACATTCTCAGGCCAGACAAGTATATTACACGCTGCTTTTCCCTTGTCTCTCTCTCACTATCTGACCTCTGAGTATCATATTCTCCAAGTCCTTCTTCCTCATTACATATCCCAAGAACTTTAATTGTCTTATCCTGATGCTCAATATCAATTTCCTTTCCGTTTCCTTTCTTTCGAAAACCTCATCATTGCTCACATGCTCGATCCATGATATGCGCATCATAATTCTGTAGAACCACATTTCAGTTAGTTAAAATTATTTTCCTTTATCTTTGATGAAATTGTCGAGTATTCACTGCCATATTAAAGAACTGACATCGCATAGCAAGGTACTCTGTTCTTTGCTTCTGGCGAAATTTTCCTGTCTCTTAATACTCTAATCCGTTTCTGAAATGCGGCCTTCCTCATACCAAGGTTCTTTTGGATCTGTGTCGCAAATTCTGTCTTTGTCAGAAGACTTTCCAGGTATTTAAATTTTTGTACCTACTTGATTTTAATATACCCCACATGTATTTGGCATTTTAGGCTGCTCTTTTTGCTTATGACTCTGCATTCCTTTTATTTATTTTTTTTTTGTAGTTTATTTATAATCCTTTCTTTTCACTTTCTTCAGTTACTTTCTTGTTGCGTCTATGTTTCATATAAGTATCTTTTTCCCATTGTTCTTAAAACTTTGTAATTACTCACATGCACAGTCTAAGTTATTCTCTGTACCTTGTATCGAACCACTTTTCGTTTATATCGTGTATCTACTTCTTTACTGAGATTGTAACCACTTATTTCTTTAAATACTGATCTGAAGTCTGTTTCGACTGTTATTATAATATTCCGTTAGATTTGTTAAGTTCAAATATTTAACATTGAAATTAAGGAATTTGTACGGATATTTGTAGAATCGTCGAACTCACAAGGAGCATATTCAATGAATGAATTTCAAATTATAATTCATCAGGAAATTCAGTTAGGAAAACCGTGAAAACTTCAAGGGCACTTATAGTAAATGATACTGAAAACATGTTTTCTTTTTTCAATATTTTACCATAATTCAATCAAATTTATATGTCTGTCCTCTAATAAATGCTTATATTTCACAACAAAGTAATTTTTAGTGACTTTGGAACTCCTATTGAGAATTAAATTTAATTTCATTAATAGAATGCTTTTTTTTTTAATAGAATTCTTTGTATATTGGAATAAATCAGTCAGTCAGTTAAGTGCCATACGTGATACACGCTTGGGTGATCATGGCTCGAAAGCGATATGACTGACTGGGTAGAAAATTATACCGCAGCATGTTGCCATTACTTTTTGTGGTAGACTGGTTGACAAACAAGGCTATAGAACCCAATCTTACCTGTTATTTAATCCATAACTGGAGGAAAGAGACGGATTAATACCTTTCCCAAGGGTATTTGTGCGTAAGTGAAGGCGGGGAATTCAACTGAAATTCGAACTTGGCTCTCTGATTTCTCATTCCGAGTCAATATCCACTACACCACAATGCACAGTGTTATAAATAATTATCCGAAAATGGAATGACGCTTGAAAACCTTCTACCCGATGGAATATCATTCTTTTACTTTTGACTAATTCTGGAGAGAAGATTTTCATCCATTTCAAACATTCTAAATATAATTGTAAAGATGTTGTGCAGCGAAACACCGAATTCAGTGGTGTATCCCGAGTGGGAGTTAGTAAGGTAGATTCAGTAAAATTTGAAACAAATAGAATTTGTCAAATTAAAAAAGAAGATGAAAAGCCGTATTTGCCAAAATACTAAGAAAATTAAAGAGAATTAAGGAAATTCATGATTGACTGTTACTGATAGTGATACAAGTACAGCAAAATGTCCTCTCGAGAAGAGGACCGAATATTATGAATTATCACAAATACTTGAACTGGTGGAGCCACATAGATAATGATGTATTTTTAGGTTCCGACGCACACCTTGTTAAATGGTAGGAGGCAAGAATACATTTTAATCCTGTAAATAAGTATACATTTGGTAATTCTGCAGCTTCCGGAGATGTCATTTTACTTATATATATATATATATATATATATATATATATATATATATATATATATATTGTGTGTGTGTTTGTGTGTGTATTTGCGTGCGTGTGCAAATTGTTAAGCTATCCTGTGTCTATCCGTTTATTTTCCTCACTATTGAAAGATGAGCATGTGCGAATAACGTTGTTGCAGGGTATAATGACATACTCTCCACAGGGAATATAACAAGTTGGTCGGAGCTGCATGGAGATGACGGTTGGGGGTCATGCATTGCCGTGAGGTTTAGAATGCACGAAGCGGATAATTTGTGAACATGAATGGAAAATAGCCAAGATTGTTGCTTAAGACACACAGACAAGTCAAGGGTACTTATTTCGGCAAATCACCTGAGCGACTTGGATGGATGATGAAAGCTGGGATCCGATGTGTAGCGAACAACGTAATTGCATTACTTAGCAGGGTAGATTAGTTGGAAAGAAAACAAAAGAAAAAGTCTGCAATGGTCGGTGGGTTAGTAATAAAGGAAGAAAAAAGAAAAAGAATGAAAAAGGCAAGGAAATTAAGAGATAAAAAAGAAAGAAGAAAAAGGATGAAAAAAGACAAGAAAATTAAGAGATAAAAAAAGAAAGAAAAAAGAATGAAAAAGACAAGGAAATTAAGAGATAAAAAAGAAAGAAGACAAAAGATGAAAAATGACAAAAAATGAGATAAAGAAAAAAAGAAGACAAAGGATGAAAAAAGACAAAGAAAGCGAGAAAGAAAGAAAAAAGAAAGAAAGAAAGAAAGAATCAGAGAAAGAATCCAAGAAAGAAAGCTAAAAAAATGAAAGAAAGAAATTAGAAAATTCAAAGAAAGAAGAAAAGACAAAGAAAGTGAGTCTAAAAAATAATAAAAGAACGAAATAAGTAAAAGTCAAATAAAGAAGAAAATTAAAATCAAAGAAAGAAAAATGTAAAATGTGAAAGAACTGAATTTTGAGTATTAAAATGGCATTTCAGCATATGCTATCTGAAAAGAAATGTGATATGCAATAAACCTGTATAAAAAAAAAACAAAAGGCTTAATGAAAACGAGTGGGTCATATTCCATAATATATTGTGCAGAGGAATATGCATAGATAAAAAAAAAGAAATTAATGATCTTCAAACACGAATCTAAAATTTAAATTTTGTTATTGGTTATTAATTTTTTCAAATGGAAAGAAAAGTTTTACAAAATTGTTGCAAACAATTTCTCGCAAAACATTTTTATTTTTCTTTACAATGCGACCGAATCACCTGCGTTAGCACTAAAGAAACAGAATGTGCCTACATATAAAATACGTGTCACGTATTTACGTAGTTATATGTACGCGTGTAATTTCCTATTAGTTTGTTACCCAATAAGCAGTGAGCTGTGTTAATACTACTGCTTAGGTTTGTAAGCAAACTCATTCAGTATATTCTTTGTGTTTCTTAAATCAACATCGCTAAGCTCTTTTTCTTGTATAATATGTACGAATAATTATGCAAAAATGTAAGTAATTAATTATGGTTTTAGAATTTCAGTGAATATAAGGAACAATCGACTCTGGTTAAAGGTTATGTAAAAAATATTTTCTGTGAACTAAAACGATCTCTTTTATAACTGGGAAACTGTTAAATCTTATGAAACTCATAAGTTTTTCGGTTAATAAATATTTTCCCAATTTTTGAATATCTATTTTAAGGAGAGAAATAGTGTTGATCATTTTTATAGCAGTGGATAAAGATTCTTTTTTTCAATGATTACAGCGCGTTGCATATGACATCGCTGGATGGTTGCTATATAATATAGAAATTTAAATCTGGAGTTTACAAACCTTCATAATAATGAATCAACTTTTGTGTGAGCTAGTTTTCTACAAAAATGAGATTGGTATGTTTTACTACATTATATAATCAGATTATGAACCAGTAACAAATTTCCACCAAAGAATTTTGGTATCTTTTTGATATCTACTATACAAGTGGAAGGTGGAAGATTTTTTCCGGCGAAAGTGGGTGATGACAAAATAATTAGTTTGGAAGCCTTGAACTAAACCATTTTCTATGCATGGAATGATTTGATTTTTCCCTAGAGGAGATTTCAACCTGTATAGAAAGACATTTCTGAATTTACAATCCGCATTTGAAACGTCAGGGTCATATGTTTCAATCGTAACTTATTTATTCCAATAGTAATAATTTCCATTTGGATAGAATTGCTTCTTTGGGGCACTGATACTCGGTAATATGCTTTCCTACTCGTTCCAATCTTGATATCTTCAAGCAGGTTGGTGAAACAGCTTTCATCCTGTTGGTGAAGAAGTTATCGACAGCAGATATGATGTCATCATCACTGCGATACTGGTTCCAACCAAATGTTCTTTCATGTTTGAACAAAGATAAGAGTCAGATAAGGAGAAGTGGGAGGACGATAAACAGGTTCAACACCACAGACACATGCATTGAATCCAAGGACTTTTGTGCTGGAGCTTCGACTCATTTCATATTTATTTCTGGGCGTTTGATCTTGATAGAATTTCGTAACTGCTTCAGCAAGCTGGCATAGTACTCTTAATTGATGGTGAGACTATTTTAAATATTGTTGTGTCGTGGTTCATACAATGTGACATCCGGTCGCCTGGATGTATAAAAGGCAATGTGCGCTTAGCAATAGGGGGTCTTGTCATTATCACGGGCTACTGCGAGAGACTGTAAATATTGTATATACATCTTGGTTGTACCACTCTGTTAATAAAGTAGTTTAGCTACATTTCTCGGTTTATCTCTTCATTCCACGATACAAGAAATATATAGTCAATAAATACAATGTCCTTTGTATTCCAAGATACTGAAGCCTTCACCTTCTGTGAAGATGCAAAGACCTCCTTAATATCATGTGAGGAAAGAAGGTTCGACCTCATGGAATAGCTTATTTGTCTCTGACTCTAAGCAATGAATCCAATATTGTTCTTGGTTTAGGAAACGTTCAAGGAAACCAGCCTAAAAATATCAGATTTTCTCTTAATGTTCCATTTTAGTCAGGTGTCAGAATACGTGGCATCAACTGAGTGGAACATCAAATTCTTGTTTAATTTTCAAGAGAGATTGCTACCAGTTACTGTCGGTGTCTTTTTTGAACAGTCAGATACCTATTTGTCGAGAAAAAAATATGGAGTTATTTATATGATTATAAATTAATGTAAGTAAGATTTCACAACTTTAGCATCAATCCTTCATAATCATACTAGGAACTTTTCAGCCAACTTTCCAATATTCTGGTCTCATGAAGATTCCTCACAATTTACCACATTACCATATGATTTGGTAACTTTTCTGACGCTTGGATGCTTCTATCCACAGCTAAGAGACACAACACGTTACCGAACACCTTAGCTGCTCCAATCAGTGTAGCAACCTGTCTAATGACAGATATGTCAGGTATTCCCAGTGGGTCTAAAGAATCAGGTAGATTCTTCGAAAGAGTCCTGAGTAAGCCATGCCCATAAGGGACAACATTCGTTTTTGCTGGTAATTATTTTGTATATTTTGGTATATCTTTGTACAGTTTCTTTTTTTCTGTTTTTTTTTTTTTTTTTTTTTGCATTTGCCGCCTGGGGAACTCCCTTCTATTTACTTGTTTCCCTGACAGCCACAATCTTCAAAAAATGAAATGCAATACTCATTGCCATCTTCTATCTTCTTGAATCCCATTCATCTTTTATCTGTTTTTCAATACCTCCTGCGAATAGGCTTTTCTCAAACTGTTTTCCCTGCATCCTAGTCGGATTGCCGCCTTCGGTGCGGTGGAACAATTAAAAAAAGAATTACTCTGATTTTTATTTTTCTGGTATCAGCCTCAATTCACGGTGTTCTTCAGGTACCTTAAATTCAATCGGGATCTAAAAATTCATGGCTGCCCATGGGCACAAATGGGATATCAGGACGATTTCTCTCCATGCGTTTGTCAGCCAATATGGTTGTCTTCAGGTACTGACGATGCTGAATGCTTACGCCACTTTCTGCGCACTCGAGATCATAATTACTGCTCCGATCCGAAAAAATTCTAATGATTACTCTCATCTAAAAGACTACGCGATGGGATTTGTTCTTAAAGAATGCTACTGATCTACACATATCATCTCCTTGGTACAATTCTTCAAAAAACTATTACTAACTTAACTCGTGATTATAGATGTACCACCTAATGTATGTATTGTACTGAAACACGTTATTATTATTATTATTATTATTATTATTATTATTATTTTGTTGGTTTCCGTTGTATGCACATTTCTTTCCGGGTCCCAACCAAAGAACTAAGTTCAGAAATGGCCTCATGTTATTTTTTACTTATTATTATTATTATTATTATTATTATTATTATTTTGACATTTTTCATCATATTTCTATTTCTGCTATGGTCACACCTCCTACCAAATAATTAGTTTGGAAGCCTTGAACTAAACCATTTTCTATGGATGGAATGATTTGATTTTCCCCAGAGGAGACGTCAACCTCCATAGAAAGACCTAAGGCATGTCGTGATGTGTTGTTATGGATCCATTTTATTTTTTATTTTTTATTTTTTTCATTTTATGGATCCATTTTATTTTTTAATCTGTGTTGTTATGGATCCATTTTATTTTTATTTTTTGCTGTGTTGTTATGGATCCATTTTATGTTTTTTATATCTCCACTAACATCACATAGACAAAGTTCTCCTTACCGTGTGGGCTGTACTTAACAAGACATTTTTTGTATATCTCTTAAGCTGGGATTTTCAGGGATTCTTTCAATATGGATTTGTTCCATTTTTTATCATTCCAAGTGCACCTACTATCACCGGCATGATTCTTGTTTCCAATATCCACATTGTTTCTATTTCAATTTCCAGGTCTTCATATTTTGACAGTTTTTCGAATTCCTTGGTTGCTATGTTACAGTCCGCTGTATATCTCGGTTTCTCCATTGTACCATGTGGCTTGTGTGATATTGTTCCTTTCTTCTGGTTCATGTTCAATTTCCTGTTTTGTTAATTCGTCTATTCTGGTTGAAATTATTCTCATTTCTTTAATTTCAGCTTCTGTCCGTCGCTTATTTCACATAATGTACTTTTTTTACATTAGATAGTTTGTTTTAATCAATGTACTTTCTAATTGTTCATCCAACCTTTTCTCGCTAAATGTCATATCTTTGGCGAGTGATGTTTTTTCTGACGCTTGAGTAACGCTACATGAAATGCAGTCATAACGACCTTGTACTCGCCACGAAACTATTTTATTTGTTCTTTCTTTAAATCTATTAATATGAATCGATCTGGAGAATTTACAAGACCAATACTAAGATTATCCTGGTTGTGGGAGCTGAAGATTTATTATGATTATTATGTCATTTTTCATTACAAATCCATTTCTGCTATGGTAGGACTATCTACCAAGTCTGCAAGAAGAATTAAGGTAGGTTGTGGTGCGTTGTTATGACTATATTTCACGTTTTTTTATATCTCCCTAACATCTCTAGCGTTACATAGACAAATGTATCCATAGTGTGTGGGCTGTAATTAACAAGACAATGTTTTGTATATCTCTTATGCTAGGATTTCCAGAGATTTTCTCAATGTGTTTTTTGTTCCATTTTTTATTATTCCAAATGCGCCCACTATCACTGGTACGATACTTGTTTTCACTTTCCACATTTTGACTTTTTCAATTTCTAGGTATTTATATTTTGAAAGTTTTTCAAATTCCTTGACTGCTATATTACAATCCGCTAGACATGCTATATCGATTAATAGGCAAGTATTTTCTTTCTGGTTTTTAACAATAATGCCCGGCCTATTTGCTTAAAATTTTCTGTCTATACAGATGGTGTAATCCCATAGAATGGTGACATCTTCTGATTCTATAACTGGTGCTGGGTGATGTTCATACCAAGGTTTGTTTACATATTTTCCATAGTGTTTACACATTGTTCAGTGTAAATATTGCCCCACTCTATCGTGACGATTTTTATATTCATTTGGGGCAAGTACAGAACATCTTGAGATTAGATGGTCTATTGATTCTTGTCATTTATCACAGATTGCATTTAAGATCCATATTATAATTTATAATATTTGCCTGAAAGTTCCTAGTGAGAAGATGTTGGTCTTGCGCAGCAAGAATAAAGCCTTCAATTTCAGACTTTAAATCAAATGCATGTCAACATCGATGAGGATTAACTTTATCAACATTGGGTTTATTACCACGTTCTGGATATTGGCCATGCAGAGGTTTGTCTTGCCAACGTTGTTTAATCTGTTCAAGAGCTTTATCCTTGGCTTTCATTTTCATATTTTTGTCGCAATAGTTGGTTCTTGGCTTCTGTTTTGCTTTTCTACAGAATCTACTAAATGTAAATCTTGTTTGTATTTACCGTCTGCTATCATATATATATATGTATATATATATATATATATATATATATATAGATATATCCTTCGGGGTTCCAACCAAAAACCTAAGGTGAGAAATAGCTTCCTGATATTTTAAATTATTATTATTATTATTATTACTATTTCTCTGGTTTCTGCTGTATACACACTTTCTTCCAGATCCCAACCAGAGAACTGAGTTCAGAAATGGCGTCATGATATTTTTCCATTATTATTATTATTATTATTATTATTATTATTATTATTATTATATTTTTATTTCGTTTATACCTGGTCCCATTTGGGGACCTAAAGTGAGAAATGCCTTCATAACCTTTTTCTACTGATTCTTCTTCTTCTCATTATTATTATTATTATGTCATGTTTCATAATATTTCGATTTCTGCTATGATCGCACTACCAACCAAGTTAGCGGGAAGACCTAAGGCAGGTTGGGGCGCGTTGTTATGACTCCATTTCATGTATCTATCTCCCCTATCATCCCTAGCATGGCATAGACAAAGTTCTTCTTAGTTTGTGGATTTTTTGTATATCTCTTAAGCTGGGGTTTCCAGGAATTCTTTCAATGTGTTGTTTTGTTCCATTTTTTATCATTCTAAGTGCACCCACTATCACTGGCACAACTATTATTATTATTATTATTATTATTATTATTATTATTATTATTATTATTATGTCATTTTTCATTATAATTCAATATCTGCTATGGTCGCAGTACCTATCAAGTCTGCAGGAAAACTTTAAGACATGTCATGATGTGTTGCTATGGCTACATTTCATTATTTTCCGTCGTCCATAACATCACTATACAAAGTTCATACTGTGTGGGCTGTACTTAACAAGACAATTTTTGTATATCTCTTAAGCTAGGGTTTCCAGTTATTCACTTAACGTGTTTTTTTTTCTATTTTTATAATTCCAAGTGCGCCTAGGATTAGTGGTACTATTTTTGTTTTCAATTTTCCCATTTCTTGTAATTCAATTTCCACGTCTTTATATTTTGATAGTTTTCAAATTCCTTGGTTTCTATGTTACAATTATTATTTTTTCCTTTCAATTCTGGTGTATACACATTTCTTTCCGGGTCCCAACCAGAAACTTAAGGTCAGAAATGGCACCATGTCATTTTCTACTAAGCATTTTTTGAAGAAAATAAACTAAGATCACTTCCATGTTACATAGACAAAGCCCAGAGTAAGCTTTGAGCTATACCAGTGAGTACAATATTTAGTAATTTTTTAAATCTCTCCTTACGAAGGATTGCTTCAATTATCATCATCATCTTCAACATTATTATTATTATTTATAATTTTTCACACCATAGGTTTCTGGGCTTTATCGGTTGATTATAAAATTATGACAATTCACATCTCTAGAATGCTTTTCAAAATTTGTTTGCCATTTACAGACAGCAAGCGCCATTTTTTTAACTGTTAATTTCTCAAAACAAATTCATATTAACAAGACGAATAAAAAGAGTCGTAATTTCAAATAATTAATTGATTCGTTTCATTAATCGCATTCGCCAGTTACAGCTCATCATCGGCTGGCCAGCGTCGATATCAATGGCGAGATCACATCGGAGGAAATTTGTTAACGAGAACGTTGATCTCAATCAATTATCGATTCACTTCATTTTATCACAAAAACCAATAAATCGATCTGCTAGAGGTTAAGAAACGAAATTACAGTTCGATAATTCGGTATTCTTTCAGGGAAAAAAATCGATTTTCAAATATGTGACATAAAAAATATTCGGTTTTTTAAAAAAGCATATTTTTCTAAATCTAAATCATGGAACAAGAGAGTAAGTGGCAAACGTGTTTGTTTAAAAACATATTTAAAGTAATCGGATGTATAACCGTAATGATGAGCTTTGATACAGCGAAACAGATCTGTCAGCGGATGATTATATATATATAGTCATCCGCAGACAGATTTGTTTCGCTGTATCACAGCTCATCAGTACGGTTAGACTCCGATTGCTTCTAACGCAGGATTGAAAACCGACCAAAGTGGCGTCAGTCGGCGATTCTACCTCTGGGCTATGGGCGCACGGTAGAAGATTAGCATGTATATTATCACTATACACACCCAATAGCCAGAGTGCTCTAATTCATTAGTGAATGAGCGATGCGTACATCCCAGGGTGGCTACTGTTTTCAAAGTTTATCATTCTTCCAGTTCTCAGTCAGAGTGTGAGAGCGTAGTCATCCGCAGACAGATCTGTTTCGCTGTATCACAGCTCATCAGCACGGTTAGACTCCGATTGCTTTTAACCCAGAATTGGATATAGAATAAAAAGTGTGAGAGGCCATTAACATTTTGTTCAGAGTGTATATTTATTGTTGCGATTGTACATGCTGTGATACATTAAGTGTCCATAATGATATTTGTGATACTACACGTGTTTTGAGTCTAAAGCTGACTTTCTTCAGGCAAATAATGAAAGTCAAATTTAGTCTCGAAACACGTGTAGAGTCATAAATACCATTATGAACACTTAACATATAATATGTATAATAACAACAACAATAAATATACACTTTATACAAAATCTTTACGGCCTCTCATACTTTTTATTCTATACCAATTTCTCTTGTTGTAACAACCCTATTTCTGTTTTTAATATAAATATATCAATTCTAAGTTTGTTATTACAATGATTTATAAAAGCATTATGCTTTTATAAAACATTGTTATAACAAAATTACAATATTAAGATCTTCTCTCTATCGAGCACTCTTTATAAAAGTAAACGCTTGAACAGTGAATTTTAAATCAACGTGTTCTTTCAATTTTGTAATATATATATATATATACTGTGCTGGAGGTTGTAGGTTGCGGTTTCGATCCCTAGCCAGTTCATGCCATTTTTTTTTAAATGGTACTCTACCATACAGTAACGAAAAGAAAGGTCGAGAGTAATTGGAGAAACCCCTACCACTAAGGAGCAACGAAAGAAGAAGGAGCCTTGGGGTCACTTTCGACCCAGCAGTCGACCAACTTACTTACTTAAATTCGGCGGGTAAAACAGTATCAGAAAGAACTCAATGCATATATTAGGGCAAATAAAATTTTAACATGTAAAACTTGAAAATATTTAAGATGGGAATTACGCTACGATGTTTAAGTAAATGTCAGATTAATTAAATTGTGAAAATTCTGTTTGCTTATTTTTAATAAGATCCATTCATACTCACGAATAATCTTTCGCGTATTATAATTGAAGAGTGTAAGAAATGAGCTGTAATTTTGAGAGATGATTTTATTATTCATTGCTCGATGTTCCCAAGTATTTTCAATCTACTACATCTTCAGGGGTGAGAATTGTGGTAACAAACATAACCGCGAAACAATTTTGCTAAAAATTACTGTAAATTTTCTTCTAGATTCAAATATAACGATTGATAAATTGCTTAGCGTTCATTAGAACGTAAAAATTATCCAAAATGGAATTTTTTATATGTTGTAATGTCATAGTCAGGCACGTGTTAAAGTGCTGAAAAACCGTTCTTTTTACACACATTTATAGTTTAGAACATTACAACAAAATTTTCATAGTGAATTCTATTAATTGACGGCTTAAGTTTTTTCATGAATATTGCCTCGAGCTTCCGTAGTTTGCTTTTGTCCATTTCTTGGTGTAGGATAGTTTTGTTGCCGATCATTCTTTTTTATATTGTGAATGTAGACAGGAAGGTTGTTGTAAATGTTTAGGATGACGCGTCCCAAAAGAAAATTTGCTGCTTAAATACACACACACACACACACACACACACACACACACACACACACACACACACACATATATATATATATATATATAGGAAAAACTACTAAAAAGTTGTAAGTTTAAAAATGTATTTTTTGACAGTATTTATTTATTTCTATTATTATATTTGATATTTCAGACCGTCCTCGACCTTTCATCGTTCAATATGTCAAAATAGTGGATATATTGGTGAATCTGGAAATAGCTTTAGATTCCGTTTCAATAATCACAAACTAAGCATACGCCAAAACAACCCGCATTCCCCCATACCAGAACGCTTCAATCAACCAGGACACACATGAGAAAACTGCAAATGTTTACTAATAGATTCTGATTTTAGTTCTACATACTCACGCAGAAAGAAAGAAAAATACTGAATTTTAAAATTAAATAAATAGAGGCTAGGGTTAAATAGAGACTTAGGTGTTTTGAATCTTTATAAATATTTCAATAGTTAAACATTTTTTAGATACACTTAAAAAATTTCTTTAAAACAACATTTATAAGTATTATTAAAGATAGGTTTACGTTTACAAATATTTTTAAAAATCTGTCGCTTTCTGCGTCACGTGATGTAAACAATCTCTCGGACGAACGCTCCTCGCGAAAAAGTTTCTAATTTAAATTTTAAAATCATTTGTTTCTGATGAAAGGCAGAGGACGGTCTGAAATATCAAATATAATAATAGAAATACATAAAAACTGTCAAAAAATACATTTTTAAACTTACAACATTTTAGTAGTTTTTCCTATACATATTATTAAGACGGTATACGTGGATAATCACTATGTTATATATATATATATATATATATATATATATATATATATATATAGTATATCGAGGCAGCAAGTAATTTTCTAAACATATTCTATTAAATATAAGAGACAATGAATGTCTATTATGTTTAAACATGAGCTGTTCTAAACGTCGTATTTTTGCTTTAATTTCAGTTGAAAATAAAGACAGCGGTAGGATCATTTAATGCTGCGGCATCATGTAACTTAAATTTAGTATATCGAGGCAGCAAGTAATTTTCTAAACATATTCTATTAAATATAAGAGACAATGAATGTCTATTATGTTTAATCATGAGCCGTTCTAAACGTCGTATTTTTGCTTTAATTTCAGTTGAAAATAAAGACAGCGGTGGGATCATTTAATGCTGCGGCATCATGTAACTTAAATTTAATATATCGAGGCAGCAAGTAATTTTCTAAACATATTCTATTAAATATAAGAGACAATGAATGTCTATTATGTTTAATCATGAGCCGTTCTAAACGTCGTATTTTTGCTTTAATTTCAGTTGAAAATAAAGACAGCGGTGGGTCATTTAATGCTGCGGCATCATGTAACTTAAATTTAGTATATCGAGGCAGCAAGTAAATTTCTAAACATATTCTATTAAATATAAGAGACAATGAATGTCTATTATGTTTAATCATGAGCCGTTCTAAACGTCGTATTTTTGCTTTAATTTCAGTTGAAAATAAAGACAGCGGTGTGATCAATTAATGCTACGTTTAATACCACCTTCAATGTGCGGTTAGAGAGGAATTACTGGATTAGGTCCAACAAATGTCCAGTTATATCATAGCTCCGCAGTTTCCGTAGAAGGCCAGCATTGCCAGACTCTGTCGAACGCTTTAGAGATATCCAAAGCAACGGTTCGGGCTTCATTCTTGTTGAGAGCCTGGTATATATACTCGGTAATGGTCGTTAGCATATCAGCAGTAGACCTGGTGAAACGAAAGCCATACCGTTTGTCCGAGAGAAGCCTGTATGCTGTGAGATGCTGACCCACCTTGTCGTTGATAATGGCTTCGAACCTTTGCCAAAGATCTGAAGTAGGCTGATAGCGCCGTAATTTGCGAGGTCTGAGGGTTTTCCAGTGTTCTTAAATCTAGGAACTACAGAGGAAGACTTCCAACAGGCAGGAAAGCAGGAAGCAGATAAGCAGAAGTTGTAGTTTTATATATATATATATATATATATATATATATATATATATATATATATATATATTAAACCAATAAATTCCGAAAATTACATTTCGTTGAATAGCTATTTCAGTGAGAAACACTTGCTTCATCAGCAAGGATCTCTGTCTCTGCCACTTTTTTTATGTCGGGACGAAATATTTCAAATATTCTCTCTCTTTTAATCATCCTTTATTTATTCATTTATTTATTTATTTAACTTACTATGTATGGATATGTTTTTGGGCTCCTTCTGGTATCTGAATTTTTGTAACACATTTGAATTGATAAATTTTCATTGTGGATCGTTGCTGATGAAGCGGGTGTTTTCTCGCTGAAAGAGCTATTCAACGAAATGTAATTTTCGGGATTTATTGATTTAATATACTTAATTGGCACTGTAAAATAATTATTACTATTTACATCTAGCTTTTTACCAGGAACATTTTAATATTGATGAAATTATTATTAATAGGATCTGGTTTTTATGATTTTACCTATATACACTTCCTTTTATGGGTTTAAAATTATATATATACATATATATATATATATATATATATATATATATATATATATATATATTTTCTAAACATATGCTATTAAATATAAGAGACAATGAATGTCTATTATGTTTAATCATGAGCCGTTCTAAACGTCGTATTTTTGTTTTAATTTCAGTTGAAAATAAAGACAAAAATTCTCCAACATTTGGATAATTATTTATTGATTTTCTTCTCCGATTTTATTTTGTGTTGACATAAAACTCCGCTTGGCAACGGCAATAGTTACCAGAAATAATAAACGCAGTTATTAAGTTTGCGATGCGGTTTTAGACGTCACACCGCGGGATAGCGCGAAATGACAACAAAACCATGTAGTCAAATGCAATGTAATATGTCATTTCCTGTTTTAAAGTTGATTTTATTGAGTGTTGGTTGTTTTGATTTGATGTACATGGCTTCCAATATCTGCAGGTTCCTCTTACTGTGTGTATAAGGATTACCGTATTGTTGACCAAAATCTGTCAACACAAAATAAAATCATCGGAGATGGTGGATTTTCTAATATTTCAGTTTAAACTACCTCTCTGAAGATGGCTCATGTGAGCCGAAAGCTTAGAAGAAAACCAATAAATAATTATCCAAATGTTGGAGAATTTTTGTCTTTATTTTCAACTGAAATTAAAGCAAAAATACGACGTTTAGAACGGCTCATGATTAAACATAATAGACATTCATTGTCTCTTATATTTAATAGCATATGTTTAGAAAATTACTTTCTGCCTCGATATACTATATATATATATATATATATATATATATATATATATATTACAGATAAACAATTTGAGAAAATCTATTGTCATACTTTAAAATTAGTACAAAATGTTGTTTGTTTGTTACTTTAAATAAAAGAAAATTATTATACATCGTTAAACAACTGAGACCTGATGTTTTTAGAAATTTTATTAAGACCAAAAGAAAAAAGCTATTTATTATTACAGTTTGATGTCGTCAAAATATTGTCATTTTTCTTGATTCCTGCAGCACAAAATGTTGGCATTCATTGCAAAATTTTCGAAAGTAGAATGTTGAAAACTGAAATCATTCTTTTTCAGTGATTATAAGAGATATTTTCATTTTTTTTCACACTTTTGTCGAGTTAATCCCATGTTAATTATGGGGTTGACTTCAAAATTTTGAACAGTAGTGTATACAGTCGGCGAGATTCGTAAATTGTCACCATTTTTTAATTTTTTTTTTATTTCGCGAATGCTTGATTTTTGTTTTTGAATTTGTCGACTGCATGGTGTATTAAAGCCATTTAGGCTACGTCTCATTTCACTCTTCAAAAATTTGAAAGCAGCATCCTGTACTACTTGGCATTCGTGCCGAAAGCTACAATGGGAACATTTTAGTGTTCTTGAGTGTCAATCCGAGAACATTTCAGAAAATTCAAAAAGAGCTGGATGAGTTTAATGCTGATTACGAAACTGTTTGGCGTGATCATTTATGATAGCGACGTTAAGCCTCCATTCATCGTCCCACTGGTTTTCAGATCAACACGGAGGTATACATCAAGTGGACTGAAGAGATAGTGCTTCCATGAGTCAAGAGAATGGCTGCCAGAAGTCCCTATATAAAGCAACAAGACTCTGCACCATGCTACACAAGCAAGAGAACCCACTGATTGCTGTCAGATAATGTATATTATTCATTTCAGCTCAAGCAAGAAAATAAAGCCCCTGAGACGTCAGGAATTACTGGATGTAAGATGAGAAAAATACTTTTAATAGTATTTCGATATTGTGAAGTATATGCATTACAGGAAGAAATCATTTAGAAAATGTTTTCTAATTCTTCGGTCATATTGTAGTAAAGTACTCAGATGTACCCATTAATTGTCTGAGATTTACATGGAGGCGCATGCTGCCATAAGTATCATCCAGTGGAAATTGTCAAGTACACTCAGATATGATGCCATGGAGACTCAACCTGCGTCTTTCATTCAATGAGAGACATTTCAGAGAGCTCGGATTGTAAACTTTCGAAAGCCAACTGGTCTTGACAGAGATGTTCTTCAGATTAATCACGTAGGTTTGGGTGCGGCAAATATCAAATTAACATCCCGACACCGGCTGTACAGGTATTCGATCTCCACCCCCGCAATACAGATGAGTGTCAGAGAAGCAATGGTAGACATAATAGAGTCTACGGCATAGATAAGCGCGAATAATACCTAAATAGCGTCAACACTGACGATTCATAACCGCTTAATTTTTATGTTTTTGCACCCAGTACAAACCGTAGAACATAGAGGACAAGATTGTCACCATTTTATATTTTTTTTTAAATTTTGCAAATGCTTGTTATTTGTTTTTGGAATTGTCAACAGTATAGTATATTGGAGCCTTTTTGGACATCGTCGTAAAACACTCAGCCAAAAATTTGAAGGAAATACTTCAAAGAAGTGTTTACTGAATAAAACTTATATAGCCGTAAGAATTGTAGAGTATACGCATAGGCGGGATAGATAACGGCTCATACTGAATATCAAGTGGTTAAGATTGTAATCTGCGAGGAATCATCCTCTCGGTAGTCGGTTCCACAAAACTGCGGATAAAGGGAAGAAGCTGACCGTATGGAACTTCTTTCTTACCAGTAAAAACGGGGTGGGATGATGATCGTTTTCAATCCTGTAAATGCAGATGCTTGTTTTCCGGCTCTTGCATTCTTGTACACATTCAATTCTTTTAACCAATCACCTGGTGTATCTACTTCCATCTATATCTTGGTCAATCTATGATCCTTCCAGCCGACCCTCGTAGATACGAACTAATGACCTTTTTTTTCTTATTATTTATTCGTGTTTCGATTCTGGTACTTTGATCATAATAAGCTGTTGCTATTCCGGATAAGATTCCAGGAATTTTTAGCACTTACATTTTAATCAATGCCATCTTTATTTTAAATACAGAATAAATTTTGAATATATACATCCATATATAAATGCATAAAAACAAACAGATATGAATAGATAGATAGATAGATAGATAGATAGATAGATAGATAGATAGATAGATAGATAAACATATTATAACAAACAAGGAGAGAGAGAGAGACGGTGGATAATGAACTTATTGTAATAAACAGAGACAGAGAGAGAGAGAGAGAGAGAGATCTGAACATATTGAGAAATACAGATAGACCTGAAAAGCCTGAGATAGATAGATAGATAGACAGATAGATAGATAGATAACAGACTGTGATAGATAGATAGATAGATAGATAGATAGATAGATAGATAGATAGATAGATAGATAACGTGTGATAGATAGATAGATAGATAGATAGATAGATAGATAACAGACTGTGATAGATAGATAGATAGATAGATAGATAGATAGATAGATAGATAGATAACAGACTGTGATAGATAGATAGATAGATAGATAGATAGATAGATAGATAGATAGATAGATAGATAGATAGATAGATATATGCTTTACGATGAGAACCTCCTCGACGTCTTTGCAGATCCGCCTGTCGTTACCCCTGTTGCTCGTCTGGACATGGATAAAATTCATTTCATCAGAGAACTTCAGCATTCTTTCAAAAGGGCCGGACAGTCACCGCTGAGATCTACGGGGGGGTGTTGAGGAGCGTGGTGAACCCCTGGATGGACGAGATCGCCGATGGACACCACGTCTTCCAGCACTGCTCAACAACTGTACACAAGGACAAGACTACCCAGGCGTGGCTGCTCAACAATGTTCCTCAACAGTGGTCGCTGGATTTGTGGCCGCTATCCTCGCCTGACTGCAACCCACTTGACGATTTCTTCTGGGGCAGGATTGAGGCCAAGACGAACAAGCACGCCCACAATACGGTCAACTCTCTGAAAGCTGCAATCGTGGAGATGTTCGGCGCTAGGGACAAGGACAAAGCGTGTGACTCATCTAGCGCCCGCCTTGAGATGGTCGTTGCCGCCAGCGGAGATTCCATTAAAAAATAATGTAGTATGTAACTCTAACTGTTGCTAACTAAACTGTCGGTTCTCTGCATATACAACTTTTGTTTTTATTACCTATTTCGTTTTATTTTTTCAAGTGTCGGATTTTGCTGCAACACCCTGTATATTTGGTTGTTTTTTGTTTAGTGTCATATAAACCTATATTTTTATTTAATACTGAAATCTAAATATTTTATACACAATTTTATTCTTTTTTTCTTTTTTTTTTTTGGTGATAATTATTTGCAACCCAAGACTTATTGTAATTGGAACTCGCCTCTCACGTTAAGAATCCTGAGTCGTTATCCGTTACACAAACCACACATCCAAGCTTACATCACCTATTATTCCCAAGCAGTCACCCATCTTGTGATTGACCAGGCTTGACGTTGCTGAACTTCGATGTTTCAACGTGATGTGGCTGTAAGATAGATAGTGTTGTGATCTTGTTACCAAGTTGTTGTGAAACTTTAGGGCCAGAAATAAAAACACAAAAACGGAATAGTCTTAAACAAATATATTACAAAGACAGTAGTACAAACATATATCAATGAGCAATTATTAGCGATACTACACATTCTGGCTGTCAGACTTATCTAAGGGAATATCTCTCTCTCTCTCTCTCTCTGTGTGTGTGTGTGTGTGTGTGTGTGTGTGTGTGTGTGTGTGTGTGTGTGTGTGTGTGCTTCTACAAAGTAGAACAGCTACTTATATATAGCTTGGACGAGTTCATGTGCTATATGATTGAGTCTTGTAATAGATAGATAGATAGATAGATAGATAGATAGATAGATAGATAGATAGATAGATAGATATCCGAGTGAATATGGAACGAAGAAAAAAAAATTTTGACAACGTCCTAAACATTAATTTAAAACAGTGTTCGATGTATAATATATAAAGCTGTGAATATTTATTATAAATTATATTTTAGAACTTGTACAATTTTTTATATATTCACTACAAATCGTACATTTGTTTCGACATTGAAACTACAATGTCGCATCAGGTGGTGTGGACAGGAATGGAAAGCCTCTTTTCTTATATTTAGTGAGTTGTGTGTGGGCTGTTGGTGGGGGTTAGTGATAAGAGAATAAGTCTTGCGAATTGTCCGTTTGAATTTTGAAGAATGTGGTGTGGGTAGTGAATATAGTTGATTAATGTGTGTCTTGGAATTTTTTTAGACAGATTTAATATTAGCAGCGGACAATTCACAAGGCTTATTCCCTTATCACTAACCCCCACCAAAAGCTCACACACAACTCACCAAATATAAGAAAAAGGCTTTCCATTCCTGTCCACACCACCTGATGAGGCATTGTAGTTTCAATGTCGAAACAAATGGATATATAAAAAATTTGTACATGTTCTAAAATATAATTTATAATAAATACATAGATAGATAGATAGATAGATAGATAGATAGATAGATAAGAACAGACTGAGATAGATAGATAGATAGATAGATAGATAGATAGATAGATAGATAGATAGATAGATAGGAACAGACTGGGAGAGATAGATAGATAGATAGATAGATAGATAGATAGAAACCGACTGGGATAGATAGATAGATAGATAGATAGATAGATAGATAGATACGAAGAGACTGAGATAGATAGATAGATACGAACAGACTGAGATAGATAGCTAGATACGAACAGTCTGAGATAGATAGCTAGATACGAACAGTCTGAGATAGATAGATAGATAGATAGATAGATAGATAGATAGATAGATAGATAGATACGAACAGACTGGGATAGATAGATAGATAGATAGATAGATAGATAGATAGATAGATAGATACGAACAGACTGGGATAAATAGATAGATAGATAGATAGATAGATAGATAGATAGATAGATAGATAGATAGAAAAGTTTGAGAGACAGATAGATAGATAGATATATAAAAGGAGAGTTTGAGATCAAAAAACAAAAAGAAAGAAAGAAAGAAAGAAAGAAAGAAAGAAATATGATATGGTTTAGAGAAATCGCGCAATAGTTATGAACAGAATGAGATTAATTTATAAATACATAAATCGACAAAGACGAATAAGCGCCAACATCGATAAATAGATAAAGACAATGTGTAAGATAAGCAGAAGACAGAATTGTGAGAATAAGATGAATGAAGGATCCGGAGATGAAGTCTGATCAAATTCAGAGTTTATTGTTCATGAGGAAATGTTCAGATGGCATTAAATTCAATACTGGTCCTTGTCATCCAGATATAATTACGCTTACGAAGCCGCGCCTAATCTCATGTTCATTATCAAACAGTTTTATCCACATACTTATATACCAGAAGTATTATCAGCTGTAAGTACATAGGTGCTCTGAAAAGTTCATAGGCTAACTAGGAAGGAATATTGCTGAAGGTGTGAATTCTTGCATGCATTAATTTTAATTCTTATTAATAACTGCATTCACTGTTTCATTACAAGTAAACCAACACATGACTATTCAAATGAAACTTTAAAAGCAACTGGTAGCAACATCTCTTGAAAATAATACATCTTTTGCATCCTCAAATATGTTTAGAAAAAAAGTGTTTAGACCTCCAAAGGCATTCATGCTGACATGGTTGTTACATTAAGAGATGATGCTCTAGTCATCTCAGAAATACAAAGTGTGCAGCGGAATTTAATAGCCAAGTGAGTGTTCAACAGGTTGAAAAGAACTAGATTGTATTTCAGGACAGGAACCATGTTCATTGACAGCGTGCATCAAACGCTTGTAGCTTTAAAATTACTTTTTGGCCAGATCGTTATCCTCGAGTGAAAAACAAAATAATTTCTAGCAGTAAACCAGATATTATTTTTGGGTCGTAACCTAAGCTGAGTAAAGTACTAAGACAGAAAGATTTGACTAGAAACAAAGAAGATTGCTATGTAATACCAGTTCTTCAATACGGCAGTGAATGTTGGACAATATCATCAAAGATGAAGGAAAAATTTGAAGCAGCGAAATGTGGTTCTACAGAAGGATGCTACGGATATCATGGACCGAGCATGTGAGCAATGATGAGGTGTTGAAAAGAATGGCAAGAAAATTAATAGTGAGCATAAGGAAGAGACAACTGAAGTTCCTGGTACATGCAATGAGGAAGGAGGGCTTAAAGAACCTGATACCGACAGGCCAGATAAAAGGAAAAAGAGACAGAGGAATGCAGCGGATAACATATTTGAAGGGCCTGATCAGGTGGATGACGGAAGGGAGGTTGCGCGGTGTAACAGAAGAAAACGTACTAAGGGCCACCAGCGATAGAGAGAAGTGAAAAGCCATGATCGCTTATGTCCTGAAAGGACAGTGCACATAGAAAGCGAGTGAAGCATGGATTAGGTGTAAGTTAATGGGTGCACAGTCTGCTGCTATCTTCCCTGTCCGTTCTCCGAGGCCTGCTTTATTGCTTCAGTACCTTTTCGCGAAATCTTGTCTCATAGATTACAATTTTCTTTTTCTTGTCATGGTCAGTCAGATAAGTGCCCATATTCGATACCCGCTTTGGGCAATCATGTCTTGAAAGAGACATGACTGACTGGGTAGAAGATTATCCCGAAGTAAGTTACCATTACTTTCTGCGGGAGACTGGTTGTCAGCCAATGCTATAGAACCTAATATGCCCTATTATTTAACCCGTAACTTGAGGAAAGAGACGGATTAATACCTTCCCCAAGGGTATTTGTGCGTAAGTGAATGCAAGGAATTCAACTGGAATTCGAAGTCGGCACCCCGATTTGTCGTTCCGAGTCGATATCCACTGCACCACAACGCACATCGTTTTCTTGTCATAACTAGTCTAGAAAGCAATTTATCTTCCTTCCTTTACTTTCTCCTTGTCTGAGTTTGCTCTGTACTTTGAAGTTGACTCCAATTACAGGTAACTATCGGTTGAAAATCGGTTGTTCTGTAAATGAAGAAGACTTCAGCTGATTGATATTGCTACATTTTGATAGTTAGATTTGCCTGTAAAGTAAAAGGACGGTTATTAAAATGAAAAATCTAATTTAATCCAGTCATAATTGCATAGCTTTAACATTATTTCTTCATAGTCAACCTAAAAAGTTTTCAGTCCATTTTTTGTATTCAGACAAACGGAGGCTGAAAGCATTACCGAAAGCCCGAGGTATCGACAATAGAGAACACGCCGTGAATATCACATTAAACTCCGACCTTGTGTCGCATTCTATAGCGACATAGACGCGCATGTAAATACTCATCATCTTCTATGTATCTTGTCCTTTCAGGATGTAGGCGATCATGTCCTTCCACGTCTCCCTATTCCTGGTGGCTCTTAGCACGCTTTCACCTGTAACACCAAGCAACCCCCGTTCTGTCATCCTCCTGCTCAGGCCCTTCAAATATTTTATCCGCTGCTTTCCCCTGTTTATTTTTCTATCTATCTGGCCTGTTAGCATCAGGTTCTAGAAGCCTTGCTTCCTCATTGCATGTCCCAGAAACTTTAGCTGTCTCTTCCTGATGCTCAGTATTAATTTCTTTTTCGTTTCCATCCTTTCCAAAACCTCATCATTGCTCACATGCTCGGTCCATAATATCCACCGAATCCTTTAGTAGAAACACAATTTAGTTGCTTCGATTTTTTCCTTTATCTTTGATGATATTGTCCAGTACTCACTGTCATATTGAAGAACTGATATTCACCAGTCAGATCGAAAATAATTATTACTCCCAATTGAAAAACGAAGCAAAATGTTGATCGAAGTTATTTAAAATCAAGTAGAACCAATCGCCGATTCCCTGGTAAACATGAAATTTTGCTTAGAACGTCACACATCTGCCAACCCACGACGTATATAAATATCTAAGACTAGCGATTCGGATGAAGATTGATTAATTAATTTTTATGTGTAACTGTATAAGAACTCTCTCCCTGTCTTTATTATTATTATTATCATGTCATTTTTCATCATATTTCGATTTCTGCTTTGGTCTCACTACCAACCAAGTCTGCGGGGAAACCTAAGGCAGGTAGTGGCGTGTTGTTATGACTCCATTTCATGTTTTTCTATCTTCCCTATCATCCCCAGCATTACATAGATAAAGTTTTCCTTAGTGTGTAGGCTGTACTTAATAAGACAATTTTTTTATATCTCTTAAGCTGGGGTTTCCAGGGATTCTTTCAATGTGTTGTTTTGTTCCATTTTTTATCATTCCCAGTGCACCTACTATCACTGGCACAACTCTTGTTTTCAATTTCCACATTTTCTTCTATTTCAATTTCCAGGTCTTTATATTTTGACAGTTTTTCAAATTCCTTGATTGCTATGTTACAATCCGCTGGACAAGCCATATCAATTAATAGACAAGTTTTCTCCTTCTGGTTTTTAACAATAATGTCTGGCCTGTTTGCTTCAATTTTTCTGTCTGTGTAGATGGTGTAATCCCATAGAATGGTTACATCTTCTATTTCTGTAACCGGTGCTGTGTGATGTTCATACCATTGTTTGTTTACAGCTTTTCCATAATGTTTGCACATTGCCCAATGTATATATTGCCCAACTCTATCGTGACGATTTTTATATTCATTTGGAGCAAGCACAGAACAGCCTGGGATTAGGTGGTCTATTGTTTCTTGATGTTTATCACAAAACCTGCATTTTGGATCCATATTATTATGCATAATATTTGCTTGAATGTTTCTAGTGAAAAGACTTTGGTCTTGTGCTGCAAGAATAAAGCTTTCAGTTTCAGACTTTAATCCAGATGCACATAACCATCGATGAGTATTAACTTTGTCAACATTGGATTTATTGGCACGTACTGGATATTGGCCATGCAGAGGTTTGTCTTGCCAGCGCTGTTTCATCTTTTCAAGAGCTTTATCTTTGGCTTTCATTTTCATATTTTTTGCTGCAATAGTTGGTTCTTGGCTTCTGTTTTGCTTTTCTACAGAATTTACTACCTGTAAATCTTGTTTGTATTTACTGCCTTCTTTTATTATTGAATATTTTTTCTTTCTTTCTTCATGTTGCCTTACTAATTGTATCATCCAATCCTTTGTTGTTTCTATGTATGTTAGTAAGCCAATAGTTGTTGTCTTGTATGACAAGTCCAGCTGAATAAGACCTCTTCCACGTTCTTTACGGGGTATGTATAGACGGTATGCATCAGCCTTTGGATGATGCATCTTATGCTTAGAAAGAAGCTTCCTTGTTTTAGCATCCATTCGCCTGATGTCGTTTAGAGTCAAGTTTAAGATGTTAAAGCTATATTGGACAACTGGGATTGCAAGGCTATTAATGGCCATAACTCTGTTCTGTGAATTTAATTCAGTTTTTAATAAAGCCTTCTATAGTACTCTTTACGCACTATTTCTTTCATTTTTTTTATGGTGAATGTTTTCGCTCTCATTTACACCTAGGTATTTATAAGCTTCTTCTGGTTTCAATTCTTTTATTGTTACAGCAGGGTCTAAGCTAATTGAGGATGTTTCTTATATTGATCCACGTAAAACTGTAGCATTAGCACATTTATTCAAATTGAATTTCATTCCAATGTCTTCGCTGAAGCATTTTACAATTTGCAGAAGACCTTCCAGCTCATTATCATTCTTAGCATATAACTTTAATTCATCCATGTAAAATAGATGGCTTATTTTCTTTTGGCCTATTTTATAACCACATTCTGTCTTATTAAGTTGACTGGTTAGTGCTATTAATGATATGCAGAATAGTAAGGGAGATAAAGAATCACCTTGAAATATACCTCTTTTGATGTTTATTTCATCAGACTTATAGGTTCCATTTATATGATTGAGGTAAAGGGTTGTTTTCCATATAGACATGCACTGTTTGATGAAATTGATGATGACGGGCGATATCTTGTATATATTTAAAGTCTTTAAAATCCAGGAATGTGGCACACTATCGAATGCCTTTCGATAATCTATCCATTATTATTATTATTATTATTATTATTATTATTATTATTATTGCTAGTTTCGACGTCATTTGGTCGTCTGCCTAGAGGTACTTCTATTATCTAATACTAGCTGAGTGCTTGTATATAATATGTTTTTACCCAAGCAAGGCCGAAATAACACTGCTACGCAGAGGTTTCAGGCAGTGAAAGCGAATGAAAATACATTTTGCTTTTTTTTCAGTCGAGAGTAATAATTATTTTCGATCTCGCTGGTGATATCTGTTCTTCAATATGGCAGTGAATGCTGGGCAATATCATCAAAGATGAAAGAAACATTTGAAGCAACTGAAGTGTGGTTCTACAGAAGGATGCTGCAGATATTATAGACCAAGCATGTGAGCAATTACGAGGTCTTCGAAACGAAAAGGAAATTTATACTAAGCACCAGGAAGAGACAGCTAGATTTCCTGGGACATGCAATGAGGAAGGAGGGCTTAGAGAACCTGAAGATTTGGGAAAGAACAAAAGATGACCTTGATTCAAGAAGATACATTATGTCGATTGATGTTGCATTTAAACATTGGAAGATTGTACCTATCAAAGAAACGAGTAAACGGAAGGGAGTTTTACAGGTGGGAAATGCGAGAAAAGAAGCTTTTGGAGTAGAAGTGGCGGTTGCATCTATCTATTTTAACGGTAAATAGGTGGGACCTAGATGTCAATCTAATAGCAAGCTTAAATTTATGTAATAGGGGCACCAGGCAAAAAAGTTCCCTAAAGTAATAACCGTGAAAATATTTTTTGAAATGACAAGAAAACTACATCACGTTAACAAGAAAATGTGCTGAAGTCGAGATGCATGGTCAGGATCGATTATTTTGCAGATCTCCTTTTTGGGTTTTGTCAAAAATCTGGAGATTTTAGTTTCACTAGACTCTTGATATTTTTTGTGTATAATGTATTTATCTTCTCTTATAACTTAATTTTGATTAATCATTTTCGTCTTCATATTGTGCGTGTTAATTTGTTCTTCAATTTTTATTAAAGTCGGGTGCTCCAACTATCCACCTAGAGGCCCTTGACAAAATCCAACAAAGAATCTCTAATGTGATCGATCCCGACTTAACAGCTCGGATGCAGTCACTTTCTCACCGGCGCAATGTGCCTTCCCGGTGTCTCTTCTACAAATATTTTTACGGCTTCTGTTTCGATGAACTTAGCTCCCTTGTGCCCTCTATGTATGAATTTACTCGACGCACAAGATTAGCAAATAGGTCCCACCCTTTTACTGTGAAACCAATAAAAGGTAAACGCAAATTCTACTCCAACAGCTTCTTTTCTCCCCCTCTCCGCCTGTGGAATTCCCTTCCGTTTATTTGCTTTCCCGACAGCTACAATCTCCAGGATATTAATGTAAAGTCAATAGACACCTCCTAACACACTAACTTGCATCCTCTCTCTCATGCTCCTTTCTCCGTCCACTCCACCCTCATCAGTATCAACATCCTCCTCTTACCCACTTCCTGACACCTCCTGGAACCTGTCACTCTTTTTCATAACTTCCCTTCTAAGTAACCCCCTGAGCACCAGTACACTGCCTTGCTTAGAGTGATATGAATAAAAAAATAAAGAATTTTGTGTTATGTTCACCATTTTGTTTAATTAACAAAATTCTTTACATGTGTCACGTGTTATTTTTTTTATTTATTTCATAACTTTTTTCTTTTTTTTTGCTGGTTTTAATTTTAAAAAAGTAAACTTTTTAGTTAATTTCGATGTTTCCGAATATATATATATATTCTTTTTATTTTTTGTTGAACTTATTTCATTTAATACCGAAATTTTCATGGGAACTTGGAAGTAATAAAAGAATGTCATATATTATTATGCTTTCATAATTGAATACATGGTAGATGATACTCAACTTTTATGCTTATACATACTTTTGTAGACATGATTACAAGAGGCGTTCTCTTTTTGTTTAACTTATATTTTGAAATACACTTTAATTTAAGGATTTGTAAGATATTATATGGATTAATAGATTTTTTAATGTCATCAAATAAAAGGTTTAATATTGATTGTTCCGAAGTATTTTAAACGGGTTTCGGGGTGAAGCCACTACAATTCGTTAGTATGTGCGTATTATTGGTATTTTTTTAATATAAAACTGTATTGTTTGTATTTTACTATAAAATGTGTTTCTAATTTGAAAATGTATTTCTGGTATTTTTATTATCTAAACTTATTTATAAATGAAACTTTGTATGTGTGTATGTGTGTCTGTGTGTGTATCCGTTACCTATAGACTCCGAAACGGCTGAACCGATTTTCTTGAAATTTTACACAGTTGTACTATAATCGTCTGCGAGTGTTCTTAGCTAGGTTTTGTGCCGAGGTATCCCCGATAAATATCGAAAATCGATAATCGAAAAAATCGGGTTATAGAAGCAGTGGTCCGATTTTAATCAAATTTGATACACTCATAGACAAACACATAAGAAACGATATTCAGAAGTTTCAAGGTTGCAGTTCTTACAATAGTGCAGAAAATCGATAATATATATATGTATAAAAGGCAAGATGTTTGTGTGTGTGTCTGTTTATCTGCCTGTATGTCTGTATTTTTTCAGCCCTTTTATTTAAGTTTTTGCTTCGGATTTAGTAGATATAATTGTAGTTTTCACTCTCAGCCATGATACCATGTATTCAGAGGACTAATTTAACCTTCAAAATTCAGTTTACGACGAAAAAAGCTTATTTGATATCGATACCAGGAAATCAAAATTTCACTTACATCCATTCATTTTTCTTTCAGTCTACGGTTTCGCTTTAACTGGAAACAACTATTGATTTTTAGTCTTTCGTGCCAACGTCCAAAGAGTCTGAGCTTCAGGATTATGTATTTGTTTTAAAGCTTTCATTACACCCGAGCAACACCGGGCTATACTGCAAGTAAGAAGTATATTTATACTTTTAGTGTTACAACATTGGTCATTTTACTATTTGTGACGTATGGTCCATTTCCACCATTAATGGATCTGTCCTAAATAAATTTTTCAATGTTCATTAAGACCTACCCAGACCGAGAGTAGTCTTGCCTCGTGCCCGATATTTCTTTGTCACTAACCGATTGGAACTCATATTTTTTGTGTTGTAAAACTTGTTTGATTTTATGTTTAAGTCTAATTTCTATTTTTTGTTTAATTTTTATTTGAAGTTTAATGTTAAGTTTTATTTATTAAATGTTTTTATTTTATTTTGTTGCAAGAGATTTATTTTGAAATTTTGTCCCTCCACCTCATTTTTATTATTGTTGCTAGTGTATCATCTAGTTTTATTAGTTTATTGATATTTTTTGTGCATATTGTATTTTTCCTTCTTACATATTTTCTTTTTTGATTAATCATTTTGGTAGTCACTGAATGTTAATTTATTGTTTACTCTGCTTTTATTTCATGCTCTTCTTCAGGACGTAGGCGATCATGGCTTTCCACTTCTCCCAATCCCTGGTTGGTTTCTCCTGTTACCCCGCCCAAACCTCGCTATGTCACCCACCTGCTCATACCCTTCAAATATGTGACCCGCTGCTTTACTAACCTCATTTTGTTTAGTTTCTAGTATATATCGCATGATGAATATTGTAAATATTTATTGTGGTTTTTTCATTTTTAAATGTTCTTATGCTATTTCTCATCCCAACAGACAAATTGCACATCTGGGGATTATTTATGACTTCATAGGACTTCATGGGGTATTATGGTAGTTGTAGTACGAATGGTAAGTAAGAATGCGGTATTTTGGTGCAGACATTGTGGCTGGTTTACGATAAGACAGATGATGACCACTTTCCCTTTCACATTTTTGGACTCGTGCCATATTTTTTGTATTTTTACAAAAATAGATATTAGTCTATTAAAGCTTACATTTAAGCCAATACATATTGTCTCTTAACAATTGTCTTATTTATTACGCCAAATTTAATTTAGCGAGAGAAATGAACGCTAAAGATCCCCCGCATCTGTTAATTTAAATCCCCATCTCACCTCCCTCGTTAGGTAACCAAAAATGTCATTTTTATGGTGGATGTGGGTTACTTTTCGTTTTTTTAAAAATTTTTTTAATGTGTTCTGTTGTAATTGCTGTCGTATTTGTGTGTGTTTGGCTGAATGATTGTGTTTTAATTCTTCCAAAACCCGCATTAATTTGTCCAGTAAACTGATATTTCTGACACGATTAACGGTTGTGGGGCCTATATTACTAATACCATTTTATTTAGTTTCTTGTATATATCGTATTATAAATATTGTAAATATTTATTCTAGTTTTTCATTTTTAAATCTTATTCTATTCTCCATTCCAACAGACACATTGCATATATGGGGATTATTTATAACCTCCTTGGGGCATTATGGTGGTTGTAGTAAAAATGGTAAGTAAGAATGTGGTATTTTACTGCAGATATTGTGGCTAGTTTAAGATGAAACAGATGATGACCAGCCTTCCCCATTCTCACTTTTGAGCTTGAGACACATTTTTTGTATTTTTACAAAAATAATTAGTCTATTAAAGCTTACATTTAAGCCAATACGAATAGTCCCTAACAATTCAACTACAATATGTATTGCTAATCCTTTCACTTCAAAAATATAATGTTGGTATATTTTTATATAAAAATGTATTGCTAGTATTTTTAGTATAAAATTCTATTTTTATACCTTCATAGTGTTTTGTTTTCATTGGGGGTCATTATTTGCCAATAGCTAGGATCTCGGGTCAGAGTGAACCTGAGGACTACAGCAATTAAGTAAGTGGTTACACGCTTAAAAAAAAATCGATCAGAAGCCTTGCTGCCAGGGTTAGTTTATCGTCATACCCAGGACGATCTGGTGGAAGAATTAGAAGAACGAACAGCAGGGTCTATTAGTAACGTAAGATTTTATGCAGCGTTCTAAATTGGTACTCACATATGCGCTGATTCCTTAAGTTTTCCTATCTTCTAATGATGTTCTCTATTATTTCAACTTCACCCCAGAGGGGACAGTGATCTCCCTTTACCCTTCATATGTGGTCAGTTATACCTTATTTTTTCTATTCCCCTTCAAGTTACGGCCTTGCAGAGTTCTTGAACATTTATCTTAAGGATACGAGCCATTTCTCCTTTATATGTATTACTACAGATACATGGGATGACGTAAACACAGTCTTTAGTCAGGTTGACCTCTATTTGAGGTCTTGAGGCTGTTTTCTGAGTATTGATATGGTCCTTCACCTTTCAATCCGCGTTTGTTGTAGCTGCTGTGATGTTTACTGTGTAGTTGTTACGTTGTAGGATATATATATATATATATATATATATATATATATATATATATAAAGTCTGCTTTCCTCTGCCGAGCCCTCAGAGGTAGGTAGAACCGCCGACTGACGCTAATTTGGTTGGGTTTCAATCCTGGGTTAAAAAGCAATCGAATATCTAACCATACTGATGAGCTTTGAGACAACGAAACAGATCTGTCTGCGGATAACTAACTAACTATATATATATATTTATTTATTTATATATATATATGTATATATTCTTATGTTATTAGGATATTAAGATGGTGTATCACAGACTCCTTATATCTATGTAAATTTTGAACATTATTTCTTTTCACTTAATAATGTTTAAAGAATTCAAGCTATGACATCTTAGCAAATTGTCGTTTTTTAGCCATTTCAAACAGTTAATTTAACAGATAAACGAGTCATTAGAAAATTGGAAAACTTGTAGAATTTAAGTCCACTTTGATACTATATTCATTTTCCAATTTGGAAAAATCTAATTTTAATTTGATAGTATCGACAGCGAATAGGAAATTAATGTCTGTTTTCCATTTCATGCAATCATATGATGTTGCAAGAGTAATTTAATTTTTGATTGCAATTCAACGTTATCATTTATTTTAATATATATATATATATATATATATATATATATATATATATATATATATACAAGACACACACATCTAAATATATATATATATATATATATGTGTGTGTGCGTGTGTTGTGTGAATCTATGCATATATATATATATATATATATATATATATATATACATATGTGTATATCTGTTCGTGTGTTTTTATGTTTGTATTTAGACAGCAGATGTCTAGTTATTTTTATAATAATCCTTTTTATTTCTCTAATTATCTTTTTGATGTTAAGATGAAATATATGATGTAAGAAGCCGTATTTTTTTATTAACCTAATCGATCTCCGATGAGATGAATTGCGAAGGCAAACTTAATGTAACTATAATCGTTATGATAATGATTTTGCCATAAATATTTTAAAATAACCATTGTAGTTACAATGTTTTGTTAATAAGCGTTCCCAATTCAAGGTAAAATTGTAAAATGGTCAAATTTCAAAATGATGGTAAAATGAGAGTAAAATGATGGTAAATGTTTGTATAAATCAAATGCATTTTAAAACATTGCTTCTATACTAATAATTTTCTCAATGTTGGTTGGTTGATTTGATTTGAGGAGCTCAAGAATTTGAAATTGTGTTTATTATTTTCATGGTATGAGGAAACATATACTCAACAAGGATGATCTTGAAGGAGATTGAAAGTACTTAGGTTAACAAAAACTACGGTGGCTTCCTTGATTAGTTTTAACTTAAAAACAAAAAATGATTATTAGTGTAGTAGAATGCATTATTATAAAATAAGCACATATCTACATTATTTAATGAAACATGTTTAAATATATAAATGTCTACAGAAAAATATTATTTGATGTGTATTAAAAAGCTATTTCAAATATATTTAATATATATGTATGTGTTTGTGTGTATATATATATATATATACACACAAACACACATATATATATATATATATATATATACACAAACACATATATATATATATATATATATATATATATATATATATATATATCGGCAGCAATCTTTCTTTTTAAACATGTTTCGATAAAAACTACCAAAAGTAAGATTTTATTAATTTTTAATTTAATTTTTTCAGTATTCTTACATGTGTCTTTTTTAAGGCGATAAGTAACGTAAAAATGTCTGATAATTATTACATTTCCAAGCGCTTTCAACCAATTCATTGCCTATTCTTAAGGATGTTGAGTTTCTGGTGTTATTTTATTTTCATTTTTTGACTGTAACGTAATTTATTTTGTGTTTTTAAAAAGGAGCCCTCTGTTAAAGCAATCATTTAATAGTGTCTTAAAAAGTTTTTAAAAAATTTGATAGTATCGACAGCGAATAGGAAATTAATGTCTGTTTCTATTGTTTCTTCTTCTTCTATGTGCCCTCTTCCTTCAGGACGTAGGCGATCATGACCTTCCACGTTTCCCTATACCTGGTGGCTCTGAGCACGCTTCCTTCTGTTACACCGTGCAATCCTCGTTCTGTCATCCACCTGATTAGGTCCTTCAAATACGTTATCCGTTGTTTTCCCCTGTCTCTTTTTCCCTCTATCTGGCCTGTTAGTATCAAGTTCTCCAAGCCCTCCTTCCTCATTGCGTGTCCCAGGAACTTCAGCTGTCTCTTCCTAATGTTCAGTATTAATTTCCTTTTAGTTTCCATCATTTCTAAGACCTCCTCATTGCTCACATGCTCAATCCATGATATTCGCAGCATCCTTCTGAAGAACCACATTTCAGTTGCTTCAATTTTTCCTTAATCTTTGATGATATTGTCCAACATTCACTGCTATAATGAAGGACGGACATCACATAGCAATCCCGTACTCACTTCCTAGTTTCTAGTGAAATTGTCCTGTTTCTTAATACTTTACTCAACTTCTGGAATGCTTCCTTCGCCATGCCAATTTGCCTTCGGATCTCTGTGTCGCACTTTCCGTCTTCTGTTATAACGCTTCCCAGGTATTTAAGTTTTTGTACCTGCTTGATTCTGGTATCCCCGATCTGCATTTGACATTTTGGGCTACCCTTTTTTCTTATGACCATGCATACAATTTTCGTACAGTTTATTTTCTAGTCCTTTCTTGTTACTTTCTTACTATATTTAAATAAAAGTTGTTATATATTGAAGCTATAGGGATGTGGTTAATGTTTATTGAATTGTCCTTGTGTGAAACATAACCAAACTTTCTACAACTTACAGATTATTCGCTATCATCAGAAGTTTAGAAATTGGAATGTGTGGAAGATTAAAAGTATGCATTTTGTATGTTTGAATAGAAATTTATTAATTAAAAATGAATAACATGTCTTGGTAGAAGTTTATGTCCAATAAGAACAGTATTAAGAAGTTTAGGGTATCAAGAGTTCGTAGTAATCCTTGCAAGAATGATTTCATGTGTACGTAGACAGGAACGTATATTTGTATGTATGTTGGGTAGGATTGTCTTTGAAGTTATCGCTCAAGGTGAATGATGAAAAGGAAGGAGGTGAGAGATGGCAGAGAAAGATAGAGACAGTAATAAAAACGATCGTTTGACGTTTGTCGAGGGCCCATAGACTGAATCAGTATTAATATTTAATTTCCAAAAATATAAATAGGATCTCCCTTACTTGGGATATATATATATATATTATAAATTATTTATTTATTGTAGAGGAGAGGACATATATAGAAAAAATTATGTACATTTTCTAAAACATAATTTATAATAAATATTCACAGCTCTATACATCATATATCGAGCACTGTTTTAAATTAATGTTTTGGACAGTGAAAAAAATTACTTTCCTCGTTCTGTACTCACTCGGATATATATATATATATATATATATATATATATATATATATATATGAAATTTATTTTTAATCTAACATATTTATTATTTCAAACCTTTTACAGAACACATTTTCTTTACTAGTTTTTTTTGAATGCGCAGAAAACAGACGTAATACATAAGGTTTAAAATAAAAAAAAAAATATGTCTATTTTAAGCACGGGTATCCATAACAAACATTCAAAAAATGTTTGATTTATAATATATGTATGCGTTTTCTCTCCTTCTCTCCCTCTGTGTGTGTGTGTGTGTGTGTGTGTGTGTGTGATATGTAACAAATTGCGTGTAACCCGGCATGTAACTATTATTTACATTTTAATCAAAATATTTCTATGTAATTCGTATTCAACAATGATATAAGTGCAATGTGAAATGATGAGATTATGTCGAAAACTTGATAATTAATACGGAAAATAAATGCTTTGGTTATTTATCTTTATTCTGTGTGCTTAACGACGTGCGTATTTATGTAGATATATGAATATGCATATACATATGCAGGTGTCGTGTGCATACAGATAAACTTGCTGCACATTATTGCACATGCACTACTGCTGTTAAGTTTTATCGCAAGTGACCTTTACCGATTCTTAAACATAATTGAGCGGATTGAATTAGCGCTTATCAACGCATTCAACCTTGGAATCCAGAAATCCGTTGAGATTAACTGGGTTACTCAGCAGATAACAGAACTGGAGCGAAATAACACAAAAATAGAGAAACAGATTTTGATTGAGAAATGGTTCATAAGAATTATGCATGCCTTTCATTATTACTTTTTCGTTATTACTATTATTCTTATTGCTAAGTCATATACATTTGTCTTAGATTAGGTCACTATACGATTACAACTGAAATGCCGGCTTTTCCCGCATTTTCATGTGTAAGAAAGTTTGCTTTTATTTTAAAGACAATCTGTGTGTGTGTGTGTGTGTGTGTGTGTGTGTGTGTGTGTGTTATAATCACCAGTGGGAATCAATGCAAAAACAAATCACTCTGTCCAAATTTATAGACAAATCACGCTGGGATTTCTTCTTAACCAATTAATGTAGTGTTGTGGCAAAACTTCACCGCAAAGTTGTAGTAACCCGATTGGTCAGAAGTAAGGCACGGAACACAGAAACTAGTTTCAAAATAGTGTCTTAGTATAACAATAACATATGTATAAAGCAAATGTTAGTAATAAGTAAATAAAATAAGTAAGTCCGAACGGTACAGTTACGCTGCTTATTGCCTGAATTGTAGCTGGCTTTAACTGCTCTAGCTGTCGTACTAACTGCCGTCTGTAACTGCCGTCAACTGCCTCTCGTTAATTGCTTCCGGAAGTCACGCAGGTAATTATATATAGTAAGAGGAAGAGTCCATTCTACTTAAGAGGGCACCATGACTCCAATACTTCTACATCCTTCAGCAAGCACCCTGATCAGGAGATTGAACGTTTCGAGGAACGTATAACCACATCTTAATTGCTGTTATTTTTAGGTTCACCCTGACTCTAGATAGTAGTAACTGTTATAATTCCAGCTGTGAAAAAATGAACCCTAAAAAATCAAAGCACTGGGAATGCATAAAATTTTTATATGAAATATTGTCAACAATACGTACATACTAACAAAACATAGTACATTAATTCAAGTCCGTTCAAAATAATACCAGGCAACAACCAAAACTTTCATTACATTAATCTATAAAACATCCTTCTTTTTCTTTAATGTGCCGTTCACCCTCAGTGGGTAGGTGATCATCGCCTTCCACATTTCCCTATTTCTTGTAGCTCTTAACGCCCTTTCTCTTGCTATTCCTTCAAAACTCCGCTCTTCCATCCATTTGCTCAAGTCAAGTTTCTCTTTCTCTTTATCTGTCCTGTGATATTGGATTCTCTAATCCCACCTTTCCCATGCTTCCTCTGTTTGCCATGATTTCCCATGAAGCCCATGATTGCCATGTCCCTTCAAGACATAGGCAATCATGGGCTTCCACATTTTTTATCACCTTTTCTCTTGATACCCCTCCTAAACTATGCCCTGCTATCCATCTGCGAAAGTCTAACAAATTGTTGTGTGATCTTCCCTTTCTATGGAATAATGGTCTCACCTAATGTGTACAAATAATCCTGTCTATACAGAGATCGGTGGATATAAAGAGTTTAGTAAGGAGTCAGTTGGTCAGTAATTTGGTGCAGATTAAGTTGGAATTGTTTGGATATAGACTCATTACTCGGACATACTATTTCACTACAAGTCTGTCTATCTTGATTTCTACTAATAGTATTCCTGAATTGATTAACCTGTGTTCTAGTTTGTATATTTTTGTTCAATATAACTTACCTATTCTATCTCCGTGCGTGAGGGTGCAGTGGATATCGACTCGGAACAACAACTCGGGGAGCCGAGTTCGAATTCTAGTTGAATTCCTTGCATTTACTTACGCACAAATACTCTTGGTATTAATCCGTCTCTTCCCTCCAGTTATGGGTTAAATATTAGGACAGATTGGGTTCTATAGCCTTGGTTGGCAACCAGTCTACCGCAGAAAGCAATGGCAACCTAGTGCGGGATAACCTTCTGCCCAATCAGTCATGTCTCTTTCGAGACATGATCGTCCAAAGCGTGTATCACGTATGGCACCTAACTGACTGATTCTATCTCCATATCTGTTTTTGTTACTTATTATTTTGTGTGGTTTTTCACTAGAAATCTACAACAAATTATTAAATCAATTTTTTTAAAATTATAAACTGTACATTAAAAGTATAAAAATGCATCTTCATAATCAAATTACTATAATAAAATTATCAATACATTTTTATTATATACAAAGAATATATATCGAAAAGGTTTAACATGAACGTATGCAAGTAGATATTTACCCTACTCTCCCACTGGAGCGAGATGTGACACAAGGCCATTTTTAACATGGGGAGCCCGACCGCTTACAGACGGGCGAAAGAACAAAAATTCCCCAGTCCCCTCGGTTGAGCTGGCACCTGGGCCACCCCTTTGGTGCAATGGGGTAGCACAGCCGCGGAACACTATTCCCCAGGACCGGGCATTTACTCAGTGTGATGCCCCTCTGCTCTTCGAGAACAGAGACGCAAGTGAGAGATGATTTTTAGTCCCCAACCGACACAAAATGTGCCTGGTGAGAATAATAATGAAAGTATGAAAACATATACAAAATATATGTAACTGAAATTCAGATGCGTTCAAAAGAAATGCAAATGAAGACATAAAACTGCACACAAAGTACTTAGATTTTGGCATTAAATAGCCCATGCTAAACAAATTAACCCAAACTCTTCCTAACCAATAAGATAGACTGCTTCTCCGTCAATCTTTTACTCATTTCCATTCTTTTCCTAACTTTTACTCATTTCCATTCTTTTCCTCTTTTTTTTTTTTCAATTGGAGTAGATTGACTAAACTATCGCCCGGTTCACACTCCACCCACGTCTATTGAACGGGTGAAGAGGCTCATCCCTTGTTTCCTGTTTAAGATGTGGTTTCCGGCTTTCTCTTTTCCAATCTTTTCACTCTTACGTAGTCCCCTGCACATCAGTGGCCTTACCGCCTTGCTCGTGGTGATATGATTAAAAAAAAATCATCCGTCATATTTTCTGTTCTTTCTTGTTTAAAATCAAAAGACTATGTTATGATCATCCATAGTTTAGGAAGATTTTTTCCTTATACCAGTCAATTTGCTTAGTTCTGTTTTGGATATATATATTTATATATATATATATATATATATATATATATATATATATATATATGGCTGGTAGTATATATATATATATATATATATATATATACACTACCAGCCATAATTATTAGGCCACCCTGTTTTTTTTAAATTATGTATTTCATGCCTTTTTTATTATTTATTGCTAGGTAGATATATCTAAATGAAAATAGAATGGTTCTTTCGTTATTATTACTTTGCAAAATTTTACAAGGCACCCAGGAAGACTTTGCTTGCTCAAGCCAATAAGATGAAAAGACTTGCATGGGGAAGAGGGCACAAGAACTGGACAATAATAATTCTGTTTTCATTTAGAATTATCCAATTGGCAATAAATCCCAAAAAGTTATAAAAACAAATTATGTATTAATATTGCAATTTTCTTTCTTGATTTAATGATAATGCTGTTAAGCTTATCAGACAATATGAAAATAATTGGCATAAAATAAATAGACACAACTGTCTATATTATTTAAAGAAACATGCATTTATATATATATATATATATATATATATATATATATAGTGATGCATTGTAATAGTATTGGTGGTAAAACTCTTGTTTCTTTTCACTAGTTTAATGGTGAAAATGCATTTTAGGCGAGCAGATGTTTTTGTTATAAAGTGCTAGATATCAAATGAGGATAGAAAATTAATAAAATTAATTTGAAAAAAAAATATGACTTAGCTGAGCGGTGTTATTTCGGTCATGCCGACTATGAAATTCCGTGTGGAAATTATTATGATGTCTCCACTCCTAAGAGTCATTTTCTTTCTTTCTTTCTTTCTTTCGTTCTGTCTCTCTGTCTCTCTCCTTCTTTCTTTATCCCTCTCTGCCTAGCTCTTCTATATATATGTGTGTGTGTATGTGTGTGCGTGTTTGTGAATATATATATATATATATATATATATTGATTGATTGATTAGTGTTTGGGCACTGTTTTTTGTCTTTGTTATTGTTTATTGTAAACTTGATTGATTCCGATTTTTAGTCATTTATCACAATTATATTTTAAATCTGACTCATGACTGCGGCTTAAGGTCCCTGAAACAGTCTCTGTTTCAACGGCGAAAAATTTAAACATGAAGGATTGAAAGTAAAATGAAACAATCTTGACGCTATACGGTCGTCCTAATGGCGAAGATTACTGTGTAAAGAACTCAAATGCGTTTATCGAGTTAATTTTGTCGTAAACTGAAATTTGAAGGCTAAATAAGTCATCTGAGTAAATGGTATCATGGCTGAGACTAACCTCCAGAAATTTAAATGCAAAGTCAATACTCATCTACTAACCACTTTCCTCTAGCTCTCTCCCCTCCCCTGTATAACCTTCCCTTTCTCTCCACCTATGTATCTGTCATCGCACCTGCTTTCTCAGCTTTCTATTGTTCCTTTCTAACTAGTTTGTACTCCTCACTCTTTTCTAATTAATCTTTTTACATTTATGTAACCCCCCTGCACATCAGTGGCGTTTCCGCCTTGCTCGGGGTGAAATGATTAAAAAAAATTAAAAAAAAGAACTACAATTATACCTACTTAGAGCCAAACCCGAAGCAAAAACTAAGGTAAAGGGGCTGAAAAAATACAGACATACAGGCAGATAAACACACACACACACACACACACACACACACACACACACATCTTGCCTTTTTGATATATATATTATCGATTTTTTGCACTATTGTAAGAACTGCAACCTTGAAACTTCTGAATGTCGATTCTTATGTGTTTGTCTATGAGTGTATCAAATTTGATTAAAATCGGACCACTCCTTCTATAACCCGATTTGTTCGATTATCGATTTTCGATATTTATCGGGGGTACCTCTACACAAAACCTAGCTAAGAACACTCGCAGACGCTTATAGTACAACTGTGTAAATTTTCAATAAAATGGGTTCAGCCGTTTCGGAGTCTATAGGTAACGGACACACACACATATACACACGGACACACACACATACACACACACAGACAAAGTTCCATTTATAAATAAGTTTAGATAAACATTTTGAAAAGTTTTTTTAACAACAATCCCCGCATTTGTCTATACTTCTGAGAAGACGTAGTATTTACATTATTCGAACTATTGTCCTTATCTTTCTTGCCATTTGTACGACATTTCGGCCGTTGTACGATCCGGCCTTTTTCAGGTGCTAGGAATTTTGAACCAAACCCTTTATTACAATCATTCGGGTATATCATCCTCATTCCTTGCGTAAAGCTCGTAAATAATAGATAGAGAACGCCACTAGAAACTACATAAACCTAAGGATCAGCACATATGCTAGGTTTCGAAAATCTCCTAAGCCGACCAAGCATAGAGATGAACACAAAATTGGAACCAGTAATACAGAGTGCCAGAGAAAATCATTAGTGTCAAAAATTGCAATATAAACTCTGGTTGAAAAAAGGGCTACCGGACATTAGGTTTATAAGTCCTAAAAATTCAGTTGTTCTTGTCCTTAAGGACACATGGCCCAGAGTATATAGGTATCGATTAGTTCCTGACTTGACTTAGAGTTGTGAGTTCAATACCAGGCTACAGAGGTGGTGAACAAGTAACTTGCTGGGTTAATATGACATGATTTCCAATCCAGGCTTTACGCAAGCAATAAAAATGATATACCCTCGTGATTGTAATAAAGGGTTGGTTCGAAAACAATATATATTTTATGAATGTTTCGTTAAATAATATAGACAGGTTTTTCTATTTTATGTAAACACTTTTCTGATCTTCTGATAAGCTTAATAGCATTATCATTATAAAAGAAGAAAGAAAATCACAATACTGATACATATTTAACCCTATCTAAGCTTTCGGCTTACATAAGCCATTATCAAAGATGCCAATTGCATTACATTATATTAAACAATTCAGGGACAAACAATAATGATCGTCTGTTTTGGTTACATGGAAAATTTCCAAGCTGACAAACTCGTGCATACAAGACGCTGGAAGCGAAAATCGCACCACAGCTCATGACGTCATACGTGACCACGTGAGAGTGAAAACGATAAGTATTAAGTATGGGAAGCCATTGGTTTATTCCAATGCCTTCTGTTATCAATTATAGGCATTTAAGAATATTTGTGGAGATTTCATAGTTTATCTAGTTCAGGTTAGGTTTCAACTGTTTTATGTATATAGCTACAAGAATTTTCAGTTTTTGTTTATTGTTTTCATGTTTAAGTATAGTTGGGTTTTCAACGAGGGTTTTCGAGAATATGAACACTGAAGACAACACTGACCTCCGACAGTGCCGTTACATGCTGAAGTATTGTTTACTCAGTGTTTAGTTTCACATTTTATACTTTCCGTTCTTTCCCTGATATTTAGCATTTTAACCCATAAATCTCGTCGTCAGCGCCACTTGTGTCAGAGTTTTGTCCACCCGGAGCCTCACCGATGCATTGGTCAGGATATCAAGTTACGAATGGAATAGTCTTTGTAGGGCGGATTAAGTTATTGACTATTTTTCTGTCTTTTTTTATTTCCTTTACAGACTTTCTCCTCTCCTCAAATGTAGAACAAATTAAATTAATTGCTTTTCACTAAACGAGAGGTGAACGTTGTGGTGCAGTGGATATCAGCTCAGAACGACAAATCGGGGAGCCGAATTCGAATTACAGTTGAATTCCTTGCATTCACGTATGCACAAATACCCTTGGGAAAGGTAATAATCCGTCTTTTCCCTCCCGTTATGGGTTAAGTAACAGGACAGATTGGGTTCTATCAACCAGTCTGCCGCAGAAAGCAATGGCAACCTACTATATAATAATCTATAATAATAATCTTCTGCCCAGTCAGTTATGTCTCTTTCGAGACATGATCGCCCAAAACGTGTATCACGTATGGCACTTAACTGACTGAACGGTCGGTGGCTTCTGTTTCCCAGGTATTCGGACTGATTCCAGCTTGAAGAAGTGATTTCCGTTGGAATTTGAATCTGCTTTTAGTGGCTCAGAAATGACGTTAGTCGTTGACATGCTCGCTGTAAAGGATGGCTCGCAGAAGTCTTGAAGAGGCCATTCGGGTGATTCCTGAGATTTAGCCCTTTATTCCATAAATATCAGTTAAATTCCATTTAGGTTATCCATAAATGGCAGAAGATTTCTTTATGCAGTAGAGTTTTTGCCTACCAAGGATATAGAGCCCAATCTATTCTGCTATTAACCCACAGCTGGGGGAAGAAGAGATGGATTGATGCATTTCATCTAAATATCATCTAAAGAAGAGATGGATTGATGCATTTCATCTAAATATCAGTTAAATTCCATTTAGGTTATCCATAAATGGCAGAAGATTTCTTTATGCAGTAGAGTTTTTGCCTACCAAGGATATAGAGCCCAATCTATTCTGCTATTAACCCACAGCTGGGGGAAGAAGAGATGGATTGATGCATTTCCCTTGGAAAGCCCTTTGCAACAAATTCAATTGGAATTCGAACTCGGTTCACCGATTTCACATTCTGTGCCGGTATTCATTGCAGTACAATGCACAATCCGAAAGAAAAAACCCATAAAACTATCCCAACCAAGCCCGCTTTTTTATATATATATGTAAAGCAAAAATCCTTCTCGTTTTCTTGGTCATACGCATAGCAGCATATGCTTATGTAAATCTGTACCTTGAATGCTTGCCAATTTTTAAGTGAATTAAATTTATTTACAAGACGTATTTTCATTTCTTGATGAAAAAAGTTTATTTTCATGATGACATTAAACATTTAAAATAATTCTGTTATAGACATGAAATTGATGTATACAGTAATTTGTTTAAACTCATTCAGAATTAAATTATGCTAAATCATAATATAAAAGCAATTTTTCTCTTCATGTTTTATATATATATATATATATATATATATATATATATATATATAATTCACTATAACCGACAGAAGTGTCTATACAATGATTAAGACAATTAATGTTTAGCGAAATCTTAATATTTCAAAACAGCTTATAAGTCATTTTCAACTTATCTTGTTTTTAATGTCTTTTGGTGATTATTTCAAATATATTTTTTGGTAATTAATTATATAGCATCATTAAATCATGATGAATTTGATTTAATTACAACTATATTATATAAATCTATATATCAAAATTTAAAGGCTTACAGCCACATCATATTGATTACTCTACTATAAACGAAATTAAGCAACGTCGTGTCTGGTCAGTACCTAGATGGGTAACCGCTTGGGAATACCAAGTGCTGTAAGCTTGGATATACTTACGGGTAAATACCATTGGAAAAAGTTACGAATTTATTTTTTATCACCCCATTAGTTATGGGTTAATTTGAAAGACTTGTATAACTAAATCATTATTATCTCAAAAATTATCTTACAATCTAAAATATTTTCTGGCTTAAAATAACCAGCAAAGGGTTGGTAAACAATAAAAAGCTAATCAATAAATCTACATTATAGCTTAAATAATGAACATGTGTAGAATTTAAAATAAAACATATGATCTAAATTTAAATTATAATTTTTTTCAGAATGAGTGTTATAACACTGAAACATGTACACATTTATATTACGGAAATTAACAAACAATTTGAAATGATTTGTTTGAACATTATTTTTGATCCATACTCGTATTTAAGTAGATATTCTGTTTTTTAATCAAACAATATTATATATTTATTTCTACCAGCCAGATTATTTACGATAAATTTTTGTTACGAAAACGTGTCATTCGGCAGGATTCGAACCTGCGACCCCTATCCCCATAGCGGAAGCCACTAAGTGATCTGGCGCGTCTTAGACCTCTCGACCACGAATGACGATCAGTCTAAACGAATTCAAATAAAGCCTATAATACAATTTTCGATTCATCGTAATAACCTTCTTTTCTTTTTGTTTAGACTGATCGTCATTCGTGGTCGAGAGGTCTAAGACGCGCCAGATCACTTAGTGGCTTCCGCTATGGGGATAGGGGTCGCAGGTTCGAATCCTGCCGAATGACACGTTTTCGTAACAAAAATTTATCGTAAATAATCTGGCTGGTAGAAATAAATATATAATATTGTTTGATTAAAAACAGAATATCTACTTAAATATGAGTATCGATCATAAATAATGTTCAAACAAATCGTCACAAAATTTTATGTACATATTTACATCTGTTCCTCACAGAGAAACTAGAACACTTGTATAACATAAGTAGTGTGAAAATTGCGATGAGATATAGAGTTTTCTTCTTCTTCTATGTGCCCTGTACATTCAGGACCTAGGTGATCATGGCTTTCCACATCTCCCTATCCCTGGTGGCTCTCAGCACGCTTCCTCCTGTTACACCGCGCAACCCTCGTTTCGTCATCCACTTAGTCAGGCTCCTCAAATATGTTATCCGCTGGTTTCCCCTGTCTTTTTCCCTCTATATGGTCTGTTAGTATCAGGTTCTACAAGCCTTGCTTCCTCATTGCATGCCCCAGGAAATTTTGATGTCTCTTCCTGATGCTCAGTATTAATTTCTTTTTCGTTTCCATCCTTTCCAAGACTTCATCATTGCTCACATGCTCGATCCATGATATTCGCAGCATCCTTCCGTAGAACCACATTTCAGTTGCTTCAAGTTTTACCTTCGTCTTCGATGATATTGTCCAGCATTCACTGCCATATTGCAGAACTGACATCACATAGCAATCCAGTACTCTCTTCTTGGTTTCTAGCGAAATTGATCTGTTTTTTAATACTTTACTCAACTTTTGAAATATCAATTTACCTTCGGATCTCTGTGTTGCACTTTCCATCTTCTGTTATAACACTTCTCAGGTATTTAAATTTTTGTACCTGCTTGATTTTAGTAATCCCCACCTGTATTTGTTTTTCTTGTCATAATTCCCAATGGGAATTCAATCTACTGGGAATTCCTCTTTGTCTCTGGAGAAGATGTTTTGGATATTCCAACGGAGATTCGAGTAAGCTGTGTTTATCTTCTAATAGCAGTATAGCCCGTCGTTGCACGGGTGTAATGAAAGCTTTAAAACTAATCCATGGTCCTGGAGCTCAAACTCTTTCGACATTGGCACGAAAGACTAAAAAACAATAGTTGTTTCCAGTTAAAGCGAAACCGTAGACTGAAAGGAAAATAAATGACTATAAGTCAAATTTTGATTTCCTGGTATCGATATAAAATAAGTTTTTATCGTTGTTAACTGAATTTTGAAGGCTTAATAAGTCCTCTGAGTAAACGGTATCATGGCTGAGACTAAGAACTACGATTATACCTACTTAGAGCCAAACCCGAAGCAAAAACTAAAATAAAAGGGCTGAAAAAAATTCAGACATACAGGCAGATAAACACACATAGACATACACACACACAAACATCTTGCCTTTTTATATATATATATATATTATCGATTTTCTGCACTATTGTAAGAACTGCAACCTTGAAACTTCTGAATATCGTTTCTTATATCTTTGTCTATGAGTGTATCAAATTTGATTAAAATCGGATCACTCCTTCTATAACCTAATTTCTTTCGATTATCGATTTTCGATATTTATCGGGGATACTTCGAACAAAACCTAGCTAAGGACACTTACTGATGCTTATAGTACAACTGTGTAAATTTTCAAGAAAATAGGTTCAGCCGTTTCGGAGTCTATAGGTAACGGACACACACACATACACACATACACACACACAGAGACAAAGTTCCATTTATAATTATGTTTAGATGTCATTGGATTTGACGTATTTCTCGAACGAGAAAACGGTATTTTCCCAGTACAAGGACTGCAAGCCAGATTTAATTTCTATACATGGTGAAGATACATATCCAAAAGAAAACACTATGTTCTTTTTATGATCTGACCGTTTGGCAACACCACAGAGGGAGGCAGATTTAGCTTCAGCCCGTACTGAAGGTTTGACTCCTGGCAGCTGACTGACTAGTCACTTTCATCACTCTATGAAGTGACGTCACGCCTTTATTTTTAAGATGACGTCAAATACCGCCCTTTAGTTCAGAGTTATCGGCTTTTGTATCCCTCCAACTTAGTAATGTATTTAAGCGTTTCATTCCAGTTAATGTAATAAAGACGCATGTTGTTACTGAGCAGGTATATAGCTGAGCTAACGTTCTTCTTTATGTGCCGTCTCTCTTGAAGACGTAAACGATCATGGATTTCCACTCACCCGTATCTCTTGCTGCTCTTAACATTTTCCCCTCTTGGTATCTCTCCCAAACTCCGTTCCACCATCTACATGATGAAGCATATCAAGCATGTCACGCGTTGCTTTACCCTGTCTCTCTTTCTCTGTATATATCACATGGATATCAGATTCTCCAAGCCCTTCTTACTCGATACCTCAGCTTTCTATTCCTGATGCTAATAATAAGTTTCTTTTTCGTTCCCTCTCCAATAATTCGTCGTTGCTCACATGTTCAGGTGATAGAATCCTCAGCATGCTTCTATAGAATCACATTTCTGTTGCTTTGAGTGTCTCTTTTATCTTTGAGGAGACTGTCCATGTTTCGTGTTGTGTGACACCTTGCCCCCGGCTGGCTCGCTGCCCCTGGTCCGGAACCTGTTGTGATGATGATGACCGGAACCTGAGTGGGTTGATGCTGTCGAAACAGCACCAGTTATGACGACGCTCTCAGGTCATTAATCGTGATGATGGCCCTGTCACAATAGCTAGTCTTCATCTATTACAGCGGTTGACTTCCCCACCCACACGGTGTTCTTTGATCGCAGGAAAATCACGTTAAAAACCCAGTAGCCGTTTCTCTACCACCACAAACCAGACCGGACAATCGTGTACACGTGTGTTGAAAAAAAAAACAAAAAAAAACAAGGCACCAAAAAAGAAATTGTAAAAATAAATGAATCAGTTCAAAGACTCCTGGATGAGTTACAAAAGAAATGTCTTTATATATATAAACAAGTACATAAGTATTAAATATACTTTTTAAACAGAACTTATATTGCGAATTTCAATGAAGCACAACCAACAAGACCACTAATAATAATTTCCTTCACTCTGTTGTATTAAACCAAAAAGTTTTTTTTTTACGTGGAAATAGGGTTAAAGTTGTATACGTACCTATATACATAAATAGAATGTTGCTTAAATACATGTACACTATTGGAGTAAATAGTAGTGTGATAGAGTAGAGTGATTATAATGATTAGCAGTTTCTAACATTGTATCTACTGCACTCAGCGTGCTAGTCTTGCATTTGTGGATATACTATTATTCCCAACTCTCTTTTTTGGTGATTACTCAATTCTAATTACTTTTAGGGTTACAACCTTTCGTTGCCATATAGAACAGATATCACATAACAGTCCAGTACTCTTTTTCTTTGTTTTCAAAGAAATCTTCTTGTTCCTCAATGCACTGCTTAGCTTTTGAAATCTATCCTTAGCCATACCAATGCGCCTTCGGATCTCAGTGTCACAACTGAGTAGAAAAGACAATAAAAATAGCAGTCAGATGATGAAGATTGAGGTTGCATTTAACCTTTGAACATTAACCATGCCTATATAGTACCCGGCGCAAATTTTCATATTTTTAATTACCATTTTCAGTATCAGATTTTCTTACCTAAAAGAAAAGTATTTTTCAGTTCCTATTAATTTTAACTCGAAGTAAGAAGTTTGAAGAGCCTGCAAGTAAAATGTTTTAAATAAAGATTTATATTTAATATTTGTTTGATATTTTCAAAATCGGCAAAATCGGGTATGATTACTTATGGTTAGTAGTGGTGTAACTTCAATTGATGGTTAATGTTCTAGGGTTAAAAAGCTGAAGATTGTAGTTGACATGAAAGCAAGACGCTGGAGAGAGATATTTATTCAAATTTTTTATTCATTTATTTAATTTCATTCTTTTATAGATGTGCACTATATAAAAAGGATGTTGAACAATATAAAACTAGCAACTGCTAGGAAAATATCCTTCAATCATTTGTTAACTGGGGCAAAAAATGGCTTGTAAATTTGAACGCCTCCAAAGCGATACTACTCTCATTCATCATAGAGAACCATTATGCCTTCAATCAAAATGGCTGATGCTAACCACCTTCTTGGACTGACGCTTTCAACTGAGACGTCGTGGAGCGTTGTAGTTGAATCAATTGCTAACACAGCTGCTAATAAGGTTGTTTTATTTTTTCGTATCAAATAATTTTGTAGCTAAAATACATCTTGGATCTACGTCGTACTGCATCAGATATCGGCTCGAACAAGAAATCGGGGAGCCGAGTTCAAATTCCAGTTGAAGTCGTTGCATTCCCTTAAGCGAAAATACCCTTGGGAAAAGTATTAATCCGTCTCTTCCCTTCAGATATGTGTTGAATAACAGGATAGAATGGGTTCTATAGCCTTGGTTAGCAACTAGTCTACCGCAGGATGTAATGGCAACCTACTGCGGGATAGTCTTCTGCCCAGTCAGTCATATGTTTTCCAGACATGATCGCCCAAGAGTGTTTCACGTATGTCACTTAACTGACTGACTGAGATCTTGCATGTTTATAAATTTACTACTCATTCGTGCAATGAATATTGCTGCCATATCCGGTCTGGTGCTGTTGGTATATATCTAGAGGTTCGCGATAAATCGAAAGAAGAGGCTGTAATATCTCGAGTTTCGTCACGCGGCCTCCTTTTGTGAATTCTAAAAATGTTCTCATGCCAGGTATTCCGGTAGGTTTTTTCCTTAGTGACCCGACTACATGAATGCATGCGTGCTACTAGATTTGTAACTATCTCTCATCGTTTTCCTGTTAAATTGGCTCGATATAACCGTTAGTTTTACTCGAGTAGTCTCTTTTCTCAGATTCCTCGCCCGTGGAATTCTCTTTCGGTTTCTCGAATCCCTGCCATAAATTCAATGTAATACAGTCTCTCTAGAGAGGAAAGAGACACAACTCAAAGCATCTTGTGAGTAAAAACCATCTGTTCTCTTCTAATAAGTTTTTTTGTTGTACTCCACGCCTATGGAAATACCTTTCAATTTGTCGCTTCCTTGCCAACAACGATCGGCAAAATCCTCAATGAAACGCCAGTCGCCATCTTCTGTCTTCCAGAAACTTGATCTTTTATTCTTCTTTCTCTTCAATAAATTATTCTCATTCTCTTTTCGCGCGTCTTAGTGGCATTATCACCTTTGCTTTGAGATGCTATGATTTTTATTTTCAAATCAAGAATACGTAAATATGTATAATTCAATCAGCTCCTAAAAAATATCATGTCACTTCTTATTTTGGAAATTTAAAAAGATCCGTGTTTTGAAAGAAGCGCTTGTTTGATGCCGATTCCGAAGCCATCTTTCAAGTCAGTATCTAAACTCCCGAAGCGCGTGATGCAAAACCGGAGATTTGACGGTTCAGCAAGTTCGTATTCCTGTGTCAAAGGACACTGGATAACCAGAGTTTGTGCAGTGTTGGGGAAACTGATCTGGCTTACATTCTGTGTTTGAAATGGATTCACTCATATTCACCACCTTCGTTCTTTTTATTGCTTCTTCTTTTTCAGCTTTCTACAATTTTTTTCATTATTCAGAACTCATTTGCGAATTGTCTGTGCGCACAGTGGGAATGTTTGTTTATACGCCACTATAGATTGAAATAAACATTGCTCGATGGTTATGACATCGAACCCTAGATTTTAAGTTCTGCTCTTCAAACTTTATTAAAATAAGAATTTATTTGATACTGTAACAAGAAATGCTATTTTTATAATCAAAATCCTCTCAAAGCAAGCAACACAAAAGATGAAAATGTATACATATGTTTCATTGATTATACAGAAGCATTTGACAAATTAAAGCACAAGAATCTGTTGAATATCAGTCAGTTAAGTGGTATATATGCTACATGCTTGGGTGATCATGTCTAGAATGTGACATGGTTGAATGAACAAAACATTTTCCCGCATTAGGTTGCCATTACTTTCTGGAGTAGACTGAATGCCAACAAATTCTAAAAAAATTCAAATTGTTCTGCTATTTAACCCGCAGCTTCGAACATGATTATCCGATTTCTCGTTCCGAGACGATATTCACAGCACCACAAGGCACATCCTGTTGAATATATTGGACTTTAAAATACTTCTAGAATGTAATCAGGTAGAGGTGATTCCTAGAGTGAACGTATTATTCAAATAATAAATGAAATATATGACAGTGAATAATAAATATTGTATAGGTGATATGATAACTGAATATAGAAAAGTTTGCGCTTGGTGTCATCCCAACGCCACAAAATGTAACAAAACTAAAACTCAGTTTAATTTTTTTTTTAAACAGCCGCGTCTGATGAAGACTTTCATACAAATCTCGACAAAATCCCAAAAAAGAATCGGAGATATAATTGATCCTGACTTATCAGTTCACCTTTAGTTACATGATGATATGACTTCCTACTGTTTTTTCTATAAGTATTTCCATGGTAACTGCTCTGACCAGATTTTTCTCTATGGATCCCCGACCATACGCGTGCTACCAGATTGACATCTAGGTCCCATCTTCTTACCGTCTAAATAGATAAATGTGACCACCTCTTCTACTTTAATAAATGGTTTCTTTTCTCACACTTCTCGTTTGTGAAACTCCCTTCCGTTTTCTTGCTTTTAATGTCCACTTACACGCAAAAACACAAGGAAAGGTATTAATCCGTCATTTCTCTCCAGCTGCGGGTTAAATAGAACAATTTGAATTTTTTTAGAATTTGTTGGCATTCAGTCTACTCCAGAAAGTAATGGCAACCTAATGCGGGAAAATGTTTTGTTCATTCAACCATGTCACATTCTAGACATGATCACCCAAACATGTATCACATATGCCACTTAACTGACTGATATTCAACAGATTCTTGTGCTTTAAAAGTTTAAATTCAAAGTCAATTGTCATCTTCTATCTCCTTGATTCCCTTCCTTCTCTTATCCTTCCTACCACTTCCCTGTACCTTGTTTTATCTCTCACTGTAACGAACTATACACTAGTGGTGGTCCTGCCTTGCTTTGGGTGAAATGATTATTTAAAAGATCCACGGATGGTATTAAATCAGAAGAGAAAGAATCAGCTTTAATAATTGAGATCAATTGTTATAACGATATTATTGATGGGTTCAAGATTGTTAATCTTGTCAAAAAACACTCTTTTCGAATAATTTAAATTGACGTTAAATAATCATAAAAAATAACTGTACCAGATAACAGAAGGAAGAAGCTTGTAGACCTTGGCGAAGAACATCTTCTTCGAATATAGTGAATTGGCGATAAATAATAACAATAACTGTAACAGATAATTGAAAAATGAAACCTGTGAATCTTAGCGAAGACCATCTTCTCCGAATATTTTGAATTGGCGCGAAATAATCATAAGAAATAACTATAGCAGATAAAAGAAGAATGAAGCCAGATGAACTTGGCGAAGACCACCTCCTTCGAATATTTGAACTGGCGCTACAATTCGTCCGTGCATTGAATACTGTTACCATATCTGGACGGTTGCTCCTGCTATTTATCTCGTTATTCTGGACAAAGTCCAAATCAGGATTTGCAATATAACCGATCCTGACTTGGCATCTCCACCTCATTCACTTTCTCGCCAATATGACGTGGCTTCCTTCCGTATTTTCTACAAATATTTTAATGGCGAACGAGCATTTTTCCTGGTACCTTAACCATGTAAATTTAAGCATGCTCATTGTATTCACTTACGCGCAAATACCCTTGGGAAAGGTATTAATCCGTCTCTTCTTTCCAGTTATGGGTTAAATAGCAGGACAGATTGGGTTCTATAGCCTTGGTCGGCAACCAGTCTACCGCAGAAAGCAATGGCAACCTACTGCGGGATAATCTTCTGCCCTCTCAATCATGTCTCGAAAGAGACATGATCGCCCAAGCGTGTATCACGTATGGCACTTGACTGACTGACTGACTGACTAGACTGGCGTTTAGGACTTTTACCGTTAAATCTTTAAATGCAATCACCACTTTACTTAAACAGTTTCTTTTCTCGAACTTCCCGCCTGTTGAACTCTCTATTCTACAATCTCAAAAAAAATGTTAATGCAAAGTTATTTGCTATTTTTGTCTTCTTGAATCCCGTTCATCTTTTATCCTTTCTTTAATACCCCTTTTCCCTAGTCTTTTCTCTCACTGTAACCCCCTTCACACTAATGACAGTCCCGCCTTGCCTGGGAGGAAATGATTAAAAAAGAAATCTAACTCAACGTTAGAACTAACTTTAAAATTAATCGATTGTTTGCTTCTCTAGAGTCTGATCTGTTGAGATATCTTTCAGAGTCTGAAAAATATTTTTTTTTGTTTATGTTATATTACATGTTATTAAATAAAGTGTTTAATATATTATTTCTATTTTAAAACAAGAGATTTACACTGAATAACGTTGGATATTTTCCTAATTTTTCTGAAAGTTCTCGGTGAAATCAAAATGCTTAACAAAAAAAACTCCCTGTAGCTCTTTCAGTGAGCAGGAAAATAATAAAAGGTAAAACCCCTATACTTTTTAACATTCAGTGCATATATATATATATATATATATATATTCTCATTCTTTTGTCCATTGTTTTCATTTGATTTTCCTATTTTCTCATGTACTATTCTAATTCGTATATGCACAAAGACATCATGGCGTGTCTAAGCACGAGAAGTAAAAAAAAAAAAAGCCTTACGGATCTGAGTAGCGATTAACTAAAATTCAGATTATATTCGCCATTTGTCTTGTTTCTCCACTGCTTGGCACTCACCGTCTTAGTCTTCGAAGTAAAAGACGAATGCTTCAAGATACAATTTTTTTTATAAGATGTCCTTGCGATAGCGTGACACTTTGAACCAGCTTTATTATGCAATTCAGGGTCAGAGCCCATGGCAAATGGTTTTGATTTTATCACAGGCTTTAGAAAAATCAGAGGAAGATTTAGAATGCAAAATCTGGCGGTCCCCCGGAAGTCTCGTTAGTTATTCTTGGATTACAAGCCCAACCAGTCTCAATAATTTTCAGTAAATTTATATAATGCAAAGTTCTGCAAATTATTTATCAACGCCTATAAAAAAGATATTTGTCAGATAAAGCTGATTTTTTATAAATATCCCTAAATTAAAAATCAAAACTGAAGATGAGCTGTAAATAATAAAGACGAATTAAGCCCAGTCTATCATATTTGTTGCTCAACTGTACACAGAAATTGAGCAGCGCATGCGTGCCAAATACAATACGAGTTTTTTGCTATAATTTTGGGACAATACTTTTAAGTTTTCGTAATATTGAATGAAGATTAACAATTAAGAAATGTAATGTCGTTTGGGCAGATTTGGTCTTGCTGAATTCTATAGTCAAGTTATAATGCTTGTTCCGACTCTCTCTCACTAAATTTCTTTATACTTCTTCTCAATCTCTTGGCAATTGTCGGTGCTGGTATATATGTAATTCATCTTCTGGAGCGATGTCTTCATTTTCAGAAAAATTTTACCATGCTTTGTCTCTTGAAAACTTTGACAATGATGGTCATCCACAGAGTTCTTTTTCTTTATATTTTTATATCAGTCAGTTAAATGCCATACGTGATACACATTTGGGTGATCATGTCTCGAAAGACTACTAGGCAGAAGATTTTCTTACAGAAGGTTGCCATTTCTTTCTGCGATAATGATATGGTGCCCTCCTACAAGGAATGGACTCATCCTCTTACTATATATAACTGCCTGTGTGACTTCCGGTATGCAGTTAGAAAGTACTTAAATATAGCAGTTAATGACATCTAGTACGCAGTTAAAGCCAGTTACTAGTCAGGCAATAAGCAGCGTAAATGTACCGTTCGGACTTACTTATTCTATTTACTTAATTGCTAACACTTCCTTTGTATATATTGTTTTTGCTATACGAATTGTTTTGAAACTATCTCCTGTGTTCCGTGTCTTACTTCCGACCAAACCGCTCACTACAACTTGCGGCGATATTTCGCCACAAAAACTCCGCAATAAATTGTCGACAAAGATCCACATCAGACAGACTGGTTGCAAACCAAGGATATAGAACCCAATTTGCCTTGCTATTCAAAACATACATGGAGGGAAAAGAGACGGACTACTATCATTCCTAAGGTTATTTGCGCCTAAGTGAATGCAACGAAATTAACTGGAATGCGCGAGATACTAGATTAGCAACTCGGTCCCAAACTTTTACAGTGAAACCGATAAAGTGTAACCGCAATTTCTACTCCAACAGCTTCTTTTCTCGCACTCTCCGCCTGTGGAATTCCCTTACACATACTTGCTTCCCCGACAGCTACAACTTCCTGGAGTTTAAATGTAAGGTCAATAGACACCTCCTAACACACTAACTCGCATCCATTCTCTCAAAAAACACTTCCCATCTACCAAACCTTCATCCTCTGTATCCTTACCCAACTATTAACCTCTTTCTGACATTTTCTATATCTAACCACTCTTTCTCATTACTTTCTCCTATGTAACCCCCTGCGCAATAGTGGCAGTGGAATGCCTTGCTTGGGGTGAAATCATTTAAAATAAAACATTCGAACACGGTTTCCGTATTTATCATTCCGATCTGTTATCTGCTGCAATACAACGCACATTTTGTAAACAATGCTTATTTGGGAAATATGTCGAAGAGGCGATCCATTGTCTTAACCTATATTTAGAACTGAGAGTCGGCATTTCTATAAAATGGTTATCCATTAAGTCTAGAGTGACTGTTCTCTCCTGCTATTTAACAAATATCAATACTCTTTCCGAAATATTTCTTCTTCATTTATATGTCATCTATATTCGGGACAGTTTTCTATTAAATGCTGCTTGAAGTGACTTTTGAATTTGACCATCCGTATTCGTCAGACTTCTGCCATTCATTCCTTTAAGGATTTAATTAGATTTTCATTGTTTCGTTTATTTTTGTGCTTTTAATAAGACAAACGAGTGTTAGATTCTCCCGAACATATTTTCTAAATGATCTCTGCTTGATTAAATCTGTAGTTTTTGTTTACCTTAAACGTCCTCATTTGTTAGATGCTTTGTAGATGGTATACTTATGCTTTGTACATGGTATACTTATGCTTTGTAGATGGTATACTTATGCTTTGTAGATGGTATACTTATGCTTTGTCGATGGTATACTTATGCTTTGTAGATGGTATACTTATGCTTTGTAGATGGTATACTTATGCTTTGTAGATCGTATACTTAGAATTCAGTCAGTCAGTTAAGTGCAATACCTGATACACGCTTGGGCGGCAATGTCTCTTTTGATCCACGACTGACTAGGCAGAACATTTACACACAATAGGTTTTCATTTCTTTCTGCGCTAGACTGGTTGCCATTCAAGGCTATATAACTAAATCTTCCGTGCTATTCAACCCATAGCCGGAGGGAAAAGAGATGGATTAATACATTTCCCAAAGATATTTTTGCGTAACTGAACACAACAAATTCAAATTCGGCTATCCGATTTCTCATTTTGAAATTATATTTTTTACACTGAATTGAATCCTGGTCACTCCAAATTTCTAGAGGATTTAACTGCAATCGTGACATAAGGGAGCTTTGATATGGCATAGCAGTTCAGCGTTCTTTTCTTTTCTTTAATCCTGACAACATCCCTTATGTTTTAATACTTAGATGGAATGCGATACGCATTGGTATAGCGAAAAGTGACGCCTAAAAGCTAAGCAATGTATTAAAAACAGAAATATCTCGAAAAGAGTACTTGACAGTCCTCCTATATGGCATTCAATCTTGGACAGTCTCATGACAGGTTTTGAAAAGACTTGATACGGAAGAATTGAGAATCTACAAAACGGTTATAAGAATACTATTAACTAAATATGTCTATTGTTGTGGACCCAAGATAGGTCCGGAAGAAAAACATGAACTCGGGAATTAGTGAAACATATATATTAAACGGAAAACAAATACAAGATTGTTACACGTCAGTCTGACTACCAAGTATTAGACCGGGGTGACTCAACCCAACTCAACCCCGAGAGGCATATTCTCCCGGTATTTATAATAATTGGAAGATTTCATTATAGTCCAAAAATGGTAGGCCCCATAACATATAAAATGAGGAGGTTTTCAAGATAATGGAAACAAAGAGGAAAATCATTCTTAACATTAGAAAGAGACTGTTGAATTTTCTAGGACACATAATGAGAAAGTGGGGCTAGGAAAAATTGACACCCACAGAATATTTTGAATACAAGAGGGACAGAAGAAAACAGCGCATTATCTATATAACGAGTTTGGCTAGACTGGGATTAAAGGAAATAGCAAAAATACAACACGTAAATAGACTCATTTTTACGGTAAGGTTCACCCTGTACAAGCCTCGTGGACCATTCAAGGTAGAGTATTACATTAAGAGTCACTTTATGCGAATAGGAAAGGAAGATTAACCCTAGACTTGAACAGGTTAAGATTGTAGTTTTCGGGGAAATATCCTCTATTCTCTTGGGAGTTGATTCCATAGAGACGTGGTTCACTTGAAGAAACTATTCGTATAGAACTGACTTCTCACCAAGAGAACACTGAATGTCGGTGGTTTGCTACAAAGTTGCGGAAAGCCATGATTGCTCACCACTATTGCGGATAGATGGAGAAGAATCAACATTGTAACGTTCTAAATATGATTCATGTTGCAAGAAAATATAGGCAGTTGTATATAGAGACGCTGCTTGCTAGCTCTGCGTTCAAACCGATTTTAAATTCAGTATTTTCCTTCTCGTACATTGGATCCCAACCAATGCTAAACAACCATGTCTATTCTGCTATTAATTTCTAGGTATCGAATGAGGGTCGAGAATAGATAGATTCATAAGTGTCCCAATAGAATTTGTCCGAAAAACCAACGAAACAGCATCAGCTGTAATTTGAACTCAACACGCCAATAGTATATCCCGGTCTTAAATGGTACGCGTACATCCCAAGGGTTCTGGACACTTCGAGGTAGTGAGTGTGATTATTAGTAATCTTGTCTCGTTAAATCAGTTAAGTCCACACGCTTACAAAATCAGTTATGAGTTCGATTCTCACCAAGTGCTAATAGCTGACACGGAAAGAAAACTACAAGACCTCCAGTAATAAGTTGATGAAGAAATTCAAAAGAAAAGACTACGAGTAAACTACAACCAAACCAAATGTATCGTCATCAGCAAACGGAGGATAATTACAGGTCGGGGATAATAAAATCAAGCAAGTACAAAAATTTAAGTCCTGGGGAAGTGTTTTAACTGAAGAGGGAGAGTGCGACACTGAGATCCGAAGGCAAATTGGAATGACCAAGGACGCATTCCAGAAATCGAGCGGAGTATTAAGAGACAAAAGATATGGCCGTTAATGCTGGACAATATCATCAAAATGAAGGAAGAAATGAAGGAAATGAAATGTGGTTCTACAGAAGGATGCTGAGGATAATATGGACCGAGCATGTGAGCATTATTAAGATTTTAGAAAGGATGGAAAGAAAAAAAATAATAATGAACATCAGGAAGAGACAAATGATGTTCTTGGGACATGTGATGAAGAAGAAAGGCTTTGAGAATCTGATACTCACAGGTCAGATAGAAAGAAAGAAAGACAGAGGAAAGCAGGGGATAACATATTTGAAGGTCCTGAGCAAGTGGATGGCAGAGCGGAGTTTGGGTGGAGTAACAGAAGAAGGATGTGCGTTGTAGTGCATTGGATATCGGCTCGGAACCAGAAATTGGGGAGCCGAGTTTGGATTCTAGTTGAATTCATTGTATTCACTTACGGGCAAATACCCTTGGGAAAGGTATTAATCCGTCTATTCCGTCCAGTTATGGGTTAAATAACAGGACGGATTGGGTTCTATAGCCTTGGTCGGCAACCAGTTTACCGCAGAAAGCAATAGTAACCTACTGCGGGATAATCTTCTGCCCAGTCAGTCATGTCTCTTTCGAGACATGATCGCTCAAGCGTGTATCACGTATGGCACTTAATTAACTGAACAGAAGAAAACGTGCTAAGAGCTTCTAGTGATAAGGAGAAGTGGAAAACCATGATCGCTTACGTCCTGAAAGGACATGGCACATAGAAGAAGAAGAAATTAGTTGAAATAGTGAGTTCGATTCGCACTGCTTGCTCCACTCTTTTGACCTTGTGCTACATCTTAGCCATGATTAGTAACTCACTGTGAGTTCGATCCTCACTAGATATTCTACTTTTGGCCCTGTGCCACATCTAATCTACTCTTTAAAAAATAGTGCACTTTGACGTGGTGTAATATTTAGCAAGCTTGTCTCGCTGGAATATTTACGACTGAGTTGTGAGCTTGAGCCTCACTGGATTCTCGACACTTTCGGCCTTATACCACATCTATGCTAGCTTAGAAAATCAATGTCAGAGAGTTTCATGCGTCCTCATACTAAAGTTCAGGTGAACTCTAATCTCGACAGTCTTTTCTATAGGTTCCCATTGATTAGACCAGTTCTTTTGTTGCATAAAAAGGCCACACGATTGATGCATGCAGTTGGCTTTTTATACCTTCACCCATTACATTTTTTCCTTTTAACGTCAATTCAATTTCACTTCAAATTTTAACAAATGAAATAAAGGTTAATGGCTAAACTGTAATAGGACTGACACGAATGTTTACACACCAAAGAAATTTAAATACCTGGGAAGAGGATTAAAAGTGCGACTTGGAGATCCAAAGACGCATTGGCATGACGAAGAACGCATTTCGGAAGCTAACCATAGTACTGAGAGACAGGAAAATCTGATTGGAAATAAAGAAAAGAATTCCGAATTGCTATGTAATATATGCAATATATGAGAGGCTTGTGGCAGCAGAAATGTGGTTTTACAGATGAATGGTGAGGATAACACGGACTGAACACGTGAGCAACGATGAGGTGTTACAGAGGATGAAAACGAGAAGAAAACTCATACTTAACATAAAAAGAGAGACAGGCCCTCTCTTTCCCGGAACACGTAATGAGGAAAGAGGGCCTGGAGAATTTAATACTCACAACACAGATAGAAGGAAAGAGAGACAGGGGAAAGCAGCACGAGAAATATTTGATAGGCTTGAGTTAATGTATGGTGGAGTGGGGTTTGGGGAACATACCAAGAGGAAAACTATTGAGAACAAGAGACACGGCTAAGTGAAAGTCTATGATTGCCTACGTCCTGAAGGGACACGGCACATGAATAAGAAGATAAATGTTAAATAAAGACAACATACTGAACATGTGAGCAACGATGAGGTTTTGGAAAGAATGGAAACAAAAAGAATACTTATACTTATCAGTAAAAGACAGCTGATTTTTTTGAGACACGTAATGAGGAAAAGGGTTTGGAGAATCTGAAACTCACAGGGCGAATAGAGAGAAAGAGAAACCGGGGAAAACAATGCGTGATGGGCTTAAGAAAATGGCTAGTAGAGCAGGGTTCGAGAAAGTAACAAGACAAAAGATATTAAAAGCTACAAGAGACTGGAAGATGTGGAGAGTTATTATCGCCTACATCTTGAAGGGACACGGTGCATAAAAGAAGTAATTATTTTATTACAAAAGCGAATATTTCAAACATTTCATATACACCCCTGTGCAACTTAATAAAAACAACTGCTTTAATTTCCATTATTTCTCTATACGGTCAGTTTTAAATCCACTGGAGTGACAGGGTGTAAGCTATTACTATTTTTTTCTCTGATTAGATCATATGCAGTGGTGAGTAGTAAAGACACTAGGACATGTGTCCTTAAATGTATAGTGGATATAGACGTTGATTAGTTCCAGTGACTTGACCCAAAGAATTGTGAGTTCAATACCAGGCTACAGCAGTGGTAAACAAGTAACTTAAAGAGTCCAGTTAGAGGGATATACCTCATGACTACTAATAGCGGCTTCGCACAAGAAATGAGAATGATATACCCTACTGATCGTAATAAAGGATTCAGTTCAAAATTTCAAGCACCTGAAAAAGGCCGGGGCGTGAAACGGCCGAAAAGTTGTACAAATGGCAACAAAGATGAAGACAATAGTCCGAATAATGTATATAATAAAAAAAATTCACATCGTACATTTCCAAGTGAAAATAAAAAAAATGTTTAGCACCATAAACAATAATGATAAAATCTAGATGTTAAATTTCCCTATTACCAGAAACAAAAGCTATAAGAATTAGTTGAACTGAGAAATCTAATTGTCTGAAAAAAAAAGCCCAGTCATGCGTTGCTTTCTCCTGTCTCTCTTCCCCTGTATCTGTCCTGTGAGTATCAGATTCTCCAAGTCATCCTTTCTTATTATGTTTTTCAGAAACTTCAACTGTCTCTTTCTGATGCTAAATATTTTTTTCGTTGCCATCCTCTCGAAAACATCATTGTTGCTTCCATATTTGGTCCATTGTCTCTTCCACATGCTTCTGTCGAACTACATTTCAGTTTGTTCAATTCTTTTCTTAATCTTTAATGAGATCGTCCTGCATTCGCTGCCATATAGAACGACAGCCAAGGCTATAGAACCCAATGCATCCTATTATTTAATCCAAAATTGGACTGAAAAGAAGAGACGGATTAATACCTTTTCCAAAGGTATTTGTACATAAGTGAATGCAAGAAATTCAACAGGAATTTGAACTCGGGCAAAAATTCTCTAATTTTACCCAGACGAGACTACTTTTCGGCAGAGCCTTGTCTGGGCTACTTTCCACCTGGAGGCAGTGAATCCGACAATGTCAGGAAAGAGTCTAAGAGACGTTAATCTCTAGGCGGCAATCTAGGTATATAGCTACCTCTCCACTTGAGAGTACCCAGTACTATTTTCTTTGATAAAATGGATAAGTCAAGTGCAATACGTGATACACGCTTTTGGTCAATTATGTCTCGAAAGAGACATGAGTGACTAGGCAGAAAATTATCCAGCAGTAGGTTGCCAATTCTTTCTGCGGTAGATTGGTTACCAGCCAAGGCTATAGAACCCAATGCGTCCTATTATTTAATCCAAAATTGGACTGAAAAGAAGAGACGGACTAATACCTTTTCCAAAGGTATGTCTACATAAGTGAATGCAAGAAATTCAACTGGAATTTGAACTCGGCACCCCAATTTGTCGTTCCGAGTCGCTACCACAACGCACGTGACAAAAAGCTTAAAAAGATTGCATGAATTATATGCATTTCAAAAACTTTTGTAAAATATGATTTTCTTATTTCTTTATCTATTTATTTTATTTTATTTTATTTTATTTATTTATTTATTTTGGCTTGTTCTCAGCGTTCATACAAATACAATATGGCTGCCTGGCCTCAATAAAATGACGGAAAAAAATAATTACGTTGACAGGAAAGAGAAAGGACAGTTCTCATGAGCAGTCTCTCAAATCTCAAGATACTGTGATATCGTCGATCAATGGCACAAGCAAAAAATCTATTAAGATCGGGAAGGTGGACAGGAGAAACAGGTAAGCAACTAGATGGTCTGGTATTAAAGACATTTAATAGCTTACCAAATATTTGATATCGATAACATTGTGAGTATCACCAAGTTTATAAGTACACAAATGATCGCTGACTTGGAAGATAATTATTGTTTCCTCTACAGAACATTGTCTGACACCAGGTTAAATATTCTCAAAGAAAGCGAGAATATCTTACATAAAAGTGAAGTTAAATACGGGATCGCAACAAAAGGTTGTAAGTGAATTTCAAAGACAATATTTAGTTCACTCATTTAAGGCCGTACGTGATACACGCTTGGGCGATCATGTCTCTAAAGATACATGGCAGAATATTATTTTGCAGTAGGTTGCCATTACTTTCTGCGGTAGACTGCGGTTATAGAACACATTTTTTCCGGCCACCAAATCCATAGAAGGAGGGAAAGGAATTTTTTTTTTAATCATTTCACTCCAAGCAAGGCAGTTTTACTGCCACTGTTGCGCAGGGGGCTACATAGGGGGAAAGTAATGAGAAAGGTGGGCAGGATATCAGAGGATAAGAGACGGATGAGAATACTGGTGTGAGGGGGGTGGGGTGGATGGAGAAAAGAGCTTGAGAGAAAAGCTGCGAGTTAGTGAGATAGGAGATGACAATTGACCTCACATTTAAATCCTTGGAGATTTTAGTTGTCGGGGAAGCAAGTATACGGAAGGGAATTCCACAGGCGGATATTCAGAAGTTTCAAGGTTGCAGTTCTTACAATAGTGCAGAAAATCGATTATATATATATATATATATATATATATATATATATATATATATATATATATATAGGCAATATGTTTCTGTGTGTGTCTGTTTATCTGTCTGTATGTCCTTTATACAAATCCACAATTTTTATCTGATTCTCACCAAACTTCACACAAATATTCTTTTGGCTGAGTCTGAGCTCCAGGACCATGGATTATTTTTAAAGCTTTCATTACACCCGAGCAACGCCGAGCTATCCTGCTAGTTTACTCATGTTGTCGACAGTGGAAAACAATATATAGATCCATCAACATTAACACTTTCAAAGGACGAAACTGGTTACAATTTTTCTATCATTTTATTCTATTATACACAATTTCCTTAAAGGGAATATAACATTTTCTCATACTCTCGACATGGAAAGACAAAAAATAATTTATAGATCCAGCAATACTAATAATATTCTGGGCTGATGAAAACCTACTAAAGGACGAAAGACTATATTTTTTTCCATTTTTTCATCCTTTTAAATATCTTTATATAAATATATATCTTACTTTCTCATATTGTTGACAAGGAAAACATCCACTCCATCACAATATTCTCATAAGGAAGTCCTTTTAAGGAAAGATGCGCTCATCTTTGTAAATGAACCTCTTATCTGCTTTTGATTTTGTTTGCTATTTTAATTTTCAGAGATTCAAATATGTTTGTCACTCAAGCGAATGCAATGCAATGAACTGCTGGAGGCTGTACTGCTTTCCATTCGGTAGATTCATTATAGAAGTCAAACATTAGTAGTTTCTAGTCATGCGATTAAAGACGGTCAGAGTAATTGCGATGGCTGAGTTGGTTTCTTTGTTGGAACTCCCTGCTTAGAATGAAGCAAATTCCATCCGCCAAATAGAAACCCTACCGGGCGTTCTTTTCACGCTAAAACCTCGAAATGAACGACATTGAAATGGAAATACGTGTTAAGCAATGTCGGGTTCTCAGTCCGTCTTCATGGCCGTTTCATAAACGCGTTACTCATCACTGACGAGAAAGAGAACTGGAAGGAAAAGAAAATTTTCCCGCTTGATGGATTTTCAATATTGGTCTTGTCGGTTGGAACAGGACGAATTTTCGCTTCTACTCAGATTGGTGAACAAGTGAGGATTAAGAAATCAATGCGATCTTGTTTACGAGCGAAGTTTTCATTTAAATGTAATTAGAGACAGATTTGACATAACAGTGAAATAATAAAAAAAGGTAGAAACTTATACGGTCGTGTCGGACAAATAAACGTTCGGTAATAGTATTATATTATGGGAAATACTAAAACAGAAAGGAAAGGAGTATTATCATCCTGACTTATTTACTTTCGCCATGCTTAGTATTGCGTCTCAGGAAGAAAATAATTAAATTTATCTAATCTATCATATTAAATGCGGATATATATATGAAGTTGTAAGGATACCGGCGAGAAAAGTAAATTCGGAATGCCAGGTTCAAATAATGGTTTAATTTTTTAACTTTTGTATAAATGATCGATTTTTCCTACCATCGATTATATTTTTTATTGCTTAGACATTAAAATTACATTTAACATCTTTGCCTGAATAATTTATACAAGTGTACTCCTGCCGTCAAAACTGACGGCAAAATATTTGACAGTGTTATTAATTACAGGAGGGAATTTACATAACATGCACGCTAAAAATTCTGCCTTCTTCTACCGAGCGCCCATAGCCCAGAGGTAGAGTCGCTAACTGACGCCAATTTGGTCGGGTTTCAATCCTAGGTTAAAAGCAATCGAAGTCTAACCGTACTGATGAGCTGTGATACAGCGAAACAGATCTGTCTGCGGATGACTATATATATATATATATATATATATATATATATATAGTCATCCGCTGTCAGATATTTTCGCTGCATCACAGCTCATCAATACGGTTAGACTTCGATTGCTTTTAACCTAGGATTGAAACCCGACCAAATTGGCGTCAGTCGGCGATTCTACCATTGAGCTATGGGCAGTCTTTTTGTGTATGATGTATCATACGCCAGTAGTTAAGGTGCTCTAATTTATTACTGAATGAGCGATGCGTAAATGCTAGAGTAAGTAGTTTTTCCAAAGTCAAACATTCTTCAAGAGTGCTATATATATATATATATATATATATATATATATATATATTTGCAACTTTCATTAAAATTTTAAGACAAAGTATTATTATTAAGTTTTTTATATAATTTTTCATGCGTTTTTAAGAGTTTTTTCTTCTCAGAACTTAAATTTTATAAGCATTATCAAAAGGTTTTTTATTTTCCAGAGATTTTAGTCATTATTAAGAATAAATTTTGTTTTACTTGTAAATAAATATGGGTCAATTTATGTATATAGTGTCATGTGCATGTTAAGTTCCGGACACAGTAAGCACATTGTTACCGTGTTCATAATTAATGTTATTAAGTGTAGGATTTCTCTTTTTTATTAGTAATGCCTCCATTATTTTTAATCTTCTTTGCATGTGGGTGATGCTATTATGCATGCATAGTCGACGAGTATATCATGGATAGGTCCTCATAAATCTCGATGTGTGTTTAAATGAGATCAGATTGAATTCATTGCCCAGGTTCTTGTAGGGGTATAGCCAGTGTAATTGTTTACAAATTTAGATTGTTGAGAAACATGGTACTTCAAAGGAAGTATGAATTCGTAAACGCCACTGGTTCTCTACAGTTTAGATTTTACATAATTACTTTACAGTACATAATTACTTTAATTTTCTTAGTCGGCGTTGCATAATTTCAGATGATGTTGTGGAGTGAAGACCCGTCCAGTTTGTAATTAATGTGTATTCGGTTTTAGTAGAAAATAATAATGTGGTTGTTTGTACACGTGTTTCTAGTTTGTCGTTGGTTACGAAGAAAAAGTTAGATGTGGTAGTCAAATGCATAATCTAGAAAGTCGTTGTTAACAGGTGTTTGGTTCAAATTGTGGAGTTTTTTTTTTAAGAAAAGCAGCCGTGATAAATTCTCGTACGCTCTCGTGAGATAATTATTAATAACAGTAACTTTGTATCTAAGAGTATATTATAAAATTAAGGCGTAAGAAATTTTCCTAGTATCTTTTTTATATGCTGTTGTAGTAAAACTATATCTAAACTCCACAAGAACATTCAAGATTTTTTTTTTTTGCTTTTTTTTTTTTGGCTAAGCTCATATGTGAAGCTGAGAACAGAATTTTTTTCAAAAATAGTTTTAAGATTATCGATTTCGTTTTTGTTGTTAGCTAAAAGGAAATTATCATCAACGTATCGAACACATATTTTCGGTTTGGTAACTTTTTTTAAACCATATTTTCAACATGGGACATATAAAAGAGAAGCACGGACCAAGCGGGTTGCCCATGATTACACCATTAATTTGCTTGTAAATATCTTTTTGACGGTCATAAAAAGGAATTTAGTATTGCACGGAAGTAAAAGTTTTTGAGAATATTGAAATTGATAGTTGGGGGTGGGACTGAATTATGTTTATTTACAGAGCTAATTATTATGTCAATATTTTCAACGACAGGTACATTAGTAAATGAAATTTTAATATCAAACGATGCAAGGGAGCCTTGGTTTGGTGTTGTAGATTTAAGAATTTGAAGGAATTCATGAGTTAACTTAATAATTAGTAGATAGGGATAGGTTAATAAAACCATTGAGAGATTTTGGAAGTTTATATACAGGTTTGTGTATTTTCACATTACTGTGTAACATCCAGGTTGATAATCACCAATAATTTTGTAAATTTTCATAGATCCTATAACGGCATTGTTAGACGTGTTTATTAACATATGTTTTAAGAGCCTCAACAAAAGTGAGAGCGATTGAAATGTAAGCGTCACCAAAGTGAAATATATATATATATATATATATTGTTGTGGATCTTTGTTGACAATTTGTTGCAGTGCTGTTGTGGCAAAACTTCGCCGCAAAGTTGTTGTGACCGGTTTGGTCGGAAGTAAGATACGGAACACAGGATGTAGGTTCAAAACAGTGTATTAGTATAACAAGAACATATGTACAACGTAAGTGTTAATAATAAGTAAATAGAAATAAGTAAGTCAAAAGCGGTACAGTTACGCTGCTTATTGCCTGAAATGTAACTGGCTTTGACTGCGTACTAGCTGTCGTACCTTACTGCTTTAACTGCAGTATTCAGTCGCCTTACCACTTATGGCAAATGTGGTACAAGGCCTTTTTAATGGGTGTCTTCCGAGCCATATAGCACGGCCCAAAATATTTGTCTAATATTCCCCAGTCGTGACTCTACCCTACGGCGGAGCCACAACTGTGCTAATACTTTTATCCGAAAAGCAGAGAGCTGTCAGTGCGTAAGGCTGTCAACTGCGCGATTTGACTGCTCTCTCAGAAGTCACGCAGGTAATTATATATAATAATAAGAAGAGTCCATTCCTCCTAGGAGGGCACCATAACAAATATATATATATATATATATATATATATATATATATATATATATATATATATATATAAGTTGTTTTTTTTATAATAAAGATGATTCTAATGAACAAATTTCTATGGGACTAATTTGATGCCTATAAAAGATCTTTTTGGAATATGAAAATGATTGAAAGAGTGCCAAAAGTAAATAAATATTGTTCTGCGTGATAGATACTTTGTTTAAGAAACTATTAAAAAATCTCTTGTTTGAGAACTTTAAGAAATCCTCTGCAGTTTGAAACCATCTCCATGTTTTTAATTTTTACAAAACATTAATGTAAACTCTTGTCATTTCCTTCAATAGTCGTTCATATATATGGCATGCGAGGCTCACTTCAGAAATATCTTGTCAGCTGAATACACACGTTTCATCAGATTTAAATTTTCAGTTTAATGGTAGCTAAGAGAGAATGAAGCCTGTAGGTCTTAGCGAGGACCATAATTGTTCGAGCTCTATTGCACGGTGCAACAGAATCACAAAGAACTGTATCAAATAAGAGAGAATCACATTCTATGAGGAATTTTAACAGGAGCAACAACTTAAATGGAAAGTAACTGTGGTTCAAAAAAATGAAAAAGACAAATGCAGTTGACCTTCCACAATGATTTCAAAGAAGAGACAAAATCAGAACTGGAAAGAGCGATAACAGTTACTGGACTTGAGAAAACCATTTTTCTGAAGTTTTTTTTTTTATAAAAAAGGTATTATAAAGAGTTGAACTGTTTTATTTTTAAGAATAAATGATGAATATTTCCAGATAAATTCTCTGCCAAAAAAGTCTTTAAATTATCACTGTCTGTTTTTTTTTCTTTTCGTATTCGTATCCCTTGACAATTCCCAGGAAAGACACAACCTTTAGCCCAGCCATGAAATCAGTTCAATGTAGCTCTACATTTATAATGTTTTCATGTACTGTTTCATCAAGCTTAAGCCGTAAATGAATAGAATAAGCTATGAATACTGTAGTAATGTTCTAATATTTTTCGTAAAAACAACAGTTTTTTTCATTCTTTAACACATGCATGACCATGACATTACAGCATCTAAAAAAATTTCATTTTGGATAAATTTAACGTTCTAATAAACGCTAGCAATTTATCGACCGTTATATTTGAAACAGAAAAAATATACAATACTTTTTAGCAACACTGTTTTCGGTTATTTTTTGTTACTTTAACTCAAACCCCTGAAGATGATCTCGTAAAGAGATTGAAAGTATTGAGTATCTTGAGAAATGAATGTTAATAACGTCTGTCAACGTTACAGTTCATTTCTGACATAGTTCGATTGTAATACGCGAAAGAGATTTTATTAAAAATAAGTTAACACATAATATTTGCAATTTATTTAATCTGACATGTTTAGTATATATATATATATATGTGTGTGTGTGTGTGTGAAGAAAGGGAATAAATGTTTTTATTAATCGGACAGATTTTTTTTTACTTAAGCGTAATTTTTAGTTACCGTCGTAGGTTGCCATTGCTTTCTGCGGTAGACTGGTTGTCGACCAAGGCTATAGAACCCAATCTGTCCTGCTATTTCACTCATAACTGAAGGAAAAAGACGAATTAATACCTTTCCCAAGGGTATTTGCGCGTAAGTGAATACAATGGATTCAGCTGGAATTCGAACTCGGCTCCCCGATTTCTCTTTCCGAGCCGATATCCACTGTACCACAACGCACATCCAGTTAATATATATGCACCATATTCTCATAACTACTTTTATTTTATTTCTCTAAATGTAATCGAACAAAAAAGTAAGTATTCTTTATTAAAATTTCCCGTTGTCGTCGTATTCATGACAATAATTTAATGAACAAGGAAACCTTTTTATCAAATATTATGAGATATGCCTAAGTGCTTTTAGCTAGTTTTTATAAATCATGCCGATTCTAAATGGCATTTCGTTGAAAAATTTGTTAATGAGAAATTAAATCAAAAGAAAGAAAAAAATAACTGAAAAGCTGAAAGCAATTTTTGAAGTGTTCATATATATATATATATATATATGTGTGTGTGTGTGTGTGTGTGTGTTTCTCAATCAAAGCGTAAAATGTTTTCGCTTTGAGTGAAAAACATTTTCTGAACAATAATCCATTAAGCAAGATTTTCAATAAAAATAATCTATTTAAGCTATAATTGTACCGATAAGCTAGGAAAAATAATAAAAAAATATAAATAATGTTTGAAAAATATTTTTAGCCTAAATGATATTATGAATGTTTCTAAAACTGTAATCAATAATACAAACATTGAAATATGTAATTATAAAACGCCTATAAAGGGTCCATTATAAAATAAATGCCTTACTGAATCTGTCGTTTATCAATGTAATATTTCTTCTCCTGAGAATTCTGGTAATAATTTCTTTTATTAATTGGTAACACAAGAAACTCATTTAAATCAAAATGGTACCAGTATATTACTTTCTTTAATAATAATAAATGCCGTAATCGAACATTCCTGTTTAAATAAGTCTGTTGATTACTATTGCAAAATCTTTATTTTATTATGTATTATGATACAACTAATATTAATTTAATTCATTGACGCTCAATTTTAAGATTGCAATTTAATAAGAAAAAATGATGAAATGAAATTTTTGCTTAATCCAAATGTATAAAAATATTTTAATCATACCAGACGTTCTTTTTAAGATAGGTATATTCCACTTGAATTCGTTGCATTGACTTACGAGAAAATGCCCTTGAGATAGGTATTAATCTGCCGGTTCTCCCTCTAGCCATGGGTTAAATAATATGACAAATTGCGTTTTATAGCCTTGGTTGGCAAGCAGTCTACCACAGAAAGTAATAGCAAACAACTGCGGGAAAATATTATGCCCAGTCAGTCATGTTACTTTTCGAGATATTTCTTTTAATCATTTCACCCCGAGCAAGGCAGAAATGCCACTGTAAAAATGTTAATTAGAAAATAGTGAGGAGTACAAACTAGTTAGAAAGGGGCAACAGAAAGCTGAGAATGCAGGTGCGATGACAGATACATAGGTGGAGAGAAAAGGAAGGATATACGGGGGTGGGGAGAGAGCTAGAGTCCAGTGGTTAGTAGATGAGTATTGACATTGCATTTAAATTTCTGGGGGTTTTACTTTCAGGAAACAAGAATATGGGAGCGAGTTCCACAGGCGGAAGTGCGAGAGAAGAAGCTGAAGGAGTAGAATTGTCGTCTGCATTTGGCTAACCTGACTGTGAATGAGTGGGATCCGGTTGCCAGTCTGGTTGCACGAGTAAACACCTGTTGAGGAGGCACCAGTGACTTAAGCTCGTCCGAGCAGAAGCCATGAAAGTATTTATAGAACAGAAAAAGGGAGGCGACATTTCGACGGTGGGGAAGTGGCTGCACTCGAGCCGCCAGATCAGTACCTATCACATTACAGACTCTCCTTTGGAGCCTGTCGAGAACACTGAGGAGAACGGCAGGGGCCTGACCATAAATGGCAGCAGTACTCCATGCACGGACGGATGGTTGACTTGTATATATGCAGGATGGATTCAGGCGGAAAAAAATCCTGGATCGACATAGTGACCCAACCTTCTTAGCAGTAGATTTAGCTATGAATTCGATATAGCAGTTCCATTTAATGTCTGAGGCGAGGGTAAGGCCGAGGAGGCGTAGTGTATTGCTCTCAGGGAGAATCGCTTGGTCCATCTTTATGAGAGGCAGGAGAGGTTGCCTATGATGGTTGACAGACAAAAGCTTGGTCTTAGATGAATTGAAGTTGACAAGCCACCAATTCACCACAGCGTGTAGATCCCGTTCAAGGTCAGCAGCGAGATTATGTCTGTCCGCCACGACAGATTTCTTACTGGTGCGGGAGTATATTGTGGTGTCATCTACGTAGATGCCTACTTGGGACTTGATCTCATCTGGGAGGTCGTTGATGAAAATAAGGAAGAGCGTCGGGCCCAGGATAGCCCTGTGGGACACCAGCATTCGTGCTGTAGGATGAAGAAGCATGACCATTCAAAACGACCTTCATTTTGCGGTTATTTAAAAAAGACTGGATTATATATATATATGTGTGTGTGTGCGTGTAGGAAAAGACAAAAGGAAAACTGCAAGATTTTATCAAAACAAGTGTCAGGATCTCTTTTCGTAACAAGTATCTTTAGACAAGAACAAAATGTTGTTAGCTTTTGAACATTTTTAAATTTAAGAAACGCCTACGAATATTCATTAGGTTAGTTTCAAATGTCTAGCTAAGTTATGGACGACGTAAAGTGACAATCTCTAATAAGCGAAAGTGAGGGAAAGATATTCTTTAAAATTTGTGAGAATTAATATCTAAATATCGAATTGATATATAATTGTGCCTATGCAGTAATCAAATATAGAAATTTAAATGTATATATATACATTTGACCAACAGAGGTCTAATCTTGAGGATTTCGTTTTAAATCTAAGACAGGGTTATTTTGGCCAAAGACAGTGGAAGATATTATTATGTAGCTGTCTCTGATTTTCGGCACTCCACTTTCTAGATTCAATCTGAAGTTGTTGAATTAATTAAATTTTCTACATTCATAAGTGTGGCTACCAAATGAGAAATAAAATATCAGGGCCATAAAATGTTTCTCAAGATGATTACTTTCTTGACGCACTGCTGCAAGTTAGGAGCAGGTGAGAAGCGCCACACACTTTGCGATCAACGAGACAGAGATTAAATGTGAACACATAGGAATCGGGCTCGAATCTATTAGAATAACTAGCAAAGACTAAGCATCATATTATCAGTTTGCTTCGTTCTTAGTTCATTAGTTAGTTAAATATTTAATTATAGCCTGCAAATATCTCAGATCTAGAGGGTAATTTATGTCTGATTGTGACAAGTTGCGGAAGTAAATTTAAATTACTGTAGTGTGAGGCTCTTTGTAACCGAGTAGTAGGATACTCCGGATCAAACTGTGGTTTATCCTGAAAGGGGGAAAAAAAAAACATATGAAAATATTGAGAAAGAAAAGATTAATTAAAGAAAGAAAGTGACAAACGTGGAATGAAAGAAAGAAGAAAGGTATAATTATTGAATGAAACCAAGAAAGAAAATGTCACATAAAAACAGCAAAAATAAATGAGTGACAGACAGTAAAAGAAAAAAGGAACGATGAAAGAAATAAGTTAGGAAACAATTAATGAAAGAAATAGCGAATGACATGATGAATGAAAGGAAGAAACGGTGAAAGAATGGTCAAATGAAAGAAAGATATAAAGAAAGAATGAATGAATGAAATAAGGAAAGAAAAATCGAAAGAAAAAAGAAAGAAATGAAGAATGAAACAAAAAAAGAAAGAATGAAGAATAAAAGAAAAAGGAAAAGAAGAAAGGACGATACAATGTTGAAAGAAAGAAAGATACGAAGAAAGAAAAAAGAAGAAAATGGGAGAAAACGACAAAAGAAAGAAAGGGTGAAAGAAAGAAAAAGAAAAAAGAAAGAAACGAAGTAAAAACCACGAAAGAAAAAAAGAGCAAAAATAGCAAAAGAAAGAAACAAACAAACAAAAAAGAAGAAAGAAAGAAAGAAAGAAAGAAAAATAAAACAAAGAAAGCAAGAAAGAAAGAAAAATAAAACAAAGAAAGCAAGAAAGAAAGAAAGAAAGAAAGAAAGTGCAAGCGATAACTCTTATGTGGTTTAACGTTTATTTCAATGAAGTGGAAAATCTTGTCAGTTTTGGGGTCTTTTTCTTTAGTGGATACACTCTTAATCACATTAACCGTAACCTCATTGAATCTAGAATTAGCCGATATCTTATCCTACGTCTGTTCGTAATCTGTGCTTCTCACCACATCCTCTTCCGCAAACAAACAACATATGAATACGGAAGACACTATGTAAAAACTTCTTTTACTACGGATTGACACAAAACACAGACATGTTTCATTGACGTTTTATTTAATTATAATATTTACGTAAACCCTAAAAAATATATTCATATTAATTGTCCAGACAATATCTTGAGTGACTTATTGACGTTGTATTGAGTGAACAATTAGTAAAATAAAAAGATATTTTCCGTTAAATTAGTATTTTTTCTTTTTAAGTTGCATTTAATTTTTTAAAGATCGTAATTGTTAACAACAAACCGTGCTTTGAGCGAATATTGGGACTTATGTTCACTTCAGACCTCAAGTGGGTCTCGTATATGCGATCCATCATTAAAGATGCTGGGAAAACGTTCGTACAGCTACAGTAAGTACCTGACCCCTCATGTTGTTGCCTACCTTTACAAGTGCCGGAACAGGGTAATCTGTCTTACCCTCTTACCACCCCCATATATATATATATATATATATATATATATATATATATATATGGGGGTGGTAAGAGGGTAAGACATATATATATATATATATATATATATGTATATATATATATATATACATATATAATATAATTATATGGTTATGTCAATTTTAATAACCATATTATATTATATTAAGCTCTATAATACTCATTATGTTCAGCACTGTCTATAATAAAATAAATGCCAGAGCACTCAAAATAATTTTAAAAAAACCTTGAGTTCTCTTCACTTGGAATTATATATATATATATATATATATATATATATATATATATCTGTGGGCAGACATTTCCTCTCGTGCGATAAGTAAAATCGCAGGAATCTTTTTTTCCTCTCCATTTCTACATATTGGGTCACCTGTGTTGCATGTATTAAAAAAGTTATATTAATATTTTATTTTATTCCTCATTTGAATAATGTTATTAATTTATCTTCTGTATTAATTAAAATTACGTTTACTATCAATCCTAAATGTGAAGTGTATTTGCCTTAACTGTAGGCCTGCCTGTATCCATCGACTATTATGATTCTCGCCATGCCTTTTTTATTAACTATTTTTGAGGAATCCAATATTTTCCGTCATAAATCTGGCTGTTCGGACTTATACAAAGTATTACATTATACTTTTAGTTAGTTTTGCCGACCCTTACCTGTGAAGAAAAGAAAAATATATACATATAACCAGGTTTGTAAATTTTTCTTTGTTTTGTCATGGGAGGTTAGCAACCCTGTAGGACGAACAGTGTAGTCTATAAAGGGCCGATGAACTCTTGAAGTGTTAACTCCCTAGAGTTGGTGTCTCGATAAAACGCCGAGAAGACAACGGGAAAGCACTCCACTATTCCTTCCGCGTATATTCATGGATCTTCACTGACTCCTCACCCGGTAAGGAACGACATGCGCTACAGGTATCACCGGATTGTTATCCTGAGACTGTTTGATTTAACGGCATAATAAGGGACAAATTTCCTAAGAATTTATCACTCGCCCGGACTGAAAAGACATGAGCGACAGGTGTCACCGGACCGTTACCATGAGAGTGTTCGCAACAAACAAAAAATAACTCTTGGAACCAGGAACGTTAGAACCATGAATAACTGTGGACAGCTCGAAAACGTAAAGCAGGAGATGTCTAGGTTGTATATAAACATTTTAGGCAAATGTGAAACGAGGTGACCATACAACGGAGACTTCATCAGAGACGAGCACAGAATTATATTCGCAAGAAGTGAATATAAGGAGAAAGGTCGGTGTTATACTAGATAAGGACACAAGAAAATGCGTCATAGGATACTGCCAGATATGTGAGAGAATTCTAGTAGCTAAAATTAAAGGAAAGCCTCTCAGTATATCGGTAATAGTGGCATACACACCAACATCACAAAGTACAGAAGAAGAAATCGAGTTCTTCTAATTTATGCTAAACTAGCAGTAGTCCGTCGTTGCTCGGGTGTAATGAAAGCTTTAAAACTAATCCATGGTCCTGGAGCTCAGACTCTTTGGACGTTGGCACGATAGAGTAAAAGGCAATAGTTGTTTCCAGTTAAAGCGAAACCGTAGACTGAAAGAAAAATGAATGGATGTAAGTCAAATTTTGAAGTTTGGTGAGAATCGGATAAAAATTCTGGATTTGTATAAAGGACATACAGACAGATAAACAGACACACACACAAACATCTTGCCTTTATATATATATATATATTACCGATTTTCTGCACTATTGTAAGAACTGCAACTTTGAAACTTCTGAATATCGTTTCTTATGTCTTTGTCTATGAATGTAACAAATCTGATTAAAATCGGACCACTCCTTTTCTAACCCGATTTTTTCGATTATTGATTTTCGATATTTATCGAGGGTACCTTGACACAAATCCTAGCTAAGATCACTCGTAAACGCTTACAGTACAACTGTGTAAATTTTCAAGAAAATCGGTTCAGCCGTTTCGGAGTCTATAGGTAACGGACACAGACACACACACATACACACACACACAGACAAAGTTCCATTTATAAAATTAAGTTTAGATGATGCCAAGGGTCAGTGCAAATCACAAGAAATCAGAATAATCATGAGAGATCTGAATGCTAAAGTTGGCCACGGAACAAAAAGTGAAAGGGTAGGCGATTTCGGTCTAGGTCACCGCAATCGCGTTGGTAATAAATGGGTCCAATAGTCTACGGCGAATTATCAGATAATAACCAACATCTGGTTCCAAGAGCACCCAAGAAGATTATGGACATAGAGAAGTCTAGGAGGGGAAACTATGAATCAAATTGACCACATTGCTATCAACAGAAAAGCATACCCAAGTGCAGACTGCGGAAACAGCCACCTGCCAGTAGTCAGTCAGTTAAGTGCCATACGTGAAACACGCTTGGGCGATCATATCTCGAAAAAGACTGGGCAGAAGATTATCCCGCAGCAGGTTGCCATCGCTTTCTGCCGTAGACTGGTTGTCAGCCAAGGCTATAGAACTCAATCTGTCCTGTTATTTAACCCATAACTGGAAGGAAGAGACGGATTAATACCTTTCCCAAGGGTCTTTGCGCGTAAGTGAATGCAATGAATTCAACTGGAATTCAAACTCGGCTCCCCGATTTCTTGTTCCGAGCCGATATCCACTGGACCATCACGCACATGCCAGTAGTAGGCAAACTAAAAATAAAAATAAGGAGATTAAAGAAACCTAGCACAGCACAAAGACTGCTGTACAATAGACTCACTAATGACCTGAACCTGCAGAAAATTGTATACGGAGAGTTTGAAAACGATATACGAAAGACAAACTGGAAATGGAAGCTCAAAATGGGACACCCTAAGAGCGGCTCTAGTGACATCAGTGAACGACATCATCGCAAAGGAAAAAGCACGCCGAAAGGAAAACGAGTGGATCACCGAAGAGATTCTTGACCTGATGAAAAAGAGACAGAAAACGACACCAAGATATGGAACAGAATACAAAACACTACACAAGGAAATACGGAGCAAATACAGACAGGCTAAAGAAAGATGGCTCAATGTAGAGAGACTGAACACAAAAAATAATGGAGTCATGCATAAAAAAAAATATAGGAATTAACAGGGCAATGGACATGCTCAGCAACAAAGGATGACACTCTAATATTAGAAAAAGAAAAATACTTCAGAATTGATCTGTAACGTTCACAGATGTTATTATCATTCATTTATTGAGTTATGGTAACAAAAAAGTGTTAACCAATTAGTCAACCGTTATATTTGAAGCACAAAAAATTTACAGTAATTTTTAGCAACACAGTTTGGCGGTTATTTTTTGTTACCATAGATCACAACCCTGAAGTTGATATCGGAAAGAGATTGAAAGTATTTGGGATATTGAGAAATGAATGAAAATACATCCGTCAACGTTACAGCTCATTTCTGACATCTTTCAGTTATAATAGGCGAAAGATTATCCGTGAATAGGATCGAATTTATTATAAATAAGCAGATACAATGTTTGCATTTTATTTAACCTGACATCTCTAAAAGAATATATATATATATATATATATATATATATATATATATATATATATTAGAGAAAATTTTCAAAATTCAAAGGTGTCGGATGTACATTTCGGCATAGGATCTCTAATAGAGATTCTACGTCACGTCAGCGACATTGTTTTTGCCAAATGGCGAAGGCCCTGGGGTAGAGTGTGGAGGGGTTTTAGGTTAACGGTCACCAAGTAGAGCAGGACAGAGCTGGTAGTCGCGGGGTTACAGGGTGCTGAAACTCTATATTTAGGAAGGGGAGGAATAGGGGTTCATATTTTATAAAGATAGACAACTAAATGAGTTAAATTACTTTTTTAAGGTTAAGATTTTGGGCTGTTTGAAGAGGTGCATTTAGGCGAGAAGGAATGGGTTTCAATATAAGATTTTAAATTTTTTTATTTACATATATATATATATAAATTCAGATAGAACTTAGTGGAGAAATAGCCATTTTCAACATGTCACTTTAAGGCATGAATTCTTCGAAAGCTTCTGAACAAAGAATGAAGAACATTCTAAGCCCAGGGGTTAGTTTACGTAAAGAAAGGTGTTGGGATGTATTATTTCTTCTTTGCGTTAGGATGGAGGACGGAGCCAGTCGTAATTCTTTCTCAGAAGTGGGAGGTATGTGGCCTGAACCTAAGGTTAGCTGGGTAAGTGGTGTGGAAAGAAACTGCTAGGTCAACTTAAAAACATTTTTGCAGTTTCTTTATAGGGACTAACCGGGGGAATAGGATAATAATTGTAATTTATATTTCTAATTATTGTAATTTATATCTATTTCTATGGCGACACATACTTATGATCTCGCTTTGTTTGTTAAGGTGTATATTTTGGTCTTGAAATTTTAAAATTTAATTTTTTTCTGTCAAGCTTAGATTACACCTATCTCCCAAGCTATTAGGGGTCCTAGCCTTGCCTATAAGTTCCCATTTTTTGTGGGGGGGATCTATGTTACTTATATATATATATATATATATATATATATATATATATATATATATATGGGGGGGGGGCGAATAATGACAAACCCGTAAAAATCGAAAGGATAATTAAAAATAATTATCTCATTAATATAAAATATTATATATAAAAATAGAATGCTCAATGGTTATTATTCAGAGCAATGTGATATATAGATTATAAAATTCAACAAGAAATTACGTGTTGAGTATATATATATATATATTCGGAATTACGGAACCTTGCAAAATTGCGTAATCGGCTAAATGCCCAATTAAAATATTTAAAAGCTCTATATGAAAAAAGTAATTTTTAATGTGAAATGAATTTTTTTTTTTTTGATGCGCAGGGAATAAAAAGGTTGGAAAAGAGAAAGCCGGAAACCACATCCTAAACAGAGAACAAGGGATGAGCCACTTCACCTGTTCAATAGACGTGGGTGGAGTGTGAACCGGGCGATAGTTTAGTTTATCTTCTCTAATGTCTACTGAACTAATTTAATTCTGACCAATAAAAGATTAATATATATATATATATATATATATATATAATATTATTATATATATATTATATTATATATATATTATATATTAAATATATATATATATATATCTTTTATAAATATATATTATATATTATATATATATCTATCTTTATATATATATATATATATATATATATATATATATATATATATATTATCTATATCACTCATTCATTAATGAATTAGAACACTCTGGCGATTGGTCGTGTATAATGATAATATGCACGCTAAAAAGGCTGCCTTCTTCTACCAAGCGCCCATAGCCCAGAGGTTTAATCGCCGACTGACGCCAATTTGGTCGGGTTTCAATCCTGGGTTAAAATCAATCGGAGTCTACCCGTACTGATGAGATGTGATACAGCGAAACAGATCTGTCTGCGGATGACTATATATATATATATATATATATATATATATATATATATATATATATAATAAATATCTATCTATCTATCTATCTATCTATCTATCTATCCAGCAATCATGAAATAATACTTGCAAAGAATAATTGATGTTAGTAATGTAAATATTAATGATCATTTTGATTTACTCACTTATAACCTTGTATGGTACTCTGTACCCATACAA
>JBBBDQ010001916.1:2110000-2250000 GCA_037127315.1 Ascarosepion bandense | reverse complement strand
TGGTTTATCATGTTTGACGTGCATTCGACGTTTTAAACAAACTTTAATATACTTTGTGCATTTCTGAATTCGAGAGGAAATGGTTCATCGATTCGAAGTTTCAAGAAATAAACGTATTCCAAGCCTAACTGAAAGACTTTGAATATTGCTTCATGTATATAAATCTAATCTAAACTTATTTATAAATGGAACTTTGTCTGCGTGTGTATGCGCGTGTGTGTGTGTATGTGTGTGTCCCCCCGTTACCTGTAGACTCCTGAGCCTTTCCATGTGCATAATCGTCTTGCAGTTCTTGACACCAGGTGTTGGTTATTACCTGATCATTTGCTGTGCACCATTGGACCCATTTTTCTCTTCGGTCATTGCAGTTTCCTAATCCAAAGTTGCCAACTCTTATCCCGTCTCTCGCTTTACTTACGTTGCCGTCGGGTCTCCCATGACAATTCTATTTTTGTTTTTGTTTTTTGCGATTTACACTGAGCCTTGGCGCAATCTGTTTCTCTTGAAATTATCTTGCGTATTTATATATCTATCGTTGTTCCTGCCATTAAATATTGCTGCCACATCTGTTCTCGCGATTCTGATATATATATATATATATATATATATATATATATATATAAACTTATTTATAAATGGAACTTTGTCCGTGTGTGTGTCTGTGTGTGTGTCCGTCCGTTACCTATAGAATCCGAAACGGCTGAACCGATTTTCCTGAAAATTTACACAGTTCTACTATAAGCGTCTGCGAGTGTTTTAGCTAGTTTTGCATCGAGGTACCCCCGATAAATATCGAAAATCGATAATCGAAAAATCGGGTTATAGAAGGAGTGGTCCGATTTTTAATCAAATTTGATACACGCATAGACAAAGACATAAGAAACGATATCCAGAAGTTTCAAGGTTGCAGTTCCTACAATAATGCAGAAAATCGATAATATATATATATATAAAAGGCAAGATGTTTGTGTGTGTCTGTTTATCTGCCTGTGTGTCTGTAATTTTTTCAGTCCTTTTATTTTAGTTTTGCTTTGGGTTTGGCTCTAAGTATGTATAATTGTAGTTCTTAGTCTCAGCCATGATACCACTTAATCAGAGAACTTATTTAGCCTTCAAAATCCAGGAAATCAAAATTTGACGTACATCCATTCATTTTTCTTTCAGTCTACGGTTTCGTTTAACTGGAAACAACAATTGGTTTTTAGTCTTACGTGCCAACGTCCAAAGAGTCTGAACTCCAGGACCATGGATTAGTTTTAAAGCATTCATTACACCCGAGCAACGCCGGGCTATACTGCTAGTGTATTATAATTGTAGTTTGTCTGTGTGGGATTCCGATAATAATTTATATTCGTAATTGTGTTTGTGGGTGTGGGTGGGTGTAGTAGTAGTAATAGTAGTAGTATTCGACATTATCTTTGTCGGTTTTTCTCATATTAATTTGGGTACATTTTTACCTATATACAGTTTCTTTTAGATTAGAAAAATGCATTATATTCTTTAAAATTAAATTTAGTTATATCATATAATGTTTTTGACGTGTGTTTGAAGTTGGCAGTATTGTCATTAGTAGGCCCTCTTGGTAATTTTGTGGTGAACAGAACATTAAGTATTAAAAGCAACCTTAGTCTTTACTTTTACAAAAATTCACAATGACGTGTGAAATTCTGGTTTTATCGAATAGAAGAATGATTGACCACGTGCTTAAAGAAAAAGGTGAATCCGGATTTCGCGAGTATATGTTAAATTGATTTTCTGACCAATAGGAACGATTTGCAAGACTGAAAAGAATTTGCGATCCAGTACGGAAAAAGCTAAATGGCTATAAAGGCTTCGGTCAGTGTTAGCCAGTCAGTCAAAAGGGAACAGCCAGAGAGACGAGACACTGAAATGTAACAGGGGAACTTTACGTCGACCCGGACGTACGGTCGCGTTGCATATTTGTTTTTTTCTCCTTCTTTCTCATGTGCTGATTACTTTGACTTCTTCTCCATTCTCAACATTCCCATATGCCTTATCTTATACTTGATAACAAACGGGCATTTTAAGAATGAGCGAATACTTCAAAGACACTCCTACAAAACAAACGCTCATACTTATGTGCATACGTAGACATAAATGGAGAAGTAAAAGAAATCAGCACAGGATAAAGAAGGAGAAAGAGGACAGTGTGCGACGCGACCTTACGTTCGGGTCGTGGTTGAAGTTTAGTTGTGTGTATCTCTCTCACTGCTCCCACCTGAATGACTGAGGCTGACCGAAGAGTTTTATAGTTATTTAGATTTTTCGCACTAAATCGCTAAGTCTTTTTTAGCCTTGCAAATATCTTCCATTGGCCAGAAAATCAATTTAACATCTACCCGCAAAATCGGGATTTAACTTTTTCTTTAAGCACATGATTAATCCTTTTCTATTTGGCAAAACCAGGATTACACACGTCTTCGTGAATTTTTTTAAAAGTGAAGAAGAAGTTTGCTTTTAATTCTTAATGTTCTATCCACCACAATATTAACCGAATCAATATTTACCCTTTGAGTCAAACCAGGAACAATATTTACATTTTGACTTGGGTATAAACAGAACTAATGTTTGGCTTTTGTCTTAAGTATAAACCGGACAAATATTTACTTTACTGATTTTTAAGCGCATATTAGATGCAACACAAACAAAATTGTGGAAAACAGTGAGGAATTGTAATGATGACAGCGAGACAAGCTTGCTAAGCATTACACGACATCGAACTACCCAAATATTTACTATAGGACTCATTTATAATCAGAACGATTTTTTACCTTTTATAACCCGAACAAATAATTACTATTGAATATTTAGTCTTTACTGGACTAATGTTTACATTCTGACTCAAGTATAAATTAATGTTTTGTCAGTCACTGTCACTGCGAATCCTTACATGCAGATGTTACAATCCTCCGTTACACCCGAATTGAACAATTTTTCACACGTTCAAGAAACCTGGTTTCAACAGGATGGAGCGACATCACACACTGCACGGCAATCATTGGAGGCTGTGCGAGAATTGTTCGGTAACCGTGTGTTTTCAAGATTTGGTAATGTTCCATGGGTCCCTAGATCGCCAGATTTGTCCGTTTGTGATTTGTTTCTTGTGGTGCTATCTCAAGATAAAGTGTACACGACTCGACCAAGAACTCTGGATAAGTTAAAACAGAGAATTCAGGATGAAATTCCCATTATCCCATCTGAGATGTTGCAGCGGTCAATGAGGAATCCCAACAGCAGATTTCAAGAATGCATTCGTACAGGAGGGCGCCATTTACAGGACGTAATTTTAAAAAAATGAAAATTCCATCATTGTTTCTTTTTTTAATGGCATGGTTTAATGTTTCAGTTACTTTGAATAAAATATATTTCTTCCATCAGTCTGGGTCTTATTGTATTGCTAAAAAGTTCCCGTTTTTTTAGGTAACCTTATATAATACTAATCAACTTTTACATTATCTTAAGTCTAATAAAAATGATTTCGGAATTAAATAACCCAATATGGGTTTTTATATAGTTCAATTTGCCAACTATACACAATGTTATTCTTTTCAATTGGTTGGGAATTTATTCATAAGGGTTTTCTACCGGATATTCTTGTCTGCCGACATTGAAACATACGGTGAGCCTCCCACTGTGTTCAGGAAGAAGACCCCAACACATTATCCAGTTAATTAAGCTAAATAATTTGACCCGTAATGTTTATCAGGGAATATGTTTGTGTGTACAATAGAATGATCGATCACTCCAAACATGCGATTTCAGTGAAATCAAAAAAATCACAGATGAATAAGTAGAGAATTATTTTTCCTTGTCGATAGGAAATCGTCTAGACTTATCTACCGTTTGAAGACTTCAAAGTTTTGATATTATATATCAAGCGATTGATTGCTTTCTATCAAACGGTGCACTTCTTTCTTTTGGTTAACACATGATGTGAATAAATACTCATCGAATTAATCGGGTGGTAGCTTCCTTTGAATAATCCCACTGATATCCGAACGTATTTATTTTTCTCTTTGACTTCTGCCTCTTTAAATTTCTTCAAGCTTCTTTCATTTTCATTTATTTTTCTTTCTTCTTTTTACTGTTCGTTTATTTCCCTTGTATTTCCTTTTTCGTCTTTCGTTTCTTCTTATACTTCTCTTTCATCTCTTTCTCATGCAGTTCTGTTGCATTCAATTTTGTCGCTTTCATTTCTTCTCTCTTTCATGTATTTCGATTTAACTACCTTTCCTCTATCTTTAGCTTTCTTTTATTTCCTCATGTTTTCGTTTCCTTTTCATTCATTTAATGTTTCTTTCTGTCTTTATCTTCTAATCATTTCTCTTTTATTCCCCTCTCTTTCGTTTCTTTCTCTTTCATTGTTTCATATATCATTTATTTTTCTTTCATCTAATTCTGTTTCTCTCTGTTCCTTTTTCTTTTTATTCCTTTTTCACTTTAATTCAATCAATACTTTTCTGTCATCGAATTCTCTTTCATTTACTTTCCTGATTACAGGCTTAGATATTTTCTCCTGTATTTCTTCTTTCTTAATTTTTTCTTTCATCGGATTCACTTTCATTTATTTCTCTGTCTCCTTATTTATGTTTGTCTCTTTCATTTTTTCTTTTTTTCGTTTTTTTTTATCGAATTCTCTTTCATTTCTTTCTCTGTCTTCTTGTTTAACTTTGTCTCTCTCATTTTTTCTTTCTTCGTTTTTTCTTTCATTGAATTCTCTTTTATTTATTTCTTTGTCTTTTTTCATTCATATTTGTCTCTTTCATTTATTCTTTCTTCGTTTTTTCTTTCATCAAATTCTTTTTCATTTTTTCCTCTGTCTTCTTATACATATTTGTCTCTTTCATTTTTCTTTCCTTTTTTTTCTTTATTCAAATTCTCTTTCATTTCTTTCTCTGTCTTCTTGTTCATATTTGTCTCATTCATTTTTACTTTTTTCGTTTTTTTATTTCATCGAATTCTTTTTAGTTTTTTTCTCTATGTTTTTTCTCTATATTTTTCTTTTACATTTCCTCTTATTTATTTCTTTTCTGTTAAAGATAAAATGGCTTTCTTTTTCATTTCTGTATTGTTTGTTTTTCCTTGTGTCAGAAGATCTCACGGGCGATCTGTCTTGTTAAGTAGATACCGTGTATATAATGGAGAAATTGCTACTCTTGCTTTTTGACAAATGCGATTAAATTTCGTTGAGTCAATGAGAAACAATTAAAAGTATATATATATATATTATATATATATATATATATGTGTGTGTGTGTGTGTGTGTGTGTGTGTGTGTGTGTGTGTGTGTGTGTGTGTGTTTATTTTAAATGAAATCTGTTCGTACTCACAGATAATCTTTCATGTTTTAAAATTGAAAGATGTAAGAAATGCGCTGGAACTTATACAGTTGATTTTATTTTTAATTTCTTTAATTTCTCAAAGTTCTCGTGTACTTTCAATCTCATTCCGAGATCATCTTCAGGGATGTAAATTGTAGTAACAAAAAATGACGGCAAAACTTACACCCCTGAAGATAATTTCGGAAGAAGATTGAAAGTACTTGAGAACATTGAGTAATGCAAAATGAAATAAACTGTAAAATTTACATCGTTCAGTTGTAATATCTGAAAAAGTATCTGTGAGTACGAACGGATTCTATAAAGAATAAACAGGCATAATGTTTAAAATTTATAGAATATGACATGCCCAAAAGAGGATTTGCAGCCTAAATACACAAATATATATATATATATATATATATATATATATATATATATATATAGAGAGAGAGAGAGAGGGGAGAGAATTTTGTAATTTGCTTGAAGCATTGTGTATATTATGTGTATGGGTAGGTTTTGAAAGCTATCACAATGCGTTTAGTGGAATAAAGGAAGGTAAAGGTGGTGTTGGCTTTTATCTATTTATTATTCATTTATATTTCGAGATCAAAATCTTATCTTCAGAATGGTAGGAGAGCTTGTTTTCACATCCGCTCGTGGACCGTACCTTTCAACGAAATACACCATATATATATATATATATATATATATATATATATATATATATATATATATATATATATACGATTGTTTATTCTTATGTCAAAAAATGTTTGACGGAAAGAGACTTAATTGTTAGGTGTTCTGGCCTCGAGAGTACTTGTTCGCGTCATACGCATGCGTATTCGCAAAGACAGCAATTAAAATTCTGAAGATGAAGTCTCGTACTTCAACAGGTTTTTTTTAATAACGAAAAGGCTAAAACGATGATGGTTAAATTGGCGCTTGTTCAGGACTATAAAACTATTGAAATCGTGCTTCGCTTAATGCTTTTATTAGTCATTGGTCAAAATAGTCAAAACGATGATCAATATAAAAAGTGTCTAAATTAGACAAGAAACAAAAAGTAAATGAACAATATGTTTTCTAGTTCAGGGATAGTATAATCACGCATAAATTTAACTTTTCATCCCTCTATTACCCACCTCCTGACATCCCCTATAACTAACCCCTCTTTCTTATCACTTTCATATATGTAACCCCCTGCGCAACAGTTGCAGTAAAACTGCATTGCTTGGGGTGAAATGATTAAAAAAATGTATTCCTTGTAAGAAATCTGTTTTTAGATCAGCTTTTGGGTCTATTTTGTTTTACACATATCTACCTTAATGGGTTATTTAATGCTAACAATATTTTACAATAGATTCGTATGAATACAATAAGTTTTTGAATCAGATTTTGAGGGTTTCTTTTTTACAGCATATCATCCTCAATGGTTTATTTTATGACAAAAGACGAAAAGTGTGACACTGAGATCCGAAATCGCATTGGTATGGATAACGTTTTCCAAGAGTTAAGCAGAGTAATGAAAGACTGGAAAAGAAGAGAATACTGGACTGTTACGGGATATCTCTCCTCGTATATAACAGCGAACGCTAAATAATCTCTTCAAAGATGAAGGCGAGACTCGAATCAACAGAAATGTGGATCTACAGAAGGATACTGTGGATACCATGGACCAAACATGTGAGCAACGAAAAGGTTTTGAAGAGGATGTAAGTCGAAAAAAACTCATAGTTAACATCAAAGAAGAGACAGCTAAAGCTTTCGGGACTCGTAATGAGGAAAGAGTGCTTGAAGAATATAATACTCACGGGACGAGTAAAGGAAAAAGGAGACGAGGAAAGCAACGTGTGACACGCTTGATGTGCTTTAATAAGTGGATGGCAAAGCAGGGTTATGGAGAGATACCAAGAGGAATAGTGTTAAGAGGGACAAGGGTGAGGATTACGTGGAGGACCATTATCGCTTACGTTCTGAAAGTACACGGCACATTCCAATGATATTATTACGATAGCCCTATATAAAAACTTGGCAAGCAGATATTTATTACCTTTTTTTTCATTTCGGTGACTCACTTAAAACGCTTTTTTTTATTGTGAATTCTTTCCACTCTTCGCTATCGAAATATTGCATAACCTGGTGAAGCTTGCTCCCGTCATAATCTATTGATTTCCGTGCTATGCTCATCAATAATCGACCAGCGTTAATGAAACAACCTTTGCTTTTTCAACTCAAGAAGCCGCTGTTAAAAAAAAGAGATGTTTGGCCTGGCAATTAGTGATTAATAACACGCCACCAGAAATCTACACCATTTTTTTTTTAAATTAAACTAATGTTTAAATAAAATATGACAATACTCATAAGTTACGTAGGAAATCAGCAAGGAAAAACATGGCGCACTATTATGTAAAATATTGATCTTAAGAGTTTATATATATATATATATATATATATATATATATATATTGATGTTTATATTTATATTTTTTTAGATATTTATTGATATTTATATTTCATTAAATAATATAGACAAGTTTTGTCGATTTATTTTATGTGAATTCTTTTCATATCAAAAATCTGATAAGCTTAATAGCATTATCATTGAAACAAGAAAGAAAATCACAATATAGATCAGTCAGTTGAGTGCCATACGAAATACACGCTTGGGCGATCATGTCTCGAGAGAGACATGACTGACTGGGCAGAAGATTATCCCACAGTAGGTTGCCATTGCTTTCTGCGGTAGACTGGTTGCCAGCCAAGGCTACAGAACCCAATCTGTCCTGTTATTTAACCCATAACTGGAAGGAATAGACGGATTAATACCTTTCCCAAGAGTATTTGCGCGTAAGTGAATGCAATGAATTCAGCTGGAGTTCGAACTCGGCTCCCCGATTTCTCGTTCCGAGTCGATATCCAATGCACCACAACGCACATCCTCACAATATAGATACATGTTTTTATTTAATCCTTTCTCAGCTTTCGGCTTACATCAGCTATTATCAAAGATGACAATTATTGACTGTTATTAAACAGTTTGGAGACGAACGATAGTAGTATTCGTCTATGTTTGCATGGAAGATTTTCAAAGCAACGGCGAAAGCATGCGTTAGAGCTGGAAGCGAAAGTCGCACGACAGATTGCAAACTGTGTGTGCTTATTTTTAATAAGATCCGTTCATACTTACAAGTAATCTTTCGCGTATTATAATCGAAAGTTTTAAGAAATGGGCTGTAACGATGGCAGATGATTTTATTATTCCTTTCTCAATGTTCCCAAGTGATTTCAATCTCCTCATCCTCAGGGGTGTGAGTTGTGAATTATTTTGTGTTACCGCAATTCACATCCGTGAAGATGATCTCGGAAGAGATTGAAAGTTCTTGGGAAAATCGAGAAAATGAACTATAAAATCATCTGTCAACATTAAAGCTCATTTCTAACATCTTTCAGTTATACTGCGCGAATGATTATCCGTGAACATGAACGGATTTTGTTAAAAATATGCAGACACAATGTTTCCGTATTATTTAATCTGACATGTCTAAAAGAAAATTTCCTGCCTAAATACACAAATTTTAATATTTATGCATATACGGTCTTGCTATATATATAATTATTATTATTATTGTTATTGTTATTAAGACATGCTGCAACTTGGTAACTATTAAGTTTCGGTGTTAAAACACCATCATCTGGCAGTAAAATGTCATTTTAGCAATTCACAATGCATTTAAATTTTTACAGATTAAAGTTGGTTGGAATTGAGCCGGAAGGCAGTTTCACAATCGAGATGTATGGGAAAAGAAACTGCTAACATAAAAGTTACGGTTACATCTAACAGTAAATTGTAGACATTAAGTGTCATACATGATACATGTTTGGGCGATCATGTCTCTCGAGAGAGGCATGATTGACTGAGGAGAAGATTTTCCCGCAGCAGGTTGTCATTAATTTCTGCGGTAGACTGACTGCCAACCAAGGCTATAGAATCTGTCTTGCTATTTAATTCATAGGAGAATCGATGGATTAATACCTTTCCCAAGGGTATTTACGCGTAAGTGAATGCAACGAATCCAATTAGAAATCGAACTCCGCTCTGGGATTCCCCATTCCAAGCCAATATCTACTGTAACACTGCACCACAACGCACATCCCTATATAGTACTGCGCTTAAATTTAAGAAGTCTATGTACCATATTCTTGTTTCAGCATGTGGCACACATACAATGACGTGTCTGTGGAAAACTATATATTATTTTGCTGTTGTAATGAAAACTAAATAAGAGAACATTATTGTGAGTAAGCCTTTGACAAACTGAAATTACATGAGTCATGAACAATAAAACAAATGCACTAAGTGATCAAGTTTAAATAAATGATACAATAAAAAAAAAGTGAAGAGAGTTTATTTTTTGAAAATATGAAAATAAATAATTTCACTTGATCGTCTAATTTAAAGACCAATACTCATTCAAGGCAGAAGGTTAAGCAATAAAACTTTTGTATAAAACAAGAGGTGAAATTAAAAATTTTAGGAGGATAGGTAGGATAAATAGACGTTAAACATAAATTTGAAAAGGTTGAGATTTTAATAATTGGAGTTGGTTGGTTGATTTGGTTTAGTTTATATGAAATGTAGGAGGAATAATATTTTGTGGGTTCGGTTAAAAGTGATTGGGAAGAATGAAAATCAAACGACAACAAACACACTGTAAAAACTGATGACAAATAGCGAGATAGGAAACAAAAACTATTTTATTAAAATAAAAAAATACAGAAATTCGGTGTTTTGTGAACCATGAAAAGCAGGTAATAAATTCTAGACAATTGAGTTTTTTGCTAAAACAAGACTCAGTCATAGTTGTGTGGAAAAATCAAGTTTGCAGTCAAAAGCAATTAACTAACACAGAAATTTAAATGCAAAGTCAATACTCATCTACTAACCACTGGACTCTAGCTCTCTCCCCTCCCCTGTATAACCTTCCCTTTCTCTCCACCTATGTATCTGTCATCGCACCTGCTTTCTCAGCTTTCTATTGTTCCTTTCTAACTAGTTTCTACTCCTCACTCTTTTCTAATTGATCTTTTTACATTTATGTAACCCCCTGCACATCAGTGGCGTTTCCGCCTTTAATTATTAAAAAAATAAATAAATAAAAATAAAATATCGCACAAAAATTACCAGCGTATTGTAAACAATGCAAATCAAAGAGCAGAACATAAAATGAAAGGATTTCAGTGAGGTTGAACCCAGTTAAACAGAATATTTACACCGAAAGTATAAAATGTGATTGTTATTAATAATTAGGTTAGATTTATTTTACGGTATATCAACTTCAATGGATTATTTAATGACAAAAATATTTTTCACATTAGATTCGTATGACGAGAATACGTATTCTTTAAGAGAAATCAGTTTGTACATCAGCTTTTGGGTTTTTTGGTTTTTCGGCCTATCAATCTCAAAGTGTTATTTAATGCCGACAAGATTTTTACAATTGTCTAACGGAGAATCTGTAATGTGATCGATACCGACTTGGCAGTTAGGCTGCAGCCTCTCACCGGCGTGACGTGGTTTCCTTGTGCCCCCTCTACAAGAACTTTCACGGCTTCTGCTCCAGTGAACTTAGCTCACTGGTGCCCACTATATATGAAGTTACACGAGCTACTAGACTAGCAACTATGTCTCACCCTTTTACAGTGAAACCGATAAAATGCAACCGCAATTTCCATTCTATTAGCTTCTTTTCTCGTACTTCTACAGAATTCCCTTCCATATACTTGCTTCTCCGACAGCTACAATCTCGAGGAATTTAAATGTAAGGTCAATAGACATCTCCTATCTCACTAACTCGCATCCTTTCTCTCAGGCTCTTTTCTCTATCCACTCCACCCCTATTACATCGGTATTCTCATCCCTCTATTACCCACCTCTTGACATCCCCTATAACTAACCCCTCTTTCTCATCACTTTCCTATATGTAACCCCCTGCGCAACAGTGGCAGTAAAACTACCTTGCTTGGGGTGAAATGATTTTAAGAAATGCATTCTTTGTAAGAAATCAGTTTGTAGATCAGATTTTGGACTATTTGGTTTTACACACATCTACATCAATGGGTTATTTAATGCTTACAATATTTTACAATAGATTCGTATGAATACAATCAGTTTTTTAATCAGATTTTGAGCCTTTTCTATAGCATATCAACCTCAATGGGTTATTTAATGGCAACAATTTTTTTTTACAATAGCCTTGTATAAATAAAATATGTTTTCTTTGAAGAAATCAGTTTATAGATCAGTTTTCATTGATGTATTTTTTGCATAGAGGGTTTTGTTTATAGTCGGATTATATATATATATTATTTTTTCAAAAATATTTTTCCGTTTTTGGGGGATTTTTTTGGTAATATTTCCTTCTCTAGAAAAATTATTACTGAAATTTTCACTATAAAAATGTATTTTTACACTTTGTTAGTGTTTTGACCCCAGTTAAGTGGGTTAAATATTTGTCCATTCCTGCGGTCCTAAAAGCTCCTACCAGTTTGGATCCGGGTGAACCTGGAAAAAACAGCAATTAAGAGGTGGTTATAAACTCCTCTAAACTTCCCAATTTGATGCGTTTATCGTCAAACCCAGATTACTCCTTTGCAGAAGTGTCAGTCGGCGTATAATCTGAAGCCCTAATCTACAGGGCAAGTTCTTAATAGCTCTTGTTATTTAATTTATGTTGAAGTTCGTAAAAGAATCCGTTCGTACTTTCCAATTTCAAAGCCTTCAACGTAGTGTTATTTTTCAAACAGTACTTGTTCTCTGTCATGGAAACGACTATTTTTTTCTATATTCATGGCGAAAATTAGATTTAATTCTGACATGAAAACGACAGTTTGGTAGGCAAGACTTCGTTTAGGTGTTGATTTCTTTGAGTTTACGCTCGATCAGACTTTCATATGTTTTGGAAGGCGTCACCCAGTAACTCACGTCCTCCATTCCCCGGCATTTTATTTCCTTCCTCCAGCAGTCGCATCGACGACAACTACACGGCTGCGTCTGCTACGGTTACCCAGCATCGGGTTTTCTACTGCTGCTGATGGGCGTATTGCAGGCATTTTTATAGCCAAATGTCGGCTCTGATTTACCGGAAAAGTTTTGGCGATCAAGACAAGCATTTCAGATTTCAACCGTCTCGATTAGCCATTGATTGAAAAAACCCATTTATCAAAGCGATTTATTGCAGTCGAAAGCATTTTTTCTCCTTGCTTTCCCGTTCGATTAACTCCATTCAACTCGTGGTTAAGAAACTTTGCACGTAAAGGGGCAGGTTTCACTAAATTATTTTATTGCCTTCATCCCTTACCCCGAATTACTGAGAGCTGAAATTTACTTAAAGAGAAGAAACATTTTTAATAATTATTTAATGCCAAAAATCTAAATATTTTGAGTGCAATTTCATGGCTTCAGCTGCAGATGTCTTTGTACATGATTTTATTCTTTCAGAGTAAAAGTAAAAGTATATATATATATATATATATATATCGAGTTCTCACGCGGTGTGACGTCATAAAATCGTCGCTGATGCTGGATGTTTATGTGGTAACATCCTTGTAACCTCTCTGAAGATGACACATGTGAGCCGAAAGCTTAGAATCAACTTAATAACAAATTATACAAAAAGTGAAGAATATTTGTCTTTATTTTCACCTGAAATTAAAGCCAAAATACGATGTTTAGAACTGCTCATGATTAAACATAAAATAGACATTCATTGTCTCGTATATTTAACAGTATATGTTTAGAAAATTATATTGCCTCAATACACTAAACATACATATACTAGCGGTATAGCCCGATGTTGCTCGGGCGTAATGAAAGCTTTAAAACAAATCCATGGTCCTGGAGCTCAGACTCTTTGGACGTTGTCACGTAATACTAAAAGGCAATAGTTGTCTCCAGTTAAAGCGAAACCGTAGACTGAAAGAAAAATGAATGGATGTAAGTCAAATTTTGATTTCCTGGTATCGATATCAAATAAGTTTTTTTCGTCCTAAACTGAATTTTATAGGCTAAATAAGTCCTCTGAGTAAATGGTATCATGGCTATGACTAAGAACTACAATTATACCTATTTAGATCCAAAAACTAAAATAAAAGGGCTGAAAAACTACAGACATACAGGCAGATAAACAGACACATACACAAACATTTTGCCTTTTATATATATATATATATATATATATATATATATATATATATATTATCGATTTTCTGCAGTAGTTTAAGAACTGCAACCTTGAAACTTCTGAATATCGTTTCTTATGTCTTTGTCTACGAGTTTATCAAATTTGATTAAAATCAGACCAATCCTTCTATAACCTGATTTTTTTTTATTATCGATATTTATCGAGGGTACCTCGACACAAAACCTAGCTAAGAACACTCGCAGACGCATATAGTTCAACTGTGTAAATTTTCAAGAAAATCGGTTCAGCCGTTTCGTAGTCTATAGGTAACGGACACAGACACACAGACAAATTTCCATTTATAAATAAGTTTAAATATAATGTTTGTAGATAAAAGCTATCGCAGATATTTTTCTTCAACTTTGAATTACCCTACATCAACGATGGCTTCGATGCAAAAACCATCAACATCTTTAGGCGGAACAACACATACGCACGGATGTATAGGCAGTCAAGAACCTTACGCAACCTGCTAATCAAAGACCAAACCACACCGTGCAAAAAAAAAAAAACTACCTCATCGATGACCCCAAATTCTGCCATAGAAAGATGTGTGTAGATTCCAACGTTGCGGCGAATGTCAGGAAGAATACGTGGGAAGCACGATACGGCAACTACATAAACGACCGACCGACCGACCGACCATATATAAAACAACAACAGCTCGTTACATCATCACCGACAAATATACCACGCGCATTTTTCTTTTTTTTTAATCGTGTCACCCCAATCAAGGCATTTCACTGTCACTATAGCGCAGGGAGTTACATAGAGCGATTCAAATTCAGATTTGTTGCCTCCGCCCGTGACATTAGCATTCACCAATGATTCCTGAATTTAATTAATATTAGGTTTATTGTGAAACAATGGCTAATTTTTAGACATTTCCAGAAATTAATTGCTAGGAGGTGACATATGTAAAAAAAAAGTATTTTTACCAAGATTTTCTAAAAATAATTATTTCCAAATTATTTCAGTCAATTATGAATTGTTAAAAAAATCGTTGTTAAAAAAATTTCTTAACAACTTCGTTTTAATTTTGCCGACGCTTCATATTCTAAAGAAGTGTCGGTCGAAAGTCATCTGAAATAGTTTTTTTTTTTTTTTGCCTTTTTTCTTTTAAGCGATTTACTTTTGTATCTATTTTAATTATAAAATGACACTATTTAAATTAATTATATTTTGGTGGCGTAGGAAAAAGAAGTTGTTCAGATAACTAAAATCCTTCATTTCATAAAAATGCAATGTAGAATTATGAAAAACAGGAGGAAACGAATTCATTTACCAAACGTAAAGCTTTTGACACAAAAACGGTGGAAAAGTTGTGATAAAAACAAAAAATAACCATTTTCAGTAAGTATAAAGAAATTCAGACCTTGAGCTACCACATTAACGTTTCACACCGCCTTTGATCTTCCCATCTACGTTTTGTCTAATTTTTTTTCTAATAATGGATTTAGAGCAATACTGGATCTTCTTCTTTTATGAGCCTTGTCCCTTGAGGACGTAGGCGATCATGGCCTTCCACGTCTCCCTATCCCTGATGGCTCTTAGCACGCCTTCTCCTGTTACACTACGCAATCCTCGTTACATCATCCATCTGATTAGGTCCTTCAAATATGTTACCCTCTTCTTTACCCTGTCTCTTTTCTCCTCTATCTGGCCTGTTAGTATCAGGTTCTCTAAGCCCTCCTTCCTCATTGCATGTCCCAAGAACTTTAGCTGTCTCTTCCTGATGCTCAGTATCAATTTCCTTTTTGTTTCCATCATTTCTAAGACCTCATCATTGCTCACATGCTCGATCCATGATATTCGCAGCATCCTTCTGTAGAACCACATTTCAGTTGCTCCAAGTTTTTCCTTCATCTTTGATTGATTCACTGCCATATTGAAGGACGGACAGCACGTAGCAATCCAGTACTCTATTCCTAGTTTCTAGCGAAATTGTCCTATTTCTTAATACTTTACTTCTGGAATGCTTTCTGTAGTTTGAGGTCATCCACAAGTGCGTTGTATATCAGTTTTGGTGCTGCATTAGGCTTCTTTAATCTCCGGAGTTTCATTTATAATTTGCAGATGGCTGGGACGTGGTCGCTTCAGCAATCAGCACCTGGATAGGCTTTGCTTTGAACCACTGCATTTCTGAATCTGCCGTTAATGGTTATGTAGTCTATCTGTTTTTTTTTTGTCACCTCCTGGGCTTCTCCATGTCCATAGATGTCGTGGATGTTCTTGAAACCAGGTGTTAGTTATTACCTGGCCATTTACTATGCCCCTTTGCACCCATTTCTCTCCTCGTTCGTTACGGATTCCCAAACCAAAGTTTCCAGTTGTCATACCTTCCCTACCAAACGTAAAACTTTTGACACAAAAACGGTAGAAAAGTTGTAATAAAAACAAAAAAATAACCATACTCAGTAAGTATAAAGAAATATAGGATGTTTCACACCGCCTTTCGCTCTTCCCATCTACGTTTTGTCTATTTTTCTTTCTAATAATGGATTTAGAGCCATATTGGATAGACTCCCTGAAAATGATCAAACAACATCTCTCAGAAGGTAATATAAGGAAGTAACGTATGTTTTGGTCTAGTATTATTAGTCAGCCATTTAAGTGCCATACGATATGCTGAAAGAGACATGACTCACTGGGCAGAAGATTTTCTTGCAGTAGGTTGCCATTACAGAAGTAGACTGATTACCAACCAAAGCTATACAACCCAATCTACCCTTATATTTAAGCCACAGCTGAAGGGAGAATCGTCAGATTAATACCTTCCCAAGGGTTTTTGTGAGTAAGTGAATGCAACGAATTCGACTGGAATTCGAACTCGGCTCTCCGATTTCTAGTTCCGAGTCGATATCCGCTGCACCACAACAAAATTATAGATCCTATCAGAATTTTGTGGGACAAAGAACATTGCATTATTTACATGAGGACTAAACTGAAAAGCTAGATGAGATATCGCCAAACATTGGTAATAAAAAGTAAAGTCTGTCCCCGTATAATTTAAAACATTGTTTGCCAATTTTGTTGTGACCGAATTCATTCAGATAAGGGCCCTACGCGATACACGCCTGAGCGATCATGTCTCGAAAGAGATATGACTGACTGGGCAGAATATTATCCCGCAGTAGGTTGCCATTGCTTTCTGCAGTAGACTGGTTGCCAGTTAAGGCAAATCGGTCCTGTTATTTAACCCATCACTGGGGAGAAGAGACGAAGTAATACCTTTTCCAAGAGTATTTGTGTGTAAGTGAATATCACCGCACCACAACGCACATCCAATGAATTTGTTTGCATAATAATATCATTCATAAAGATTAATTGCTTTTTCCTGTGTCTTTTGTTTTTGTTTTTGTTTTTTTTTGTTTTTTTTTTTTTGTTTTCTTTGTTTTGTTACTCGTCGTAATATTGTTAAATATTATTATTAATTTTTGCAAGGATGTCATTTTAAAATGTTATCGTTTAGGGAGTTGGGTGAGGGAAGTTTTGTAAATTGTCTGAGGTTGTCAATCAAAACCAGTGAGTTGCGTACGCCGGTTCGAAAATAAATACAAAAAGCACTCGCATCGATATAAAAGCACATCCCTTTTAAATCATTCAATCCTGGTTGAACTCCGAGTCACAGTAACGCTTATGCAGCTGTCTAATATTATAGACTGACGGCCTAAGTAAAACTGCAATAAATATAGACAAAAAAAATAATGCTGTTATGAATAATGTTAAAACAAAATCGGGGAGTACTTGTCGGTTAAAGTGGGTAGACGTATATCGGTATTCCTTTACGCAGTGTGCATTCATGGACACAAATACTTTCTTATATAAATTATTTCGATATTCAGTAAACTATATATATATATATATATATATATATATATATATATGAACAAATGATGTTTAACACCACGGAATTTGTATATTACCTGAAATATGCAAACACCTAATTTCAAAGGATCTCGACCAAAACTTTTTCAAAAGAATACGTTGGTATTTTCTTAACCCTTGCTCTACAAAGAAAACTGACTTTAATTTAATAGCCCCTGAACCCAATAGACCAATTTCTTCTTTTTTTTTTTTTAATATTCAGATTTTTGCATTTTTTAGTATATTCAGTCAATCAGTTAAGTGCTATACGTGGTACGCGTTTAGGCGATCATGTCTCGAAAGAGACATGACTGGGCAGAAGATTATCCCGCAGTAGATTGCCATTACATTCTGGAGTAGACTGGTTGCCTGCCAAAGCTATAGAACCAATCTGGCCTGTTATTTAACCCATAACTGAAAGGAAGAAACGGATTAATACTTTTTCCGAGGGCATTTGCGTGTAACTGAATGCAAGGAATTCAACTGGAATTTGAACTCAGCTCCCCAATTTATCGTTCCGAACCGATATCTACTGCACCACAACACACATCTATTTCTTATATTAAGGATGTGTAATTATAGATGGATGAAAAATAACTCTAATCACTGAAACAAAAAAGTTACAATATATCATTGCATTTAATTTGAAATTATAACTATTTTTTAAATTTATTCATTGCTGCATTTTGTACAGAATGCTTTCAAGTGGCTTTGGCAGACAGGTTTTTTGGCAAATTTAAATGCAAAGTCAATTCTCATCTACTAACCACTGGACTCTAGCTCTCTCCCCACCCCCGTATAACCTTCCCTTTCTCTCCACCTATGTATCTGTCATCGCACCTGCTTTCTCAGCTTTCTATTGTTCCTTTCTAACTAGTTTGTACTCCTCACTCTTTTCTAATTAATCTTTTTACATTTATGTAGCCCCCTGCACATCAGTGGCGTTTCCGCCTTGCTCGGGGTGAAATGATTAAAAAAAAATATGACACACACTTTCTGTTTTTCTATTCATTTTAGAACCACGCAAGAAGAATGTTTTCTCTCATTGGATGGTTTCTGGGTAGTGTATTACTCAGTAAAATTTTTAGTTGTCTCAGTACCTGCGAGACCCGAATTCATCCAGCATTTATCCATTGTTTATTATTCCCAGAAAATTAAGCTTCATGAACAATATAATTGTTGAAAGAGCTGAATCAGAAGATCTTCCTGAAAAACGTGCAGGTCCAAGCTATTAATGTAAAACATTGTAGGATAGAATACTTCCTTGTGTTCTTTCAGTTGGTTTAGAAGACCAAATTTCAGACTTATCTTTCGAATAATACTTTCAATATTGAAGGGTTTGAAGAATCATTTCTGTCACCTTTATTGTCATCATTCATTATCATTTTCAGAAAAAGTAGTTTCATCACTAATTCTTCCTTTACACTCTTCATCTCTCTCCGATAACAATTGTGAAATATCTTCCTGATTTAGCTTTTGATTAAAAATCTACGACCAAAGGATAAATGAATAGTTGGCAACCTATTTCTGTATTTTATACTTGTTGAATGATGATGCAATGTTTCACCATTCCTTCAGATATGGTGCTATACTAATTGTGGTTTTCATAATGATGATTTTCATATGGGTGCTTTTCTTTTCACTGTAATTCTCTGCGAATTAGTGGCGGTCCGATCTTGCACACGTTGAAATGATTATAAAAGCAATCATTATGAAATGTAAATACTATTAAAAATCTTTTCCAATTTTTATATAATGAAGAAAAAGAGTAATTTAAGAAGCCATCTAATTAAAAAAACAAATGCTTTTCCTAAAGGCATCTATGTAAAATGGATGATAGTTTTTATTTAATTAAAAACTTAAACCAAGGGTCAAATGGACCCATTTGGTCATAGTAGGAGAAGTCACCCAAGAAAATGTCAATTTTGGTTTTCAATTTATTTCCTTTATGTAATATAATAATAGAAAATAGAAGATAATACAAAATGAAGAAAAAATAAAAAAGTAATTCAGATAGGCAATTTTCTAAGCGCTGCTGAGATTTGGCACAAAACCGAAAGTATTGGGCACGCAGTGAGGATCGAACTTACTACTAAGAGGTGTTAGTGAAACAAGCTTGCTAACCATTAGACTACACTACGGATGCCCAAAAAAGTAATTCAGATAGAATAACTATACAGCTGAAAAAATAGTTTTTGAAAATAAGTGTAAGTCTACGGGACTCATTTGAAGACTGAGGGTTGAAATTAACAAAAATGAAACAGCGAATTCCAAATTTCATTTAGAAAGGTTAAACGAGAAACCATGATTAAATTTGAAATATATTACTAAAAGGAACGAATAAGTAAGATGGCAATAAACTAAATATCTGGGAAGTGTTCGGACATAGGACGGAATGTGCGACACTGAGACCCTAAGTTACGTTGCCATGGCCAAGAACGCATTTCAGAAGCTAAGAACAGTATTGAGAGACAGGAAGATTTCGTTAGAAACAAAGAAAAAATACTTCTTTTTTTTATAAGCGTTTCACCCCGAGCAAGGCATGTCACTGCCACTACTGCGCAGGGGGCTACATAGAGTGGAGAAAGGATGGTTAAATATAGGAAATGTCAGAGGGTGGGTGATAGGCGGGTAGGGATACCGAGAATGGTTAAATATAGGAAATGTCAGAGGGTGGGTGATAGGCGGGTAGGGATACCGAGAATGAGGGTTGGGTAGATGAGAGTGTTCTGAGAATAATTGAGAGTTAGTGTGATAGGAGGTGTCTTTTGAGCCTACATTTAAACACCTGGAGATTGTAGCTGTCGGGAAAGCAGACTTGTGTAAGGGAGTTCCACAGGCGGGAAGCGCAAGAAAAGAAGCTGTTAGAGTAGAATTTACGGTTACATCTTATCTGTTTAACTGTAAAAGGGTGGGACCTAGTTGCTAATCTAGTATCTCGTGTAAATTCGTGCTTAGGCGGCACCAATGATCTAAGTTCATCGGAGCAGAAACCATGAAAGTACTTGTAGAAGAGGCACAGGGAAGCCACATCACGCCGGTGAGAGAGTGGTTGAAGCCGGTCTGCCAAGTCAGTATCAACCACGTTACAGATCCTCCTTTGCATTTTGTCAAGAAGCCCAAGAAGAGCAGCAGGGGCACCCGACCAGATATGGCAGCAATATTCAATACACGGGCGGATGGTAGATTTGTATATGTGCAGGATAGATTCAGGTGGGAAAAACTTCCGGGCCCTGCACAGGGAGCCCACTTTCATAGCGGTAGATTTGGCAATGGATTCGATATAGTCATTCCATTTGTGGTCCGCCGAAAGTGTAAGGCCAAGGAGGCGTAGTGTTTTGCTTTCTGGGAGGCAAGCCTGTCCCATGCTAATGGGAGATAGATGCGATTGTCTATGGTGGTTAGTTGATAACAGCTTCGTTTTAGAAGCATTGAAATTTACTAGCCATTTCCTACCCCAGGCCACTACGGATTGGAGGTCCTTTTCAAGCTCAGCAGCGAGGTTCGCTTTGTCGCCCACACCTGGATTTTGATCGAAGCGAGAGTAGATTGTTGTGTCATCAGCGTACATGCCTATTTGGGATCTAATGGCGTCGGTGAGATCATTAATGTACATCAGAAATAGCGTGGGACTTAGGATAGAACCTTGAGGGACGCCCGCGTTCGTATGGTAGTTTTGGGAGGCATGCTCATTTAATACTACATTCAATGTGCGGTTAGAGAGGAATGACTGGATGACGTCAAACAGATGTCCAGTTATCCCGTAGCTCCGCAGATTACACAAGAGGCCAGCGGGCCAGACCCTGTCGAACGCTTTGAAGATATCCAAGGCAACGGTTCGGGCTTCGCCATTCTTGTCAAGTGCCCGGTATATGTACTCGGTAATGGTCGTTAGCATATCAGCAGTAGACCTGGTGAAGCGAAACCTGTACTCTTTGTCAGAGAGAAGCCTGTGGGCCGTGAGATGCTGACTCACCTCGGCGTTGATAATGGCTTCGAAATCTTTGCCAAAGAACGGAAGGAGACTAATAGGACGGTAATTGGCGGGGTCTGAGGGTTCGCCAGAATTCTTAAATATAGGAACTACACAGGAGGACTTCCAACAGGCAGGAAAACAGGAAGCAGATAGGCAGAGGTTATAGAGTTTAGAGGGGACAGAGGAGATTTCTGGGGCACATTTCTTCAGTATTATGACTGGGATTCCATCACCGCCGCTCGCTTTGTGTGGGTCAAGTTGTACAATTATCTTGGAGACCAGCGAGGGTGTAATGTGGACGTTATTTAGTTGAGCCTTAGTTCTGGGTGGGAAGTCGGGTGTAGGTATTCCTAACGAGTCCAATATCGAACTGGTGGAGAATCTACGGGCAAAGCATTCAGCCTTGTCCGCTGAGGAGGTGAGAACTTCAAATTCATTGATTAGTGGGGGTATTGAAGTCTTGCTCTTGTTGAGCACGCTTTTGCAGTGTCGCCAGTAATCTTTGGAGCCAAACATAGAGTATGCTAGGCGTTGCCTCATTCTGGTAGCAAACGCCCTCTTAGCTTCGTTCAGTACGTTTTTACACTTATTACGTGCTGAGGCGAAAAGGCGCCTGTTTTGGTTCGACGAGCAGCTTCGATAGAGCCGGAAGAAATGGTTCCGTTGGGCAATGGCGGCCGAGCAAGCGGGTGAGACCCAGGGGGACGAATTTGATTTTAGCTGGAATTTCCTGCCCGGGATAAAAGCATCGATGCAAGCCTTAACCCAAGGAGACCCCGGAGTCACAGTCTTCGATAGGAAGATCGAAGGCGTTGTTCGCAGATGAAGTCTCGGAACGAGTCCCAGTCTGCTCTCTGGTAGCAGTATGATATTCTGCTGGTCTGGGTTTCTTGGGTATAGTTAGCGCGGATTGAGATGTTGACGGAAACTACGGCGTGTTCAGTGTTTCCGAGGGGGCAGAGCTGCCTGGTAGTGCAGGAGTCTGGAATAGAAGTAAAGCAAAGGTCGAGTAAAGAGTCCCTTCCGTTAGGGTTATTAGAGAAACGCGTGGGGAAGTCCACCACTTGCGTTAGAGCTTGGGTTATTGAAAAATACATGGTACGGATCTCAGCAAGGTCGGTGGCTGAGTTTTCAAGCCACTTAGTGTGGTGGGCGTTAAAATCGCCAAACACAAATATACCGGCAGATGGGTGATAAGAAATGGCCCTGTCGATATTATTAGAGATGCTATCAAGTACCGTACAGTCAGAGGAGGGGGAGCGGTAGAGAAAGAAGAGATAGCTGATCGAGCTTAGAAGTGAGAGACGGAAGCACATGAAAGAATGATCAGGGATTCAAGAGATGTGACCCTGGCTACAGGATGTTGTTCGCTGACATATACACCAAGCCCATACATATGGACATTAGAGTCCTTCTTGAAGAGGGGAAGCTAACCAGGAACGAACAGCCCCGAGGAGGGATAGAAGGGTCAAGGTTAGTCTCACACATATCTAAGATATCGGGTGAGTTAGTTAGAAGGAATTATTCTACACTATTAAAGTTACTGCGAAGACCTCGTATGTTTGTGAAGGAAACGCAGATAGGTTTGGGCGATTTATGACTAGCTGGTTTAGAGACTGTTATGTGTTATTTGTACTCCTGTAGGGCAGCAGATGCAAGACAATCTCAAAAATGAAGGAGAGACTCGAAGCAACAGAAATGTAGTTCTACAGAGAGGGAAGCTGAGGATACTATGAACAAAGCATCGACGAGGTTTCGGAAAGGATGCAAACGAAAAGGATTCTTATACTTCGCTTCAAGAAAAGACAGCTGAGGTTTCTGGGACACGTAATGAAGAAGGAGGGCTAGGAGAATTTGATACTCACAGGACGGATAGAGGGAAAGAGAGACTGTGCAAAGTAACGTGAGACATACTTGATAGGCATGAGCAAGTGGATAAAGCAGCAAAGTTCGGGAGAGATACCAAGGGGAAATTTTAAGACCGACAGAGGAAAGGGGCAAGTAGTTGTCCATGTTTGTCTACGTCCCGAAAAGACACTGCACATAAAAAAGTATAATAATTTCTTAATGAAAATAGAATAATAATTTCTTAATAAAAAGGAACAATCATAATTTCTTAATAAAAAAGAACAATCACAATTTCTTAACAAAAATAATAATAATTTCTTCATAGAAAAAAGTTACTTACAACCCTCGTAAAAGAAATAGATAACAAACAAAATTAAACAATGTAACCAAAAAAGTTATGTCCTTTTTTTAAATTAATCATTGAATGAAGTTGAAATATATAAGAAATGCGCGTAGCAATTGTTTTCAAATTCAGACAGCCGGAAGTATGAAAATCAGATATTATAGAAAACACGCGCACCGTGCCCGGCCATCAGTTATAAGCCGGACAGCTGTGAGAAGGATGGAAGTGACTAGAGATCTCGTTCAGGGCTGTTTACTTTAAGACTTCAAAACAGCCAGTATAGTGACTGTGTCAGGAAGAAAAGTTAGAGATTGTGCTATTCCCAAACAAAAATGAAAAACTGAATGAAAGAACAGAAATTATGACTAAGTGTAACCATACCATAAAATACCTATTAGGTTCATACAACCATGGATGAAAACGTTATAATTTCTTATAATTTTAAAAATTGCGCGATCAAAATCCTTCGTTACGTGAGCGTACTTAAAACAAAACAGTAGAATCGGCTATTGCAAATCGCTTGAAGACACACATAGTAGAAACCTAGGTCACATAATAACTCGTTTACAAATGAAGAATATATATATATATATATATATATATATATAAAGCGTGTGTATACACCGCATATATATAACACGCTAAAATTTCCGTTCTCTCATTACACGCACCCATGGCTTATGGAGTACAGACTCCGATTGATACCAAATTGGTCGAGTCTCGGCTGGAAGCAACTGGATATATCTACTCACACTGATGATCTATGATACAGCGAAACAGGCTTGTATCTGGACCACTAATATATATATATATATATATATATATATATATATATATAAAACGTGTGATCGTTAAATTATATATATAAAATAATATCAAACCCGTAAAACGGAAAGGATAATGAAAAGATTATCTAATTAATATACAATATTAAATAGATAAACTAGAGAGCTCAAAATGATATTATCCAGAGCAATATGATATAGAGAATAGAAAAATTAACAAATAATTTAAGCGATTATAAATCCTGATTTATTTCGACAGTGGGTAAGTATCTGGTTCGTCAGTTCATAAAAAATCAAGTGGTTTAATTTAATACAGAATATTAAAAAAAAAGAAGAGGTTATCTCAGAGAACAAATTTACTGCCATTGAAGTTAAGTGAGGGTTTGCGAAGTATACAGCTTAGCATTAAAATGTAGCGATCGTACCGAAAACATATATGACCAACCAAAATTATTTGATTAAAGAGAATTATAATCGAAAAGGACTGTCTGTTTAATTTTGCCTTTTATTTCTAGAATTTTCGAAAATGTTTTTGTATATTGGGCTTGAAATTTTGATTAAATTGCCCGAACTTCAATGTATGATTCATTTTTGTCTGGGATATTGGTTGTTAGTTTTTCAAACTTTTTAAACTTAAGAAACGTCCATGAATATTTATCAGGTTCGCTGAAATGTCTAGCTAAGTCATGAACGACGCAGAGTGACATTATTTAATCTCTAATAAACGAAAGTCAGTAAAAGATAATTTTTAAAATTTATGAGAATTAATATCTAAATATCGATTTAATATATAAGTGCGTATATGCAGTAAATTCCAGTCAATTATTGAAATGTAAATGTATATATACATCTGGGCAAATAATGTACAATCCCGAGGATTCCATTTAAAATCTAAGACAACGTTATTTAGGTAAAAGATGGTGGAAGATATTATTATGTAGCTGTCTCTGATTTTCAGCACTTCACTTTTAAGATTGAATCTGTAATTGTCGAATTAAATAAATATTATATATTCATCAGTATGGCTATGAAGATGAGAAATAAAAAATCAGAGCCATAAAATGCCACAAGTTAAGAGCAGGTGAGAAGCGCCAAACATTTGTAATCAACAAGACAGAGATTAAATGAGAACACATACGAATCGGGCTCGAATCTATTAGAATAACTAGGGAAAGTGCGACACAGAGATTCGAAGGCGAATTGGCATGGCAAAGGACTCGTGCCAGAAGATGAGTAGAGTATTAAGAGACAGGAAATTTTGCTAGAAACAAAGAAGAGAGTACTGGATTGCTATGAGATGTCCGTTTTTCAATATGGCAGTGAATTCTAGACAATATCATCAAAGATGAAGGAAAAACTTGAAGCAGTTGAAATGTGGTTTTATAGAAGGATGCAGTGGATATCATGGATCGTGCATATGTGAGCAATGATGAGGTTTTAGAAAGGATGGAAGCGAAAAGGAAATTAATACTGATTATCAGGAAGAGACAGCAAAAGTTTTTTCATTCAACCATTCTTTCATTCAGCTAAAGTTCCTGGAACATGCAAAGAAAGAATGGCCTGAAGAACCTGATGCTAACAGGCCAGATAGAGGGAAAAAAGAGAGAGGGGAATTCAGCGGATAACATATTTGAAGGGTCTGAGCAGGTGGATGCCAGAACAGAGGTGGCGTGGTGTAACAGGAGAAGGCGTGCTAAGAGTCACCAGGGATAGGGAGACGTGGAGAGCCATAATCGCCTACGTCCTGAAGGGACATGACGCATAGAACAAGAAGACGATTAAAGACCAAACATCATATTATAAGTCTGCTTCTTTCTTAGGTCATTAGTTAATTAATTGAATATTTAGTTATAGCCTGCAAATATCTCAAATAAATAAGGGGTTATTCATGTTTAATTGCGACAAGTGGTGAATGTTGGACAATATCATCGAAAATGAGGACAAAACTGGAGGCAGCCGAAATGTGGTTCTACAGAAGGATGCTACGGATATCGTGGACTGAGCATGCAAGCAACGAGGAGGAGTTGGAAAGAATGTCAACAAAAAGGAAATTGATGCTGAGGAAGACACAACTGAAGTTCCTGGGACATGCAATGAGGGAAGAGAGCCTGGAGAACCTGATACTGACTGGTCAGATAGAAGGAAGGAGAGACAGAGGAAGGCAGAGGATAACATATTTGCAGGGTCTGATCAGGTGGATGACGGAACGGGGGTTGCCAGGAGCAACAGGCTCAAACATGCTAAGAGCCACAAGGGATAGGGAGACGTAGATAACCATGATCGCCTACGTCCTGAAGGGACAAGGCACATAGAAGAAGAAGAAGAAGAAGACGGATGTAAAGATATCTTGCTATCGTGTGAGGCTCATTGTAGTCGAGCGGTAAAGCACACCGGAAAAAACTGGTTTCTCCTAAAAATAAAGAAAAGATCTCAAAAGTATCATTTCAGAAAGAAAGAAAGAAAGAAAGAAAGAAAGAATTAATGAATTAAAAAAGAAAAGGTGAAAGAAATTAAGAAATGTTCAATGAAAGAAAGAAAAAGAAAGGATGAATGATAAAGAAAATGAAATGGGTTAAAGAAAGAAAGAAAAAGAGTGAAAGAAAGAAAAGTTGAATGAAAAAAGAAAAAGAAAGAAGTGATGATATAAATTAAGAAACGTTGAATAAAATAAAGAAAGAGCAAAAAAAGATACAATGACAGAAAGAAAGATCAAAGGAAAGAAAAAGGGAGAAAAAATGAAGAAAGGAAGAAATATTGTGTTTAACGATTATTTCAATGTCATTTGACAAAAAAGAAAGTGAGGGTGAATAAATGAATGAAAGAAACGTTGAATGAAAACGGAAACCTTGAATGAAAGAAACCTTGAAAGAAAGAAATAAAAAAGAATGGATGAACCCACAAAAGAAAGAAAAAAGGGCAATAGAAAGAAAAAATACAAAGAACCGTTGAATATATGAAAGTAAAGGAAACATTGAATGAAAGAAATAAAAAAGAAAGAAACGATGAAAGAAAGGAAGAAATTAAGAAACGATTAATGAAAGAAAAAAAGCGAAAGAAAAACACGATGAATGAAAAGAACGGAGAAAGAAAGAATGAAAGAAAGAAAGAAAGAAAAAGGTAAGAAACGGTGAAAAAATGACGAAAGAAAGAAAAAGAGAATTATAGAAAGAAAGGAAGAAAAAAGAAAGAAACAAAGAAAAGAAGAAAGAGGGAATGGCAAAAGAAAGAAATTAATTAATAATTCTTATGTCTTTAACGTTTATTTCAATGAATTTTTGGATTTTTTTTTTTTGCAGAGTTGATACTTCTTTAATAACTCCAATCATAATCTCATAAAATCTAGAATTAATCGATATCGTTTCTACGTCTCTTTGTGATCTTTAATTTTCAACACATCCTCTTTCGCGAACAAGCAACATATAAATAAAGAAAAAGCTATGTACAGGCTTCTTTAACCGCGAGTTTACACAAAACACGGACACGGTTCATTACCCTAAGAAAAATATTTTCATATTAATTGTCAGGGCAATAACTTCAGTAACTTACTGACATTGTATTTACTCATCGCACGCTCTATATGTCCGATTCTGTTCATTATGTGTCTGTCTGTCTATCTATCGATCTATCTATCTATCTATCTATCTGCCTGAGTTTGTTCGTATCTATCTATCTATCTATCTATCTATCTATCTATCTGTCTGTCTGTCTGTCTATCTATCTATCTATCTATCTATCTATCTATCTGTCTGTCTGTCTGTCTGTCTATCTATCTATCTATCTATCTATCTATCTATCTATCTATCTGTCTGTCTGTCTGTCTGTCTATCTATCTATCTATCTATCTATCTATCTATCTGTCTATCTATCTATCTATCTATCTATCTATCTATCTATCTATCTATCTACCTGTTCATTATCTATCTATCTATCTATCTATCTATCTATCTATCTATCTATCCTACCTATCTATCTATCTATCTCATTGTTCATTATCTATCTATCTATCTATCTATCTATCTATCTATCTATCTATCTATCTATCTCCTGTTCATTATCTATCTATCTATCTATCTATCTATCTATCTATCTATCTATCTATCTATCTCTTATTCATTATCTATCTATCTATCTATCTATCTATCTATCTATCTATCTATCTATCATCTACTATTCTATCTATCTATCTATCTATCTATCTATCTATCTATCTCCTGTCTATTATCTATCTATCTATCTATCTATCTATCTATCTATCTATCTATCTATCTATCATATCTCCTGTTCATTATCTATCTATCTATCTATCTATCTATCTATCTATCTGAGTTTGTTCGTATCTATCTATCTATCTATCTCAAGAAAATGAAAAACTGAGATAGATAGATAGATAGATAGATAGATAGATAGATAGATAGATAGATAGATAGATAATGAACAGACTGGGATAGATAGATAGATAGATAGATAGATAGATAGATAGATAGATAGATAATGAACAGGAGATAGATAGATAGATAGATAGATAGATAGATAGATAGATAGATAGATAGATAGATAGATAAGAACAGACTGGGATATATAAAAGATGCTGTTGGTAAATATAATGCTAATGAGTTACTCAATTTATTGTGTGAACAATTAATATAAACACTTATTTTCTTTGGGATTTCGCAAACATTATAATGTACATTATCTATCTATCTATCTATCTATCTATCTATCTATCTATCTATCTGAAGATAATGAAAAGAATGAGATAGATAGATAATGAACAAACAAGTATATATAAAGGGTGCTATTGGTAAATATAATATTAATGAGTCACCCAATGTATTGTATGAACAATTAATATAAACACCTATTTTCTTAGGGCTTTTGCAAATATTATCATATAATGTCCATTATCTATCTATCTATCTATCTATCTATCTATCTATCTATCTATCTATCTATCTATTTAATTCTGTCCATATCTATATTTTTATCTGTTTATCTATTAGATCGACCAGAATCAGGATCACTATCCTTTTGATTGCTGCATATTATTTGCTTTGGCTGTGTAGTTACTATCTTGAAATCAGAGCTTACCATCTCCTAGACTAGTCGCCAACCATGTCTAAAGAACCCAGTCTGTCCTTTTATTTAATCTAGGGGTGATGTATTCATACCATTCACAAAGATATTTGTGCAAAAACATAACTCTACTTTGCCACTTTCTAGTTTCGAACTCCTGACGATTAGACCACCCCAGCATCCACTTACACCTCCTGCACATTCATCTATATTATATTAATGAAGATTTAATGAATATTTATTGCACCAGAATCTTTGATATTTTTCTCGTGCTATTAGAGAGAGAGAGAGAGAGAGAGAGAGAGAGAGAGAGATTGAGATAGAGAGATAGAGTTTATTTGTTTTTATAGTCTAAATATCCCAGCTAATCGAAGAAAAATAATATCTTCATTGTGACCCCTAAAACTAGTTTGAACTAGCCAGCACCAAGTAACATTGCTTCAAAAAAGAAAAAAAAAATCGCAAAGATTCCGATTGAATTTCTTTATGATTTTTATCTTCTCTTTGGAGGAGACGAATGACATTAATAGAACACCTCTCTTCGTTTGATATTCCGCATAGTATGTTAACTTAAAAAGAAAAACGTATTAACCTTTGTCTCTCTCTCCGTGTTGCCTCCGGACATGTGACAACAATGGGATTTTTTTTAAATCAAGTAAAGAATAAAATGAATGTAAGCAGAACTTCTTGACTACCAAAAAAAATATTGAGAAATTCAATGCCCTCAAGGAGAAATGGAAAATTAAATTAGATTGACAAAACATTTTCTCTCAAGTTCAGCAGACAGCCCAACAAAATCTCATAAAAGTGAACGTCGCCAGTCGATGGTGTCAATATTCACCGAATCGTGACGGATACCGTAAAGCGTAGAGAAGAATTCGGAGGTTGCAACTGAGCAGTGAAAGTGTTAAGCAAGAAAGAGGCCAGTCATACGAGGGAGTGCTGAAAAATGTACCAGCATCCCCTCGTAAAACTGGTAAATTGAATGGGTATGCGGTCTTTTGAAATCTCAAGATTGGGGAATATTGTTTGCTAAAGAAATGTGGGTTATTCGTAAAATAAAGAATTCGAATAAGTCTTTTCTTACGTCATTTTATTTTGTATTTATTTGTTTACGTTAGGCTAGGTTGGTTAATTTACCTACGTACCAACTTTTATTTTGCATTATAAGTCTTATGGGACCAAAACTATAATGGATAGGAAGGGACAGGGTGTGGTTTGTGCTTAGGCCAAAACGTACACAGAGGAAATCATTATTATTTTCTTTTTTTTACCGTTTATCAACTACTTTATTTATTTCAAGCGGTAACATATTTTTACACTGTAAGAATTTTTGAGAGATAACAGAATTTTTGGGAGATAAGAGAATTTTTGGGAGATAATAGAATTTTCAGATACAAGTCGTATTATTTAATCCATATCTTTCCCTCAATGGATAGAAAGGCACAGGTCATGTTAGTACTTGAACCAAAACGTAGACAAAATGATTTGTTTTTTACGGTTTATCAAATATTTTAAGGTTGTTTAAAGTCAAAACATATTTTTTCCGGTTTATCAAATATTTTAAGGTTATTTAAAGTCAAAACATATTTTTTCCGGTTTATCAAATATTTTAAGGTTATTTAAAGCCAAAACATATTTTTTCCGGTTTATCAAATATCTTAAGGTTATTTAAAGCCAAAACATATTTTTTTCCGGTTTATCAAATATTTTAAGGTTATTTAAAGTCAAAACATATTTTTTCCGGTTTATCAAATATTTTAAGGTTGTTTAAAGCCAAAACATATTTTTTCCGGTTTATCAAATAGTTTAAGGTTATTTAAAGCCAAAACATATTTTTTCCGGTTTATCAAATATTTTAAGGTTGTTTAAAGCCAAAACATATTTTTTCCGGTTTATCAAATATTTTAAGGTTATTTAAAGCCAAAACATATTTTTTCCGGTTTATCAAATATTTTAAGGTTGTTTAAAGCCAAAACATATTTTTTCCGGTTTATCAAATATTTTAAGGTTGTTTAAAGCCAAAACATATTTTTTCCGGTTTATCAAATATTTTAAGGTTATTTAAAGCCAAAACATATTTTTTTCCGGTTTATCAAATATTTTAAGGTTATTTAAAGTCAAAACATATTTTTTCCGGTTTATCAAATATTTTAAGGTTATTTAAAGTCAAAACATATTTTTTCCGGTTTATCAAATATTTTAAGGTTGTTTAAAGCCAAAACATATTTTTTCCGGTTTATCAAATATTTTAAGGTTATTTAAAGCCAAAACATATTTTTTCCGGTTTATCAAATATTTTAAGGTTGTTTAAAGCCAAAAACATATTCTTTCCGGTTTATCAAATATTTTAAGATTATTTAAAGTCAAAACATATTTTTTCCGGTTTATCAAATATTTTAAGGTTATTTAAAGCCAAAACATATTTTTTCCGGTTTATCAAATATTTTAAGGTTATTTAAAGCCAAAACATATTTTTTCCGGTTTATCAAATATTTTAAGGTTGTTTAAAGCCAAAACATATTTTTCCGGTTTATCAAATATTTTAAGGTTATTTAAAGCCAAAACATATTTTTGGATTCTAAGTATTTTGCAGAGATATAATAAGCATTTTCTGATGCAAGTTGTCCTATTTAACCCATAACTGGGAGGAAAAGGAATCGGTCCATAACTTTTCCAATATTATTTAAAAGTGTATATAACGAATCCGACTAGAATTCGAACTCGGCTCTCCAATTTTTCTTTCCAAGTCGTTGACAATTAAGTCTTTCGCACATTCAAGCTTACATCATCTGGTATACCAGACAGATCACCAATCTTTCTACTGACGCGGCTCACCGTTGCTTAACTTCGGTGACCATATTTAAATAAAAAAGTTAAGTATATATACAAATCAATCAACCATCCGTCCGTGAATGCAATACTGCTATCATATACGGTCAAGCACCCCCGCGGTTCATCTCAGTGTTCTTGACAGGATCCAAAGGAGAATTATTAATGTGGCGGCTCGAATTCAGCCGCTTTCTCACTGACGGGTTGTGGCTTCGCTCTGTTCTATAAATATTTTCATGGCTTCTACTCCAACGAACTTAAGTCACTGGTGCCCTTGCCACAGGAGTTTACTCGTGCAACCAGGATGGCAACTAGGTCCCACCCATTCAGAGATAGATCAAATAAATGCAGACGACAATTCTACTCCTTCAGCTACTTTCTCGCCTGTGGAACTCTCTTCCATATTCTTGCTTTCCTGACGGCTACAATATCCAGGAATTTAAATGTAATGTCAATACCCATCTCTTAATCACTTGACTCTAATTCTTTCTACATCACCCTGTATATATTTTCCTTTCTTTCTACCTTTGCAACTGTCTTCACTGTTGTGTTCCCATCCTTCTCTTGCCCTTTCTCTGACACCTCCTGAAACTGGTTCGTCTTCCTCTTTACTCTCCTCCTACCTAACCTTTTACTCTCATATAGCTCCCTGCTCATCAGTGGCCTTACCACCTTGCATGGTGGTGAAACGATTAAAAAAATGTTCGGTTTATACTCGATCAAATTCTTTTTAGTAACTAGGTCCCATCCTTTTACTGTGAAACCAATAAAATGTAAACGCAAATTCTACTCCATCAGCTTCTTTTCTCGCACTTCCCGCCTGTAGAATTCCCTTCCGTTTACTTACTTCCCCGACAACTACAATCTCCAAGAATTTAAATGTAAAGTCAATAGTCATTACCTATCTCACTAACTTGCATCCTCTCTCTCATGCTCATTTCTCCATCCACACTACTCTCATCAGCATTCTTTTTCTTCTCTTACACACTTTCTGACACCCCCTATGACCTGTCACTCTTTCTCATAACATTCCTCCTATGTGACTCCAGTGGCAATAAAATGCCTTGCTTGGGCGATATGATTAAAAAAATATTGTTTTAAACTAGAGTAAAAAAAATGGAGACTTGTTTTGCTTACAATTGTGCAAAAGGGTGAAAATGTAGACATAATTTCAGCTTTTTATCTTCTTCTTTCTTCTTTTATGTGCCGTGTCCCCTCAGAGCGTAGGTGATTGTGGCCCTCTACAGCATCCTATCTCTTGTACCTCTTAACATATTTTCTCTTGGTATTTCTCCTAAACCGCCATCCACGATGTTTTACCTTTCTATCTTTTCCTCTATCCGTCCTGTGAGTATTAGATTCTCCTAACCTCCCTTCCTTATTACGTGACCTAAAAACTTCAACTGAGAGAAAGATAATTTTACTCGTTATCTGTTTCTATTCGGAGGGTTGTGACTAAATTTCTTTCTGCTTTATATTTACTAATAACTAATAAAATTAACTAATAAAGTGACAAGTTCTTTTAAGACGTAGGCGATTATGGACCTTCACTTACCCCTCGCCCTTATCGCTTTTAACATTTTTCTTCTTGGTATCTCTCCCAAACCCCGCTCCGCCATCAACTAGGACAGGCCCATCAAGTATGTCTTGCGTTATTTTCCTCTGTATCTCTCTCTCCCTCTATCCGGCCTTTGAGTATTAGATTCTCCAAATACCCCTTCCTCATTACCTGACCCAGAAACTTTAGATGTCTGTTCCTAATGTTTAATTATATGTTTTTTCTTCGTTTCCATTCTCTCCAAAACATCCTCGATGCTCACATGTTTAGTCCATGTCATCCTCAGCATCGTTCTGTAGAACCACATTTATGTTGCTTCTAGTTTCTCCTTCATCTTTAATGAGATTGTCCAGCGTTCGCTGTCATATAAGAGGACAGATATCACAGTCCAGTACTTTTTTCAACTAAATTTTCCTGTATCTCAATACTCTGCTTAGCTTTTGGAATGAATCTTCGGCCATGCCAGTATGCTTTCTCATGTCAGTATCCGTCTCATGTCGCAGTATCCGTCCTGGGTATTTAAATTTCTGTACCTGCTTGATATTGGTATTCTTATAATAAGACAATAATGCAAAAAGTTTTATACTTATGTTTTGTAGATTCTGCAAAAGCATTTGATAAAGTGTGTCACGAAGAGCTGTTATGACTGCAATGTTATCTTGAAATATTTGGGAAGAATATAAGAATAATCCAGACCCTATAGTGCTAGACAATGCATACGAATAGAAAATAGAATCATTAAATAATACAAAAAAAAAAGATTTGAAAGACAAGGATGTGTCTTTTCACCGGACTCATTCAACTTATCCCCAATGGCGATTTTGAAATAATTAAAAGTTCTACTACAATTCATTTTTGGCGGACATTGATATTAAGAACATAAGATTTGCAGAGTGAGACAGTATTGACAGCAAACCCAGAAAAGAACACTGTAAATCCTACACATGGTAATAAATGAAATTTATAAGAACGGACTAAATATTAATTGTAAGAAGACACAATGCATGGTTGTTAGCAAAGGAACAGGGCACCAAGCGAAGTACAAATTGAAGAAAAAAAATCTAACAATTACAAAAATTATTTAGGATAACAGAATACCGGTACTGCTCCCGTAGCTTAGAGGCAGAATCGCTGACTTACGTCAATTCGGTCGGGTTTCAATCCTGGTAAAAGGCAATCGACAGTCTAACCGTACTGATGAGCTGCGAAACAGATCTGTCTGTGGATGATTATATATATATATATATATATATATATTAAAAACAGAAATAGGGTTGTTCCAACGAGAGAAAAAAGGTATAGAATAAAAAGTGCGAGAAGCCGTGAACGTTTGGTTTAAAGTATCGATTTATTGTTGTTATTATTATTATTATCTTTTATATTACTTGCTTCTTGTGTGATACATTCAGTCAGTTAAGTGCCATACGGGAAACACGCTTGGGCGATCATGTCTCGAAAGAGACATGACTGACTGGGCAGAAGATTATCCCGCAGTAGGTTGCCATTGCTTACTGCGGTAGACTGGTTGCCGACCAAGGCTATAGAACCCAATCTGTCCTGTTATTTAACCCACAACTAGAAGAAAGAGATGGATTAATACCTTTCCCAAGGGTATTTGCGCGTAAGTGAATGCAAGGAATTCAACTGGAATTTGAACTCGGCTTCCCGATTTCTCGTTCCGAACCGGTATCCACTGCACCACAACGCACATCTTGTGTGATACATTAAGTGTCCATAATGGTCTTTGTGACGATACACGTGTTTCGAGTCTAAAGTTGACCCACTTCAGGCGAATAAACTTGTGACTTCACATATTTTTATTTTTTTCGTTTTAACCGTGTCGCCTCAAGTAAGGCATTTTACTGCCACTGTTGTAGATCCATTTGGTTTTCTGATGGCCAAGGTATCGTGTATAAAAGATAAGTTAAATGTTGACCCACCAGGTCAGAGGTTTTATGTGTGAATGGTTGGGTTTTTTTCACACTCGTACATTACATTTCTTTTGGCGCCTTCTTTGTCTGTGATGAATTTGATTTCGTCTTTATACTTTAAAATTGTTTTCTACGGGTCATCTAGTTCTTTTTATTACTTTGGGGATACTATTAGAATTGTGTGTGTGTGTGTGTGTGTGTGTGTGTGTGTGTGTGTGTGTGTGTGTAAGCGTTTTTTTTTCATTCGAATTTCGTTTCTCTGTGTGTGTGTATATGTGTATATGTTTTAGTCTTTAATCGTTTCATCCCAGCAAAGAAGTACTGCTACTGGTGCGCTGGGGGCTACATAAGAAGAGAGTGAACGTTTACATAAGTGGCGAGCGAAAAGAAAGTGGAACCGGTTACTGGGGGCATCAGAATCGGTAAGAGAAGTATGCGAATTCTGCTGTGGAGAGAGTTGCGTGAGAGTAGAGTGAAAAGAGAGAAGAACAAGATATGAGGGGTGTTGGGAAAGATAAGATATGGATATGAGTCAAGGGGATAAGAGACTGACGTTGCATTTAAACTCTTGGAGATTGTAGCTGTGAGAGAAGCGAGTATACAGAAGGGAGTTCCACGGGCGAGAAGTGCGAGAAAGAAACTGTAGGAGTAGAAGCGGCGACTTTATTTGGTTGATTTAACTGTAAAAGGGTAGGCCCTTGTTGCCAGTCTAGTTTTTCGAGTAAATTCGTGTAGAGGTGAAACCAGGGAGATACGCTCGCCAGAGCAGAAGCTGTGAAATTATTTGTAGAAGAGATGCAGTGGATGCTATATAATCTCCTCACGGATGAAGAAACAACAGAAACATTTTTCTATAAACGGTTCCTGTGAATAGCATGGCGGACTGAACATAGTAATGATTAAGTTTTAAAAGTTACATATTTCACTTCAGAAAAAGTTAAATTTTCTAGGGTACATAACGAAGAAAAAGTGTTTGGAAGTTTATATACTCACAGGGATATTGAATTCAAGATGAACAAAGGAAGACAACGCATAACTTACCCAGCGATCTTGAACAAATGTATAGCATAAAAGGGAGAGATAACAAAAAGACAAATGTTACTAAGAGATACAAAGCACAGGAAATTGTTGAGGGCTATGATCGCCAACATACTGAAGAGAAGCATGAGAATAATTCCTATATAGAACTTTTAATCTTTGAATAGACTTTTATTTTGTTTTTCGCCATAATTTTTAACAGTGAAGAGTTTCGGAAGTAGACTAATAAAATAAGATGGAGGATGCAAGCATTATTTTAAAAGCTTAAGAGACAATTAAATAAAAAAAAAACGTGTTGCCATTGCTTCTTCTTGCAATCGATACAAATAATAGTCTTCTTTTCATAAGATTATTGAAATTTAAATGTTCTGTTGCTTTCCAAATCGATACTATTGCCAGACCAGATTCTGAACGAAACGATTATACATTATGGACAAAGTTGAATAATGCTTGCATTTTACACACACAAAATATTATTAAAAATTTGAAATTAAAATATTTGAATTTAATTGCATTATTGATTAAAAATGTCGGTATACAGATGCGTTGAGTTTTCTATTTGACGTGTTATTTTAGCCTTTCGTTGAAAAAAAATAAGGAACAAGTTTCTTACAAAATTCGTAGACTGGCTCAAAATGACCAACCCTATCGCATTGGTCAGAAGTCTGATGACTTAAAGTGAGTATGGTTGGTTTGAAACTCGTGCGCAGTGACAGATTGAATTTGTTCAAATTAAAGACAAAAAACGCAAGTTAGAAACAAAAAATAGAAGGATGAAGACGCCTCATAGTTCGCAGATTTCTTCGTGAGACAAACCACCACGTGGTGATTACAAGTAGATGTTCAAATTTTTATTGTTTGTCCTCACTCTCTCTCTCTTTCCTACTTTCTCTTTCTCTCTCTCTCTCTCTCTCTCTCCTACTTTCTCTTTCTCTCTCTCCTACTCTCTCTCTCTCTCTCTCTTTCTCTTTCTCTCTCTCTCTCTCTCTCTCTCTTTCTCTTTCTCTTTCTTTTTCTCTCTCTCTCTCTCTCTCTCTCTCTCTCTCTCTTATTTCGTCCAAGAAACGACACTATTACTGGAAGAAAATAATAGAAAAATGTTAATAAAAAAGAAATAAATAAAAAAGAGCAAATTACTGAAAATAAGAAAAAAGAGAAATGAAAGCTCGTTAATGCAAAGTGGAAAATAAATAAAACAAGAAAAAGGGCGATTTGATGAAAGAATGAAAGGATGAAAAAATAAAAGAAAAGAAAGATCGTTAATGAAAAGTGGAAAATGAATAAAAAAGAAAGGGTGATTTGATAATAGAAAGAAAAAAAGAAAGAAACGCAAACTTGTAAATGAAAAGTGCAAAATTAATAAAAAAATGATTTGATAATAGAAAAGAAAGAAAGAAAGAAAGAAAGAAAGATAGAAAGAAAGAAAGAAATGAGATGGTTAATGTTTTCTTTTTATAATTGGCCTTGTGTGAAACATAACCAAACTTCCTACAATTTACAGGTTTTATCCAGAATTATCAGAAGGTTAACAGATGGTGGGGATTTGTGGAAGAATAAAAGTATACCTTTTGTATGTTTAAATAGAAATTTATTAATAGAAAAAAATAAGTAGTTGGTAGAAGTCAATGTATAATGATAAACAGTATTAAGAAGTTAAGGGTATCAAAAGTTCGTAGAAGTCCTTGCAAGAATGAGTTATGTGTACGTAGGCAGGAACGTATGTGTGCATGTATGTATGAGCGTTTCTTGTTGGAAAGGATAGGCTTTAAAGTTGTTGCTCAGGGTGAATGGTGAAAAGGAAGGAAGTGAGAGATTAGAGGTGAAAGAGAAAAAGAGAGGTAATAACAGCGACTGATTGACGTTGTCAAAGGTACGTGTTAATTACGCTCGTCATCTTATCTCTGGCGACAGTCGGGCTTGCTCTGTATTTTATTTTGTTTGTGGGGCGCGAAAAGGTAATTTGGGAATTCACTTCCAGATGTGATTCTGGCCTTTCTATTTTGTTTTTAGATGTTTCCTAGTTTCTAATGTTTATACATTTCGCATCGAGGTGTGAAATTTCTCGAATTTTGTGCGTGCTAAGCAAAGGTTTTTTTTAAAATTCGAGTAAATTTGTTTATTTGTAACAAAATCAATGGTCAGTGATTAGCATTTCAATTTTTAATCTAGATCTTGTTTTGTTCACTCCAAATGAAAAGTGGAAGATGAATAAAAAAGAAAGAGTGATTTGATAAAAGAAAGAAAGAAAGAAAGAAAGAAAGAAAAGAAGAAACCCAAACTTGTGAATAAAAAGTGTGAAATTAATAAAACAAGAAAGCGTGATTTAAAGAAAAATGAAAGAATTAAAGTAAAAAAAAGAATGCGAAAAAAAAGGAAGAAAAATAAAGAAATGAAAACTAGTAAATGAAAAGAAGAAAATGAATAAAACAAGAAAGTTAAATTTAATGAAAAAAAGAAAAAAGAAACAGGAAAAGAAAAGAAGCGAGTTCATGAAAAAGTTCGTTGGATTTCACGCCCAAGGAACCAGAAAATTTTTGTATTATAGAAGTCGAGACACAGGAAATCTACGAGGCGAGATAACATTGCAGAAAGAAAGAAAGAAAGAAAGAAATTAACAAAGAAAGAAAGAAAAAAAGAAAAATGGAAAAAGAAAGATAAAAGGAATTAAAAAATCAAAGAAACTGAAGATATGATATTTATAAAATGCAATTAATAAACCGAGAAAGAAAAAATATCAGAGAAACTGTTTATACTTACAAAAATACATGAAGTAAATAATTTATTATTTTCACTTTACAATTTTATCAGATTTAATCGGTTGATTAGCAGCTAGTGTATGTACAGATGATAACACATTTACGATCAGACATAGATAATGAGAAGACTGAACTAACTAGCTAGCTAGCGAGCTAGCTAGCTAGATAGATAGATAGATAGACTGAGAGAGAATAAAAAAGACTGAGATATTGAACTGAAAAAACTAGCAAGCTAGATAGATAGATAGATAAGAGACTGGGTTAGGTAGATATATAATGAATAGACAGACACACACACACACACACACACACACACACACATATATATATATATATATATATATATATATATATATAATGCCACGCAAAAGTTTACAACATATTACATAAATGTTTCTTTAGTTATTTCTAACACAAATTACTGAAACATTTTAACGCTAATAATACATTAGTTCAACAATCATATTTTGATAAATAATCAATCAAAATATCACACGATGAAAAACCAACATTTGATAATTCAAAAGTTTACAATACATTTATTAAATCATCCATTAGTATTTCGTAGCGTAACCGTTATTGCTAATTTCAGTATGGAAACTTTAAGAGTAATCCCCTACGAATTTCTTGCATGATTTTCGGCTAATGTTTCCTGTTCTTCACGGCGAGATTCCTTTTGTTCATGCTGGTTTTGCGAGTTTCTTTTTTGAATTCTCCGTTTCAGCTCTTTCCATAAATTTTCAATCGGACTGAGATTTGGAGATTGACTTGGCCATTTTAGAATGTCTGGTCTGGTCTGGTCTGGTGATTTATTGTTCTCGCAACTGAAGTGCAAACTGGAAACTTAATTCTGGTATATAAAAAAGTGAAAATAAAATTATGCAAAACACAATAATGTATCTTTATTGTTTATTTAATAACTATTTGTTTGTTATTTTATGCATTAAATTGTTTTTAAAATAGTGTGAGTGTTTCGTATGTTAAAAAATAAAACGTTTAATTTTTCCAAAAAAATTAATGAAAATTTAATATAAAACCAAGTGTAATTTGTACCCCGTTACCTGTTTACACATCTACCCAAAATTTAGTTTCGATTGGTCATTGTACACTACCGGCCATAATTATTAGGCCACCCCAGATTTTTAAAAGAATTTATGTATTTCGTCCTATTTTTAGTATTTATTGCCAAGTGGTTAATTCTAAATGAAAACAGAATGGTTCTTTTGTTAATACAGCACAATAACATGTGCATCAAATGAATTTATAAATATTTAGTAATTACCTATATTGCAGTTTCATCAATGAAAAAATGAAGAAAATTTAGGTTGATTCTGACGAGTTCATCTTTGCTTCCTTGCCTTGTAAAATTAATCTTCATGGCTAGAAGTGTATGCTTATTTTAGAGAATGTGATGGACAGAGAGGATTACGAGAAAAAAACTGTCCGGGTAGAAGTGGCGGTAACATTGAATGATTTTAACGGTTAAAGGATGGAACCTAGATGTCAATCTAATAGCTCGCTTACATTCCTGTAGTCGGGGTACGAGGAAAAAAATCTCCATGAATATATTTGTAGAAAAGGCAGAGGGAAGCCACGTAACAGCATATCAACTCCTTATAGGTCATTTAATGACGTAATTTGTTTTTCTTGGGAGGTTTGTATATGATATACGTGAATCTGCTTTCACAGATGAATACATGGTAGATGGTACTCAGCTTTTGTGCATATATGTTTGTGTATATATGCTTAATAGAGGTAGATGTGATCTGTGGATGATGGACAAACATAAGTGTATATGAGCAGGTGCCTGCAATGGGGATCCTGAAAGATGGGATCCTCGAATGCGAGGGGCCAGCCATTATTATAATGTTTATTTTCTACGAGTTATATTTTTGAAACAAGTTTTATTTCTTTAAGAAATTGTAGGATATTATGTTATGAAAATGTTCTTTTATATTAGCAGTTTCGCTAATTGATTTTATTTGGCGGCATAAAAACCTCTACGAGTTATTTAATGTCGAAATCTTAATATTTTGTATGCAACTTCCTGTCTTCCTCTACATCGATTTTGTACACAATTTTATATTTTCAGAGTAAAGTTAAAGTTTTTCTTTATGTATTTGTTGACCATAAAATGTATTGTTGGTAAATTTACTATAACAATCTACTGTTGATTTTTGTCTGAAGGTCTACTATTTGCCCAGAACTGAATATTTTAACAGGAGCCACCACCTCAGGTCAGAGAGAACCCGGGAACTACAGCAATTCAAAGGTGGTTCCACGGCCCTCAAAATTTTCAATCTCCCGGTCAGATGCCTTGCGGCCAGAAGGGTGGACCTAGGAACAACATCAATTAGGAGGTGGTTTCAGGCTCATCAAGCCTTCAATTTCCCGATCAGATGTCTTGCTGTCTGAGGAGTGGACCTAGGAACACTAGCAATTAGGTGGTGGTTCCACGCTCCTCAAAACCTTCAATTTCCTGATCAGATGTCTTGCTGCCTGAGGGGTGGACCTAGGAATAATAGCAATTAGGTGGTGGTTCCAAGCTTCTCAAAACCTTCAATTTCCCGATCAGATGTCTTGCTGCCGGAGGAGTGGACCTGGGAACAATAGCAATTATGTGAGGGTTCTACGCTCCTCAAAACCTTCAATTTCCACATCATATGTCTTGCTGCCTGAAGGTTAAACCTGGAAAAAACAGCAATTAGGTGGTGGCTCCACGCTCTTCAAAACCTTCAATTTCCTTGCTGCCAGAACGGTGGACCCGAGAACAACATCAATTAGGTGGTGGTTCCACGCTCCTCAAAACTGTCAATCTTTCGATCAGAAATATTGCTGCCAGAAGGGTGGACCTAGGAACAACAGCAATTAAGTAGTGGTTCCAAGTTCCTTAAAACCTTCAGTCTCCCGATCAGAGGCCTTGCTGCCGGTTTATGGTTTATTGTCATTCCCATGAAGATACTTCCTCTTCCTAAGTCAATAAAACTAACTAATTTAGTAACACTCTACCTTGAATGCCCATTGGGAATCGTAATGGGGGAGCATTGAGTAATTAATATCCTGTTTTGTGTGTAAGTGCTTATCTATTTATTTAAGAAAGTAGGCGTAAATGAAAAATATGTTAAGTGAAAATACTCGTTGATATATGCGTCAATTTTATTAATTTGCCTCAAGCTCACAAAAATAAGAAGCAATAGGTTACAAAAATATTTTTTAAAAAATGAAGAGTAAAGATCAAATATTAGCATGTGATTTAATCTGAAAATTCATTGATTAAGAAGATTCAATCGATTATTTCCCCCTATTTCAAACTCTAAAATCGAAAATATTTCTATTGGGCCTCATTACACGTATTTCCTTGGTTTACTGCTGGGAAAATATTTAAACGATTATATTGGATATTTTCCATTTAGGGACACACATACACTCTCCTCGCCTCTTACACACGCACAGACACACGCAAGCATTTGCACAAACTAATACGACTCATACACTTACGCAAGCAACATTACCTTTTATAGATTTCAAGATTCATTTAAATATTTAAACTTTTGTAACTAAATCAATAATTCCGTATCTCAACGATGAAAGGAATAATTTATTTCACATGTAATTTTCAGTATAATTATTTAACTTGTCAATGCGCGATGAGGAATATTAACTAGATAGTTCAAAATATTATACAGTAAAAATTAACCTCATAAATATGTCTCAGAGTTCGTAGTGAGTTATATGTAATGTAAACACACGCCAGTAGCCCAGAGTGTTCAAATTTATTACTGAATGAACGATGCGTAAATGCATGAGCAGCTACTGTTTTTTAAAGTCTACCGTTTCTCGATTGGATAATATATATATATATATACTATAGTCATCCGCAGACAGATCTGTTTCTCAATTCATCAGTACGTCTTAGACTCCGGGCGCTTGCTAAGCCAGGATCGAAACCCGACCGAATTGGCGTCAGTCGGCGATTCTACCCCTAGGCCACGAGAGTCCAGTAGAAGAAGGCAGGCTTTTTAGCGCGCATATATATATATATATATATATATATTTGTGTGTGTGTGTGTGTGTGTGTGTGTGTGTAATTATGTATCAATTGTACATTGCGACACGGAAATTTCTGTTTCGAGGTAGATTCTCATCATCAGGCAATGTTGATGTTAGTTGTGCAGATGATTTACATTTAACATCAACACTGCCTAATGATGAGAATCTATTTCGAAACTGAAATTTCCGTATCGCAATGTACAATTGATACATAACTATATTAATATCTATAATACTGATTATATTGAGCACTGTTTATAATAAAATAAATGCCAGAGCACTCAAAATAATAAAGTTTTGAGTCCTCTTCACCTGGAACTCTCTCTCTCTCTCTCTCTCTATATATATATATATATATATATGGAACACACACACACACATATATATATATATATATATATATATATATATATATTCATTCCTTTCACGCTCAGGTTAGTGAGAGCATGTGAGTAAACAGCTAATGATTCTCTCAAATATTTTGGTTTCATTTTTTAGGGCTGGGTTACACTCGTATATATAAAGACTTTGAATAAGTTCTCAATGTTTTCCAACAGATTTCCAGAACTGCGTGCAACTAGTTTCAGATGCTAACCCATATACAAGGAAGTACAATATTCAAGCTTGAGATTCAGTGTATGTCATTTCGCCGAAGTGTAAACAACAGTGATTTTCAATGCGTTTAACTTTTAAGATTTCCTGCCAAAGAAAATGTATTTGCGGGGAATTTTCTGCACTACATTATTTAAAAGTTATCTGCAGCTGAAGCACACAGAATTCTTATTGTGACTTACAACAACCATGCAATATCGGAAACAATATGCAGAGATTGGTTTAAACGCTTCAAAAATAATGATTTTGAGGTTGATATTTAAAATTCATTTGTTTAACCGTTATTTTTAATGGATACTCATATTTGAGTAGTTGCCCTGTTTTTAATATTAAACTGTATATTTGTTTATTTACACCTACAGGTCTGAATATTCGAAAAATCTTATTAGAAAAATATGCGTCCTTCTCGGATATTAGTATCCACATTTAGACAAATAAAGTAAATTTATATATATATGTGTGTGTATGTGTGTGTGTGTGTGTGTGTGTGTGTGTGCGTAAGTGAGTTTAATATATGGATTGAAATTCGACAAAATGATAGAATAAGTAAAGAACAGGCAGGAAAAGTGTCTTTAATCTAATATGTTTTACTCTATTAAGTTTCTTAAGAGATTTGTTTATCAAGACATGTATTTAAAAAGTTGTAATTTCATATATATATATATATATATATATATATATATATATGCAGGTTTCATTGAATAATATAGACAAGTTTTGTCTATTAATTTTGTGTAAGATCCGTTCATACCGTCTGATATACTTGATGGTGATGTCGTTAAAAGACAACAAAAAATCACAGTATTTGTTGAATTTTTTATCGGGTCTAAGCTTTCGGCTCACATAAGCCATTATCAAAGAGTAAATATTAACACACAGTAAACATAGAACATTTAAGCTATTAACAATAAAGATAATTGAATTGAAAATATAAGTCCATCCCTACCGTGGCGGATGGCCGAAGACAGTGACAAAATAGTGGTGTTGTGATCCCTGGTCTGATTACAGACATTTGAGTACGTTGTTGGAAATATCGAAATTGATTGTATTCAAACCAGGTTTAAATTGTTTAATGTAGAGTGCTTCGAGGATTTTTAGTTTCTGCTTATTATTTTCTTGTTTGAGTATGTATATATATATATATAGGGGTGTGCACTACAACTTGCAAAGACATATTGAAAGAAAAATTGTGTTTATTCAGAATTACACTTATTTCCATGACAAATTGTTTTATAAAATTGTTGCCTGATCTCTCCTCTACCATATTATTCAATCCAGCCCCTTCCAGCTTCAATTACAGTCTCCACACGAGACTGAAACCTTCTACAGGCGCTGGTCACTTGCTCCCTAGACAAGTTTGCCATGGCCTCGATGATGGAACTCATCAAGGAGTCGATAGTATTGTGTGCACGTTTGTTGTACTGTCTCTCAAGTACGCCCCATATGTAAAGAATTCAGTCCCGGGCTACTAGGGGACCAAAACTCCTTTGACGAGAACATGTCCAGATTCTTGTCCCACCAAGCCTGGACTAAATTGGACGCAGGAGATCCGAACTGTTGGAAAAGCAATGGCTTCCCTGCAGCTACCATGGCTTCACAACATTCTTCATGATTTTCACGTAGACCTCCTTTGTCACTTTGCTAAAGAAGTAGGGAGGCATGAAGCTGCTCCATGAAGATCTTGTTCCTCTTATGAACCTCGGATCGGTCTTGTGTATTACTCCGAAGAGTCAGGGACTTACCTCTAGGCACACCAGACTTTTTGAAGGTCTTGGTAATGTCCTACACAGTCGATTTTCGGAAATTAAAAACTCAACAATCTCTTTGGGCGTGTGGCCAGAAAGTAGGGCCACGATAATTGCAGTACAGCACTCGAATCAACTAGACATTTTGCTTAATTCGTTCTTAATTCAACACGCTGTTGTCACAAAAATCTTAAACGAGAAAAAAATTGGTATTTTTTTATATGGTTGTCATTTTATGCCAAGTTAAATTTAGTCTGGATTGTAGCGCTCACTCCTGTATATATATATAGTATACTTGCTTCCCTGAAGTCTACAATCTCCAAGAATTTAAATGTAATGTCAATTCCCATCTCTTCTCCACTTGACCCCAGTGCATCTCTCGTTCTTTCCCCATTACCTCAGGTATCTTGTTCTTTTCCTTTCTCACTCTACCCTCGCAACTGTCATCACACCTGTATTTCAATCATTCTCTTGCCCTTTCTCTGAAAACCACCCGTATTCGGTTCGTCTTTCCCTTCGCTCATCTCCTGCTTAAACTTTCACTCTTCTCTTATGTAGCCCCCTGCTCACTAGTGACGGTACTGCCTTGCTTTGGATGAAACGATTGATATATATATATATATATATATATATATATATATATATATATATACTTTAATATTAGACTTATATAATAAACGTAACTTTGTCTGTGTGTGTGTTTCTGTGTGTCCGTTACCTATAAAATCTGAAACCGCTGAACCGATATTCTTGAAAATTTACACAGTTGTACTATAAGCGTCTGTGAGTGTTCTCAGCTAGGTTTTGTGTTGAGGTATCCACGATATATATCGAAAATCGATAATCGAAAATATCGGGTTATAGAAGGAGTGACTCGATTTTAATCAAATTTGATACACTCATAGACAAAGACATAAAAAACGATATTCAGAAGTTTCAAGGTTGCAGTTCTTACAATAGTGCAGAAAATCGTTAATAAATATATATATATATATATATATATAAGGCAAGATGTTTTCGTTTGTATGCGTTTATCTGTCTGTATGTATGTATTCTTTTCAGCCCTTTCTTTAATTCTAAGTAGGTATAATTTTAGTTCTTAGTCTCAGCCATGATACCATTTATTCAGAGGACTTATTTCGCCTTCAAAATTCAGTTTACAACGAAAAAACGTATTTGATATGGATACCAGGAAATCAAAATTTGACTCACATCTATTCATTTTTTTTTCAGTCTCCGGTTTCGCTTTAACTGGAAACAACTATTGCTTTTTAGTCTTTCTTGCCTACGTCCAAAGAATCTGAGCTCCAGGACCATGGATTAGTTTTAAATCTTTCATTACACCAGAGCAACGCCGGGCTATACTGCTAGTAGTATATATCTGTAATGTATTCAAAATTAATAAAAAATGGCAAGAGGGAAAAATAGTTTTAGCTGACTCTTTTCATCCTACTTCATTGCCTTGTTAAAGTCACCCAGGGCCCAAACGCGTCGGATTAGAAGTGTTTGTTTTTCTCTTGTCGCATTTTATTCAGATAAAAATGGATAAGTTTTCGTTTAAATTACACACAAAAAATATTATCTTATTTTAACAGATAGATTTGCTAAAATTAAACAAAAACTTCTTGAAATAAAAATAATAAATTTAATTAAATAGTGTCAATGGATTCCAATACACCTCTAGACGATTTCCAATTCTCCTGCTACTTTTCTGGATGGTCTCCTTGTTTAAGTTAGTGAATGCTGCCATAATGTTTGACATTAGTTCAGCGTTAGTGTTACGCGTTTTGTTGTTCTCCCACTCAACTGCACTTTACACATAATGATCAAGGGTGTTGTAGTCTGGGGAGTATGGTGACCAGTTTTAAGGGATGATATGGTCTCAGAAATTATCTGAGATAACTGGGTTCTCATACTTGTCTGGCATGATGAGGGATTCAGAAAGGGAGTCTTCAAGTAGCCACCCTTTGATCCCACGTCAGTACTATCTCTTAAAGTCATTTGTTGTAAGCCTCGGTGTTGATTCTGAGGCCCTCAGCCACATATTCTGGAGTTCTTTCCTTTTCAGAACAATCAGAGTTAAATGTCTGAGCCGCTGTACATCTGTACTCACTATTACACTCATTCAACTACTTCCCTGTATTCTACTCAGATTGACACCGAAACAACCTGAAATGTTCGTTTTGAAGTTTTCAGCGCGAATACCAAGTAGTAGAGTAGGGCCTTTTCCAAATATCTGGTATAATGAATAACATTATGATACTCTTTTTCTCGCGAATGGTTCCCAACTGACCCTACTATAATGTTCAGTCAAAAAAATCGAAAACAAACAACAGCAAAAATATAAAAATGGCGACAATGGAGTGCCAGTAAAAATTATAAAATGGCGACAATTTACCTATTGCACCAGGTATATATATATATATATATATATATTTTAATAGATCCACATCGTCCATTACACATCTTGCTATGAATAGCAGGAATTGTGTATGTTCCACTATTCTATCACGGTCCTACTCATTATATCATCTAATGGTGCTGGAGTCATTGTACAAGAAATTCCGCAATCCTTCTCTCTGCAAACAGAGAGACTGCTTGCTGGGTTTGATTGTCATTGGACTCTAGCTTTCTTTGCATATTTTTCATCGCCCCCATTAATCATCTTTTATTATGCATGTTTACTATTCCCACAAAATAAACCTGATAAGCCATGGAACGGTTTTTTTTTTAAGTTTTTAGTAAAAATATCATGTAATTTACGCTTATTCCAAACTAATATATATTTATATATACTAATAAATACATCACAGTCTTTATTACAACAGGCAAGATAACGAGGAATTTTTTTTATATTATTTAATATATATATATATATATATATATATATATATATATATATATATATATATATACATATATATATATATATGTATATATATATATATGGGGTATTATTTATACAAATATTTTGTTTCCGAGAAAAAGAGATGGTTCAGGTTCATTTATCTTGTTCATTCTCTGAGTTTTGAGGATATTACATCCATCCACACTTCAAGCGACTTGATTCTAAAGTTTTACTTTGAAGTATCCCGAAGAACTACTTCGTGTTAGAAGCAACATTGTCAATCAATGTCATTTATTATCTTCACCAAAGTGCTACGCTTCTAACCCTAACCCACTGGCTCAGGTCCCTTAGTGTTTCTTCAAAATCAACAGAATCAACTTGTGTCTATATTGCAACTAATCTCACCAGATTTATTCAGCCTATACAGCGAGACAATTCTGAGAGAACTAGAAACCTTGCCAGGATTCGTCATTGGTGGCCACAATCTGAAAAATAAAAGATACCCAAATAATGCAGTGCTGATGACAGACACGGAAAGGAAAATACAAACCTGCTACATAAGTCAGATAAAGAAATCGAAAAAAAAAATCACTAAACATAAACTACAAGAAAACTGAATGCATGGTCATCAGTAAAATGAAGAACCCAAAATACCAACTACATATCAGGGATACTAGAATCAAGCCGTTACAGAAATCTAAATACCTGGGAAATGTTCTAACAAAAGACGGAATTTGCGACACTGAGATCCGAAGGGGCTTTGTCATGGTCAAGGACGCATTCCAAGAGCTAAGCAGAGTAATGACACACAGGAAAGTTTCTTTGGAAACAAAGAAAAGTGTACTGGATTGTTATGTGATGTCTGTCCTTCAATATGGCAGCGAATGCTGAAAAATTTCATCAAAAATAAAGAAAAGACTTGTAGCAACCGAATGTAGTTCTACAGAAGGATGCTGAGGACATTATGAACTGAACATATGAACAACGACGAGGTTTTGGAAAGAATGTAAACGAAAAGGAAACTTATACTTAACATCGTAAAAACAAAGGTGAAGTTACTGGAGCATGTTATGAGGAAGAAAGGATTGGAGAATCGGATACTCTCACGAAAGACAGACAGAAAGACAGACAAGGGAAAGCAATACATACTTGATGGCCTTTAGCAAGTGCATGGTAGAGCAGGGTTTAGGAGGAGTAAAACGAGAAAGTGTGTTAAGAGCTACAAGGTACAGGGAGACGTGGATAGCCATGTTTGCCTATGTCCTGAAGGGACACGGGACATAGAAGAAACTGTGCGGACCTGCTCATGTATGTATTTTGTCAAGACCACATTTTGAATTCAGAAAAATCGTTATCCTGTAGTGGTTTCTATCTACCGTTACAGATGGTTAGAAACGTCAGATTGCTCTACTATGAAGAGGTATATTTATAACTTTCGCAAGGAAAGTGCGAAATTGAATTTAACAATCCCGAACGAAATTTGAATTCAACCCAACGCTTTTTCATTCTGAGCCTCTAACCCTCAGTGTTAACTTGGTGCTTGGTCCTAGATCCATATGAATTCGAATATAGGCATGATATTGTAGGATGATATTTTAGGGAATATGCGAGGATATGCGTTGTGGGGCAGTGGATATCGGGGAGCCGAGTTCAAATTTCAGTTGAATTTATTGCAACCAGTCTACCGAAGAAAGTAATGGCAACTTACTGCGGGAAAATGTTCTGCCCATTCAGTCATGTTTTTTTCGAGACATTATCGCCCAAGCGTGTATCACGTATGGCACTTAACTAATTGTAGGGAAATACCCGCATTGGAAGATATACGAACATTTTAAACTCTCTTTTCCAGGCAAATTTTATCAACTCAAACTACCAGCGCTAGAAGGTGAAAATGTTAGAATGTCCTGGTACTTCGCCATATAATGCAAGACAATAAAGAAGATATAATAATAAAAGTCTTGAAAGAATTGAAATTTCTGTCTCATAAAGATCGATTCCCGTCTGATAAAAACAATCTCATAAACTTTGAAAATATAAGGACCTGGTAATAGAAATTGCGAGAATGTAGAATTTAAATAAAATCATCCAAATAAGTATAGAAGCACTGGTAATGATTTAAAAGGAAATTGATAGACACGTTAAGAAACGCCTTTTAAACTTCTCACTATCTGAGATACATGTATTGGACCTTGGATCGTCTGAGGAATAGTTGAAAAAATAAAGGATTTTTTTTTTTAATTGTATCACCCCGAGCAAGGCGGTAATGCCACTGATGTGCAGGGGGCTACATAAGAGTAAAAAGAGTATGTAGAAGAAAGCGAAGAGGAAGACGAACCAGTTAGAAAGGAGCAAGAGAAGGATGGGAATACTGGTGTGATGACAGTTGCAAAGGTAGAGAGATAGGAAAAGATATACAGGGTGGTGAAACAACTAGAGTCAAATGATTAATAAATGAATATTGACATTATTGATTTATTCGTTTAACAGCATATGAACACTTTAATGGTCATTTCATGCCAAAATGTAATTTTTTGGAAGGGAGCTTTTTTTATGACATGTATTGCTGATGTTTTTCTTTACTTTTATCATAGTTTTCTCATCGCTTAATACTTTGCTTAGTTTATGAACAGCCTCATTTTCTATTCTAATATATGTTCTGATTTCTGTTACACTTTTATTGTAAATTACGACACTATCCAGGTAGTTAGTGATTTGATTTTTTATATTAACTGCTTATGAACCATTTAATATCTAAATTTAATGTTCCTGGAAGCTTTGAAGTAATAAAATTACGATATATGTTATTCTGCTTTCACTGTTGATGGTAGATGATACTCAACTTTTGTGCATCTACACATTTGCTTAGACATGATTACTAGAGGCGGTAATACGTGTGTTTTATGTTGTAGTTTTGTTGAAGTTATATTTTGGAATACATTTTAATTTATTTAGACAATTGTAAGATATGGATTAGTGAAATGAAATAATTATTTCATGTTGGCTGATTGGTTGAATTGATTTACCGGCATTTTTTTATTTAATGCCGAAATCTAAATATTTTGAACACAATTTTGTGGCTTCAACTAATTATGTTATATGTTATCTGAGCTGGTGCATAATTTCGCGAAGAAGTGTATTTTTGTTGAAGAGCAAACATATGCAAACTAGCTAGCAAAAAAAAAAATAGACATTGTTTTAGAAATATTTGATTGTTCAAAGTTAAAGAATGCGAGCAAAATTCCCCATCTCAGGAAAATACTTGATTGTTTTGATAGCCAGCGTGACCAAGGTCAGCACATTGTTTACAATTGTTTAGTTATAATGTGCCAAAAAGATGACATCGTCGCTCACATAAGTGACAGATTCTTCTTTTTCTATGTGCCTTGTCCCTTCAGTACGTAGGCGATCATGGCCTTCCACGTTTCCCTAACCCTGGTGGCTCTGAGCACGCCTTGTCCTGTTACACCATGCAATCTTCGTTCCGTTATCCACCTGATTAGGTCCTTCAAATGTGTTATCCGTTGCTTTCCCTGTCTCTTTTTCCCTCTATCTGGCTTGTTAGTATCAGATTCTCCAAGCTCTCCTTCCTCATTGCGTGCTCAGGTATTAATTTCCTTTTCGTTTTCATCCTTTCTAAAACCTCATTATTGCTCACATGCTCGATCCATGATATTCGCTGCATCCTTCGGTAGAACCACATTTCAGTTGCTCCCAGTTTTTCCTTCATCTTTGATGGTATTGGAAAGTGACAGATTAGTGGTAAGAAAAAGAGAGTCAATCGGCAGTTAGATCAAAAACCAGTACGAGAATGATTCAGGGAAAACGGCGGTCAATTCCGCAGTCTCTAGCTGGCTCAATGCGTGTGTGCTGACCCCTCCGACCCCACTTTCTACTACACAGCCACGTCGCCTGAAGAGCGAATAAAGAAAATGTTGCATCCCTTTATTTGAATATATATACACGTATCACGGTCGTCGTTTTATTAAGTGAGAATATTGTCAATTTATCAGCGTGAAAAAGACAAACGATTTTATAAGAGAGATTAAAATTTCAGTTTCTGTTATCATAATTAGATTCATGGATTCCATCAAGGGCAACAGTTGCAAGTTCGTTTTTAAAGGTTGAAGAACATGAAGAAATGGCAACATTGAACTCACATCTCGATATTTAGCCACACCCTTAACCTGACGCCGTCTTGGCCCTATGGGTTACCCGACTAGCAAGTATTACAAACTGTTCTCCACCTGCAATGTTAGGTTCAGCTTTTAGCAAAACCTGTGACCACAGCTAGCACATTTTGCTATTATACAGCATGGGAAGGTACTGCAAAACTATTGGCTTGGAAGGATAGATATTAAAAGGCTGCCTTTAGATCCCTCGAAGGAACCGGAACTTAACCTCCTGATTAGTAGCTTTCTTCGACTCTGTGACTTTCCTTCCCTCCACGATATGGTCAGTTGTCAGTCATCCACTTATTCGTAAATGAAAGGAGTTCAAATGGATCTGCCATTTTGTCTTGAAGTTTCACTCACTTTCGTTCTGGGAGGCTGGTAAGCTTGCCTGATAAATTTTGTCTTTTCTTTTGTTGCTAGTTTAATTTTGGAAATATATTTATTTATTTTCTTTGTTTAATATTGTACTGCACACTGTCCCTCTTTCTCATAACTTTCTTCGTATGTAACCACCTGCGTTCCAGTGGCAGTAAAGCTACATTTGCAAGGGAACAAGTTCCTAAAGAAAAATAAATGATACAGATTACAAGTTAATGCGAAATTATTTATTGCAAATTCTTTTTTTCTATGTGTTGAGTTGCTTCAGTGTGTGAATGATAATAGCTCTCCACAACTTCCTGTTTTTTGTATCTCTTAGTAAATTAGTCGTTTCTGCTCTTTTCTAATCCATGTTCTGCGAACTATATACACAAGCTTATTAAGTAGATTATATGGTTCTTCTTGTCTTCGATATGAAATGTGAGTGTCAAATTTTTAAGGCTTCTTTCCTCATTACGTCACATAGAAATTCCAGCAGTTTCTAGCTGATGTGAAGTATGTTTTCGTTTGTTTCCATTTTCTCTGAACATATCAGTTATATGTTAAGATAAAAACAAAAAAGTCGGTTTTGTTAGTTCAAATATTTTGATTGATTTGTTTTTTATGGTACATCAACCATCTTAGATTTATTTAAAGCCGAATCACCTTTTGGATTGTAAGAATAACACTTTTTTGCTAATGAGTATTGTATAACACAATTTATTTTCACAAGAATAACAATGATTTTTCTAGATACAAGTTCTACTACTAAATACGTTGACTGCCAGAAATCGATTATGAAATCGAACTCAAAACGCGAAATTTATGATAGCCAATCGTCTTCTTAATGTGCCGTGTTCTTTCAGGACGTAGATCATTTGGAATTTCATTTGCCTCTTTCTCTTTGTGCTCTTAATATTGTACTTTTTGGTATCTCTCCCATACCTTTCTCCGCTGTCGATTTGCTCAAGCCCATCAAATATGTCTTGGTCTCGTGCTGCTATGCCCTGTCTCTCTTTCCTTTTATACGTCCTCCTGAGTACACAAAGATAGAAAAAGGCGTAAAACAAGGATATGTTTTTCACCGGATTTTTTCAAACTATACAGCGAGAATATTTTGAGGGCCCTAGATGACACGCCAGGATTTGTTATTGGAGGCCCCAACCTGAACAACATAAGGTATGCGGACGATACAGTGCTGATTGCGGACACAGAAAGAAAACTACAAGACCTCATACAGAAAGTAGCAGTGGAGAGTGACAAAAAGGGACTACAAATAAACTTTAAGAAAACTGAGTGCATGGTCATCAGCAAAAGATACAACCCAAAATGCCAAATACAGGTGGGAGATAACAGAATCAAGCAAGTACAAAAATTTAAGTACCTAGGAAGTGTTCTAACAGGAGATGGAAAGTGCGACACAGAGATCCGAAGGCGAATTGGCATGGTAAAGGACGCCTTCCAGAAGATGAGCAAAACACTAACACACAGGAAAATCTCAATAGAAACAAAGAAAAGAGCGCTGGACTGCTACGTGTTGTCAGTTCTTCAATACGGCAGTGAATGCTGGACAATATCATCGAAAATGAGGACAAAACTGGAAGCGGCCGAAATGTGGTTCTACAGAAGGATGCTACGGATATCGTGAACTGAGCATGCAAGCAACGATGAGGTGTTGGAAAGAATGGCAACAAAAAGGAAATTGATACTGAGCATCAGGAAGAGACAACTGAAGTTTCTGGGACACGCAATGCGGAAGGAGAGCCTGGAGAACCTGATACTGACTGGTCAGATAGAACGAAGGAGAAACAGAGGAAGGCAGCGGATAACATATTTGCAGGGTCTGACCAGGTGGATGACGGAACGGGGATTGCCAAGAGCAACAGGAGCAAACATACTAAGAGCCACAGGGGATAGGGAGACATGGAGAACCATGATCACCTACGTCCTGAAGGGACAGGGCACATAGAAGAAGAAGAGTATCAGTTTCTCCAAACTTCCCTTCCTCATATGTCTCTTCCTGATCTTAAGTATAAGTTTTCTTTTGGTTTGCATCCTCTCCAACACCTCGTATTTCCTCACGTGCTCGATCCATGGTATCCTTAGCATCTTTCTGTAGGACGACATTTCTGCTGCCTCGAGCATCTCCTTAATCTTTGAAATGATCATCCAGCCTTGGCTTCCACACCTAAAGACAGACATCACATAGCAGTTCAGCACCCCTTTTTTTCCCCCCAATAAAATTTTCCTGTCTCTCATAACTCTGGTTAGCTGTTGAAATGCATGCTTAGCCATGCCAATTCATCTTCGGCTCTGGTTTACAGCCATATCACGCTCGATCACCGAAGTTAAGCAACGTTGAGCCATCAGTACTTAAATGGGTAACCGCTTGGGAATACCTAGATGCTGTAAGCGCTTAGTGACGGATGTGCGTTATGGTGCAGTGGATATCGGCTCGGAAAGAGAAATCGGTGAGCTGAGTCCGAATTCCAGTTGACTACCATGCGAAAGAGAAATCGGTGAGCTGAGTTCGAATTCCAGTTGACTACCATGCATTCCTTTAAGCACTGGTACCCTTGGGAAAGGTATTAATCCGTCCCTTCCCTCCAGTTATACGCACACACAAAGTTCCATTTATAAATAAGTTTAGATCTGTAATGCATAGCGAAGGCCTCTTTTTGAAGCAAAGCTGGAAACATTTATGTATTTGGCGGGAAAACGAACGAACACTTTCTTAAAGAATCATAGACGTCTTAAGAAATCCGACATTAGGGTAGACCTGCAGGCTTTACCCTTTACTTTTATGTATGTGTGTGTGTATAATGTGTGTGTGTGTGTGTGTGTGTGTGTGTGTGCGTGTGTGTGCTATGAAGAAACCGAAAAAATCAATTCCTAAAGGCAAAATAGTTTTTGACACATTTAATGCTATTGGCGGCTAAGTTACACATTAAGTAAATTGATTAATTTCCGATAGATCCGGTTTAAATCCGATATTTCGTAGGATGCAAAGATCGATATATCTTTCTGAATATAATAGAGTGGTGTAAAAAAATTTTATTATCAACCGTTATTAATTTTTTATGCGTATTAATTTCATCTTATGACTGTTAATAATAAACTGGTGAGGTTTTGCGATGGCCATTTCGACCGAAAAATAATTGTCTCATTTTCTTATATTGCTATAGATAAACATCTTAAGACAACGAATATCCTAAAAGAAAGTTATAAAATATTAGAAAAGTTAATAGAGATTTGTTTGCTCTGTGTTTTTTTTTTTGTTTTTTGTTTTTTTTTTTGGTGGGGGTGATCATTTTACAACAAACAAGGCAATAAAAGCACTAAAACACAAGGGGTTACTAAGTTACTAAGAATATGTGAGATAAGAAAGAACATTATTAAGGAGAGTGACCAATAATAGAACAATAACTGAAAAGACAGTAGATAATGACTATCAAAAATTTAAATTTTTAAAGATCAAAGTTGATTGGACAGCAAGAAGCCAGAAGAGAGTTCCAAAAACGAGAAGTGTGACAGAAAAAAAATGTTAGTATAGAACATAGTTACATCTCGCCATTTAAACTGTAAAATTATGATGCATTGCGGCCAATCTGGTGAAGGCTCGTCTCTGATCTGTCTTGTTTTCTATTTGTTGGACAATTTTATTTCCATTGCAAGTTTTGACGATCCACATTCTGAGGAATTTGACAGAGTTTGACGTAACTGTCTTCTTTGTCAGTTAAGATATTTCTGGACGAATTTTTAATCTGATTCAATGTCTTATCTAATAACGAAATGAAAGTTGTCTTGAACGGTCACTCTTCTTGCTTTTTCTGAGTAATACAGTTGTCCCCAAGGGCGCTATCCTTCCCTTAGGCTGTTCCTAATTTTCATCAATAACACTTCTGATGGCATTGGTTTCCAACTCATTAACTGAACCTATTTATAAATGTAACTTCGTCTCTCTGTGTGTGTGTGTGTGTGTGTGTGTGTGTGTGTGTCCGTTACCTATAGACTCCGAAACGGCTGAATCGATTTTCTTGAAAATTTACGCAGTTGTACTATAAGCGTCTGCGAGTGTTCTTAGCTTGGTTTTGTGTCGAGGTATCCCCGATAAATATCGAAAATCGATAATGGAAAAAATCGGGTTATAGATGGAGTGGTCCGATTTTAATCAAATTTGATAATCAAAGACATAAGAAACGATATTCAGAAGTTTCAAGGTTGCAGTTCTTATATTAGTGCAGAAAATCGATAATATATATATATATATATATTATTATGGACTCTCCCATCGATTTCGATGTATGAGGGTCTAACCTTAGTAAGACATCCACACAAAGATTTGTTTATAGTGGTGAAGGCATTGTGTAGTACCATCCACACTTTTTGAAACTGCTGATAACAAACAATCGGTGCAGAAATCTGCCACAGATCGCATGAACAGCAGACCTCACTTATTTAACCCATAATTGGAGGGAACGGACGGATTAATAGCTTTCCAAAGGGTACTAGTGCGCAAGTGAATGCAGCGTGCTCGACTGGAATTGGAACTCGGCTCACCGATTTCCCCCTCCAAACCGACATCCACCGCACCACAACGCACACCCGTGAATGCTAACAGCACCTGGTATTCCCAAGTGGTCACCCACCTAATTACTGACCAGGCTCAACGTTGCTTAACTTCGGTGATATATATATATATATATATATATATATATATATATATATATATATATAAGGCAAGATCTTTGTGTGTGTGCTTGTTTATCTGCCTGTATGTCTTTATTTTTTCAGCCCTTTTATTTTAGTTTTTGCTTCGGGTTTGGCTCTAAGTAGGTATAATTGTAGTTCTTAGTCTCAGCCATGATGCCATTTACTCGGAGGATTTATTTAGCCTTCAAAATTCAGTTTACGACAAAAAAACCTTATTTGATATCGATACCAGGAAATCAAAATTTGACTTACATCCATTCATTTTTCTTTCAGTCTACGGTTTCGCTTTAACTGGAAACAACTATTGCTTTTTAGTCTTTCGTGCCGACGTCCAAAGAGTCTGAGCTCCAGGACCATGGATTAGTTTTAAAGCTTTCATTGCACCCGAGCAATGCCGGGCTATACTGCTAGTTTATCTTAAATACAATTATTATCTTTGTAGTAAGTCCGCTCAATTCGATAATTGGCAACGGATTTCAGAGATTACCAACAATCTAGTGTTACCTAGGATAAGTTAACTTGTTCACTTTGACGCTTCCAAAACGAAACTGCTCTAGATGAATCATCTGCTTTAAGTCAGCACGGCTAATTCTAACCTCCTGGAGAGCAACTCAGTGAGCCTTTTTTGGATAACATTTTCCGCTTACATGGAGTTAAAAATAACACTTAAAAACAACTGCTAGTACAGCTGCCTGTGGTGTACTAGATATTTTTCTCGCCTCAATCTATCTTACACAATTATAGTTTTACCATTCATCAATGATTAGAATATTGCATTCACATCTGGTCTGGTGATTCTGATAATCATTTAGAGATTCTTGATAAAATGTAAAAAAAGAATATTTAATGTTGTTGGTCTTGACTTTATATCTACGCCATCGACGTGAAGGGTCCCTCTGTCTTTCTAGAAATATATTTCCATAGTAATTCACTATCTTTTCTGGAATTTAAAAATTTAAGCGCAGTACTAGATTGGCGGTAAGGTCCCATCCTTTTGTAGTTGAAATGTCTAATAGTTTTTTCTAGAAAACTTTTTTGCTTGTGGTCTCTCTTTCAATTTTTAGCTTCCCAGTCAAATTTGATCATCAAAAAATTTAATGTCAATCGTTATCTCTTGTCAACCTAATTCATGCTTTTTTATTATTCGCTCTCTTAAATAGTACCTTTCTTTTTGTAACATACTCTGTAACACACAGTAATTCTTGTGTCATATTGGCATTATTGCTTTGCTTGGGTTGATATGTTTTTAAAAATAGTGGGGGTAACAGATTTTTTTTTTAATCATTTCACCCCGAGCAAGGCGGAAACGCCACTGATGTGCAGGGGGTTACATAAATGTAAAAAGATTAATTAGAAAAGAGTGAGGAGTACAAAATAGTTAGAAAGGAACAATAGAAATCTGAGAACGCACGTGCGATGACAGATACATAGGTGGAGAAAGGGAAGGTTATACAGGGGAGGGGAGAGAGCTAGAGCTAGGTTAGTAGATGAGTATTGACTTTGCATTTAAATTTCTGGAGGTTGTAGCCGTCAGGAAAGCAAGAATACGGGAGTGAGTTCCACAGGCGGGAAGTGCGAGAAAGGAAGCTGCAGGAGTAGAATTTTCGTCTGTAAAAGATATTTTACTGAGATTTTCTAAAAAAAAAAATAAACTGTTCTAAAATAAATTCATTCATTTTTAATAAGTCCTAAAAGTTTGATTAAACTGTGTCACCTATTCTATTGCATGAAATTCTAAATCTAATCTCTAAAATTTCCGATAGAGAATAAAAAAAATTAACCAAAAAAAAAAAAAAGGAGCAAAAATTACTATTAAATAATACAAAAAAAATCGTCTTAATTTTGCCTGTTGTAATAAAGACTGTTATGTATTTATTAGTATGTATATAATTGACATAAAGCATAAAATAAAATAAGTTTAAAAGGACGGTGAGGTATTTAAACCGGCTGATAAGTGAACATATCTGCTTCTACTGAGGAAAAGTATCTAAATATATACTAAATAAAATATCAGAGTTTAGGCAGAAAGGTTAGAAGTATAGAGATGAATAAGACTTGAGGAAAAAAAACCGAATACACAGTCCTCAACCCCTGCTCAAATAACAGGGAGAAGTGAGAACAGGGCGATAGGCGAACCTATCTACTCCAATTTAGAAAAAAATACATAAATATTTTATAAGTGTTTAGGCGGTGACGTTAAAAGTATAGAGGGGAAGTAGACTTTAGAAACATGACCCGAAACAGGAAGCAAAGGATAAAACTCTACTACTGCTCAAAAGAACGAGGAGAAGTGAGAACCGGACCATAGGCGAACCTATTTACTCCGATTAGACTAGCAATTGATTCCATATAATATTCCCATTGTATCTCAGGAATGTGCGTTGTGGTGCAATATCGGCTTGAAATGAGAATTTGGAGAGCCGAGTTCTAATTCCAGTTAAATTCGTTGCTTTCACTTACGCGCAAATAACGTTGTGAGATGCATTAATCCATCTCTTTTCCCTCCCGCTGTTGGTTAAATAGCAGGACAGATTGGGCTTCATAGCCTTGGTTGAAAACCAATCTACCGCACCCGGAGTATAAAGTGGTTGGGTAAGGTTAACACCTTTCTTGTTAAAAATCAAGTTACAGAAGCATCGCCGACCAACTGGTCGATGGTCAGGGGTCGTCGATGTCCTATGCTAGGAGCGATGAGCTTTAGGCATGTGAGAGTAAAAAGTTAAACTGAGAAGGAGCAATGGATCTCACTCCTCGAAGTTGGCATTAACTATGGTATGGGAAGGTAAACAAGTTTCCTAATATGATTAAAAGTTTGGCGTTTCGTTTTCAATTTATAGGCCATTTTTTCTGCAATTAACAACAGATTGTAGGTCATATTTTAGATCAGTTGTAATACGGACATTCTTCTTCTTCTTTATGTTTTGTGTCCTTTCAGGACGTAGGCGATCAAGGACTTCCACTTGATTCTATCCCTTGTCGTTCTTAATATTTCTCCTCTTGATATCAGCCATTCACTTGCTCAAGACCATCAAGTATGTCTGGCGATGCTTTCCCCTGTCTCTCTTTCCCTCTATCCGTCTTTTGAGTATTAGATTCTCTAAGTCCTCTATCCTCATTACATGTCTTAGAAACCTTAGCTGTGTCTTCTTAATGCCAAGTATAAGCTTTCTTTTCGTTTGCATCCTCCCCAAATCCTCCCATGTTTAGTCCATGGTATGCTCAATATCCTTGTGTAGAACCACATTTCTGTTGCTTCGAGTTTCTTCTTCATCCTTAAGGAGATTGTATAGCATTCACTGACATAAAAATTACAGATATTACATAACAGTCTGACTCTTTTCTGTGCTTCCAAAGAATTTTTTCTGTTTTGCAATATTCTACTCAGCCTTTGAAATGTATTCCAATACGCCGTCGGATCTCAGTGCCGCACTTTCTTTTCTCTTTAAAACATTTCCCAGTTATATAAATTCCTGAACCTGCTTGATTTAAGTATCCAAGACTTGTAGTTGGTATTTTGGGCCTCTGTTGTTACTGAAGACCATGCATTCAATTTTCTTGTAGTCTATGTTTAGTCCTTTCTTTTCGCTTTCTTTAACGACCTTTTGTAAAAAGGTCTTGTAGTTTCCTTTCCATAATTGCTGTCAGTACTGAATCATCTGCGTATTTTATATCGTATCATTGTATATTCAGATTGTGGCCGCCGTTGACAAATCCTGGCAGAACTTCTATTTCTCTCAGAAAGTCCTTTTCTGTCGTTCCTGTATTTAAGAACTCTGGTGAACCCTCGGATCCATCCAACTATCGCCCCATCAACCTTCTACCAGTATTCGGGAAAGTGTTCGAGGCACATTATTAATGCTGAAATAGTTCACCATCCTACTGCCCATAAAGTATTATCTGACAGGCAGTATGACTTCCGCTTAGCCAGGTCCACGGCCAACATGGTAACCATCACGAAGTACATGTTCCAGGCCCTTGAGGAGTCCGAGGAGGTTGGTGCTGTTGCTCTGAACATCTCCAAGCTTTTGACAGGGTTTGGCACGCTGGCCTTCTATACAAGCTACGGGGTTACGGTATTACCGGACGCTTGCTTGATCTGACCGAATCTTTTCTAAATAACCGCATAATGAAGGTCGTTTTGAATGGGCATGCCTCCACATCCTACAGTACAAACGCCGCTGGTGTCCCTCAGAGCTCTATCCTAGGCTCTACGCTCTTCCTTATTTTCATAAATTATCTCCCTGACATGATCAAGAGTCAAGTAGGCATCTATCCTCTCTTCTCATCTCATGTGGAACCATTACATTGAGTCAATAGCTAAATCTACTGCTAAGGAAGGTTGGGCCAGGATGTTTTTTTCCGTCTGAATCCATCCTGCATATATACAAATTAACCATTCTTCCGTGCATAGAGTACTGCTGTCATATAATGGTCAGGCGCCCTTGCCGTCCATCTCAATGTTCCTGACAAGCTCTAAAAAAGAATCAGTAATGTGATAGGTACCGACATGTCGGCTCGACTACAGCCACTTTCCCACCGACGGGATGTGGCTTCCCTCTGTTCTATAAATGCTCTTGTGACTTTTGTGGCTTCTGCTCCGGCGGGCTTGGGTCACTGGTGCCCCCACCATAAGAATTTACTCGTGCAACCAGACTTGCAACTGGTTCTTACCCATTCATAGTTAGATCAACCAAATGCAGACGACAATTCCACTCCTTCAGCTTTTTTTCTTGCACTTCCCGCCTGTGAAACTCGCTTCCATATTCTTGTTTTCCTGATGGCTACAACCTCCAGGAATATCAATACTCATCTCTTGACTCTAATTCTTTCTACACCACCCTGTATATCCTTTCTTTTCCCTCCACCTTTGCAAGTGTCATCACATCTGTATTCCCATCCTTCTCTTGCTTTTTTCTAACTGGTTCCTCTTTCTCTTCACTCTCTTTCTATCTAATTTTTTATTCTTATGTTGCCCCCTAATCGTTTTTCTCTTATAAAGCACCCCTGCACATTAGTGGCGTTACCGCCTTCCTCGGGGTGATACGATAAATAAAGAAAGAATTTCCTTGCAGTATAGATTGAAGAAAGAAATTACTGGAAAGTAATTGAAACTCACCTGAAGCGAGCTGAATGAGTAATGCCCCTGATGCCAATAACATTTTTCCACTGAGCTCTCTTCTCATATGATTTAATTGAATTTCTTTTAATGTGTTTCTCTAGAATTTATATTTAAATTGGGGTCATCAGGAGAAAATGTACACCGTTTCCTGGCCTTCCTCTAAACGATTTTGCCCACCAGACCCCCTCACTAAAGATCAATAGATCCGGTGAGAAAACACATCATTTTCCTATACTACTTTCTATATTTGTATAACTGCTGAACTCATGTCCTCTCTGTATGCAGTATAGCTTCTTGATAACTCTAATGCTCTTTCCGAATATTTATTATCGATTAATAAATTATGAAGCTACTCTATTATTTAGGAAATGGAACCACTATATTGAATCCATAGCAAAATCTACTGCTAAGAAGGTTGGGTCACTATGTCGATCCAGGATGTTTTTTCCGCCTGAATCCATCCTGCATATATACAAGTCAACCATCCGTCCGTGCATGGAGTACTGCTGCCATTTATGGTCAGGTGCCCCTGCCGTTCTCCTCAGTGTTCTTGACAAGCTCCAAAAGAGAGTCTGTAATGTGATAGGTACTGACCTGGCGACTCGACTGCAGCCACTTCCCCATCGTCGAAATGTGGCATCCCTTTGTCTCTTCTATAAATACTTTCATGGCTTCTACTCGGACGTGCTTAAGTCACTGATGCCTCCTCAACAGGTGTTTACTCGTGCAACCAGACTGGCAACTGGGTCCCACCCATTCACAGTCAAGTTAGCCAAATGCAGACGACAATTCTACTCCTGCAGCTTCTTCTCTCGCACTCCCCGCCTGTGGAACTCGCTCCCGTATTCTTGCTTTCCTGACGGCTACAACCTCCAGAAATTTAAATGCAAAGTCAATACTCATCTACTAACCACTGAACTCTAGCTCTCTCCCCTCCCCTGTATAACCTTCCCTTTCTCTCCACCTATGTATCTGTCATCGCACCTGCTTTCTATTGTTCCTTTCTAACTAGTTTGTACTCCTCACTCTTTTCTAATTAATCTTTTTACATTTATGTAACCCCCTGCACATCAGTGGCGTTTCCGCCTTGCTCGGGGTGAAATGATTAAAAAAAAAAAAACAGTAACAAACGTAGTCTAAACTGTTGTTGAGATCTTTGACAAAACTTTTATAAGAAAGTTTATCTTTTAATTTTTTCAATAATATACACATTTATTTTATTTCGACATTCAGCACGTCATTCGACAATCGACAATTAAACGGCTCGAAGCGGGAGGAAATGATAAAACTCCTACGAGATTCGATCTCATATATCTATACTTAGCAACACGCCTTTCATGAAGCAGATTCTTACAGATTAACCTTACGTATTATAGTAGTAGAAATTATTCGAATGTAGCCATGTAGACATAGTTTTTTGGCGTTTTCTTTTCTCTGGATACCTTACGTTGTCATTTTATTTTTCACCGTCGGTACTCGCTTCTGATGCAATTGTTGAATGAAGATCTGAGCTGTAAAAATAACAATCACAGTTGCGCTAAAAGGGAAATAGACACAATTCTGAGATACTATTTTTAGCAAAAATAGTTCTAGCTTGGCCCCACGGATTCGCAGCAGAAAACAAAATTAATGGAGACGAAGAGGAACAACCGATTCTCTTAGTGAACTTATTGACCTTTCTAGAAATAAACATTTTCGAGAACTCGAAATTCAGAAATTCTATAGGTATTCAAGTAGCCGATCATCTTTCAACATCTTATGGTAGCCATTTTTCTTATAGGATATATAAACTAAAAAAACTGTCTTCTACATAACAAATTTTGTGTCTTCTGTTAATCCGACCGTCACACACCCTAAAACAGTCATACATTCACCAGTCGAATTTTTAGGGGGAAAAGAAAACAGGTAAGGGCATCAAAGTTTTAGTAGGGTACATAGTTTAGTACAAGGAATTCCATTAGTACAAGAAATTCCATTAATATTTATAGATAAAGTAAATGATTAATTAACATACAAAATACTTCCACTAATTTAAAAACAATTTAATTATTAAAGTAAAAAATACTAAATGGTCAGGCATCCCTGCAGTTCATCTCAGTTATCTCGACAGGCTCCAAAAGAGAATCTGTAATGTGATAGGTCCCAACTTGGCGGTTCAACTCCAGCTACTTTCTCAAAGGCGAGATGTGGCTGCCCTCTGTCTATTTTATAAATATTTTCATGGTTCTGCTGCGACGAACTTAAGTCACTGGTGCGCCTGCCACAAGAATTTACTCGTGCAACCAGACTGGCAACAAGGTCCCTCCCATTTACAGTTAGATCAACCAAATACAGCCTACAATTCTACTCCATCAACTTCTTTTCTCGCATTTCCCGCCTGTGGAACACTCTTTCATATACTTGTTTTCCTGACAACTACAACCTCTAGGAATTTAAACGCAATGTTAATACACATTTCTTATCCACTTGACTCCAGTTCTTTCTACATCACCCTGTGTATCTTGTTCTTTTCCTTTCTCTCTACCTTCGCAACTGTCTTCACCCCTGTTCCCATCCTTCTCTTGCCCTTTCTCTGATAACTCCTGTAACTGATTCGTCTTTTTTCTTCACTCTCCTCCCGACTAAACTTGTACTCTTATGTAGCCCCCTGCGCATCAGTGGCAGTACCGACTTGCTTGGAGTAAAACGACAAAAAATAAAATAAAATAAAAATGCAATATATTTTTTGCATATCTTTTCTTTAAGGTTTTATCTACAAGAATTCAGTTTCCCGTTAGCCCTGCGTTTGAGTGAACTATAAATATACAACTCAATAAGACATACGCTTTAAAAAATTGGAATTTGGCTCCAGAAAGAAAAACTGACGCGTTGCATTCTTAAGAGTAAAAATACTAATAATTTATTCCTCGCCGTTAAAAATAAAAATGAGAATTATTTTTTTTAAGTATTGTTTACCATGAAGTGCTATACAATTAAATTGTAGAAATTAAATAAATCGTAAAGTAAAAGGTGCGATGTGTAAATTGTCGCGTTGTTTGCTTTTGATCTTGTCGGCTGCATAGTATAGTGTGGTCAGTTGGGCACCGTCTGTGAGAAAATGAGTACCATGACTCAATTCACTCCTTCAGAAATTTGAAAACGGCATTCTGTACTGCTTGGCATTCGCACCGGAAGCTAGAATACGAATATTTCGGAGTGTATGGGAGTCAATCCAAGGACTGTGCAGAGGATTCAGAAAGAGTAGGATGATAAATCCATTTAACAACTTGGAGTTTTTGAGTGATACTTAGTGATGGCGACATTACGCATCCGTGCATCTTCCCACAGGGCTCAAGACACGACACGGAGGCCTGTATCAATTGCCTTGAGGAGGTAGTGGCGCCTTCGGTCAAGAGGATGTCTGCCTGAAGATACTATATCTATACGGCTCTGCACCACGCCACACAAACAGGAGAACCCAGTCATGGCTCTCTGACAATTACGGCGACCACATCACTCCTTCACATCTGGCCACATAACTCACCAAACTGCAATCCCATTGATAATGTGTGGGGCATATTTGAGCGAGAGAACAACAAAACCCCTTGAAACACCAAAGGCAAGGATTATGGCATCATTTACCTAAGTTGGTAAGGATACCGTCTAAAAGATATGCAAAAGATCCCGAAGTCGTCTAGAGGCCGTACCTGATGACAATGGTCATTTTAGGGAATAAATTTACTCTTTATTTAATATATATATATATATATATATATATATATATATATATATATATATATATATATATATAGTACTATACTATAGTATTTACGCTCTCACATCCTGATTGAGCTCTCTGGAAGAGTGGTAGACTTTGTGAACAGTAGCTACTCCGGCATTTACGCACCGCTCATTCGATAATGAATTGGAGCACTCTAGCTATTGGGCGTGTTTATACGCGCTAAAAAGCCTGCTTTCTTCTACTGGACGCTCGTGGCCTAGGGGTAGAATCGCCGACTGACGCCAATTCAGTCGGGTTTCGATCCTGGGTTAGGAAGCGACTGGAGTCTAAGCCGTACTGATGAGCGAAACAGATCTGTCTGCGAATGACTATAGTATATATATATATATATATATATATATATATATATATATATCCATTGTGGTGCAGTGGATATCAGCTCCGAACGAGAAATCCGAGAGCCGAGTTTGAATTTCAGTTGAATTCGTTGCATTCACTTACACGCAAATGCACTTGGGAAAAAGATTAATCTGTCTACTTCCTCCAGCTAAGGGTTACAGAACAGATTGAGTTTTATAGCCTTAGTTGGAAGCTTGTCTACCGCAGAAAATAATGGCAACCTACTGCATGAAAATCTTTTACCCAGTCAGTCATGACTCATTCGAGACATGATCGTCTAAGCGTGTATCACTGAACTTACAGAAGGGGTAAATATAACTGTTAAAATGAGATGTCAGCGTTATTTTCATTTTTGTGTAATTTAGATTACAATTCATTTATCGCACACTGTATGGTTTTTGTCAAAGTGTTTTTCGAAAAAAATCAGCTGATAAGAATTTCATCGATTGGATTACGAAATTCAACGAAAGAGTTTGTAAATCTTGACAAAATGTTAGCGATAACTTCAACAATACGAAATACTGTGATTATTTTAAGACGCTGACGCGAGACGTAATGAGGACAAAGGGTTTGGAGAATCGGTTACTTACAGGGCGGATGGCGAGAAAGAGAGACAAGAGAAAACAAAGCGTGACGTACTACATGGTCTTAAGCAATTAGATGGCAGAGGAAGGTTTGAGCTAGAGATAGTTCCCGAAGAAACGCGGCACATAAAGGATCTTCTTCTTCTATGTGCCCTGTCCCTTCAGGACGTAGGCGATCATGGTTCTCTACGTCTCCCTATCCCTTGTGGCTCTTAGTATGTTTGCTCCTTTTACTTCTGGCAACCCCCGTTCTGTTATCCACCTGATCAGGCCCTGCAAATATGTTATCCGCTGCCTTCCTCTGTCTCTCTTTCCTTCTATCTGACCAGTCAGTATCAGCTTCTCCAAGCTCTCCTTCCGCATTGCGTGTCCCAGGAACTTCAGTTGTCTCTTCCTGATGCTCAGTATTAATTTCCTTTTTGTTGCTATTCTTTCCAACACCTCATCGTTGCTTGCATGCTCAGTCAACGATATCCGCAGCATCCTTCTGTAGAACCACATTTCGGCTGCTTCCAGTTTTGTCCTCATTTTCGATGATATTGCCCAGCATTCACTGCCGTATTGAAGAACTAATATCACATAGCAATCCAGCACTCTTTTCTTTGTTTCTAGTGAAATTTTCCTGTGTGTTAGTTTTTTACTCAGCTTCTGAAATGCTTCCTTCATTATGCCAATTCGCCTTCGAATCTCTGTGTCGCAATTTCCATCTCCTGTTAGAACACTTCCTAGGTATTTTAATTTTTGTACTTGCTTGATTCTGGTATCCCCCACCTGTATTTGGTATTTTGGGTTGGACCTTTTACTGATGACCATACATTCAGTTTTCTTAAAGTTTATTTGTAGTCCTTTTCTGTCACTCACCACCGCTACCGTCTGTAGGAGGTCTTGTAGTTTCCTTTCTGTGTCTGCAATCAGCACTGTATCATCTGCATACCTTATGTTGTTCAAGTTGTGGCATCCAATAACAAATCCGGGCGTGTGATCTAGGGTCCTCTAATATTCCTATTTTTGTTAACATTTTCTGAAATAATAAATTATAAAATTACTTTATTATTACTGAACTACTAAGAAACGTATTCCTGTATTGTGTTTAATTATTAAGCAACACTTGTCATTATTACTATTTGTCTATCAATGTTTACCTTTTTCCCACGTCGTTAAATAAGCGATATTCAACGTGTTAATTGTCATGTTAATACGTTGTCAAAATTAACAAAATTAACTTGAAATAGGAATAATGTTTAAACTTCTGACAAGATTCGGACTTATATATTTATACTTAGCCGCCTGTCGGTCAATAAGTATATCTTTGCAGATTACACTAAGGCAATATAGTAGAATTTACTGGAATTCATTCGAATGTAGCCAATAACCTCTGTGAATGTCATACGCGGCCATTTTATTGTTTACTTTCGATAACAGCTACTTACTCAACGGTTGTCAAGTGACGATCTGCAACGCAAAATATAAGGACAAAAGAAAAGGCTCAAAAGAAAGACGAGTCAAAAGACAGTATTGACAATTCTTTATTTACCATATTCTTGCCACGTTGGATATTTGAAATTTTATGTAATTCCGCCTGTGTTTTTGTTAGAATTACTCATAAGTAATGCGATGCTGGGTATTTGAGAAGCAGTCTGTCTCGTGTAACAGGAAACGTGTTAAGAATTTCGAATACTTCTCTACGTCTCACATTTAAAGCCAGGTTATGTTTTATCGATATACAAAATAAATACTCATTGGAACCGAAATCTTTACTCGTTGAATTTTGCCAACATCAGTCTTCAAAGATAGAATGAATGTAGGTTCGAACTGGTTGTATGTAAAGAACCATTTGTATAAAATGTTCGCGACTGCGCCGTCTCCCATCACTAGCTACGTTGGGACTTCGACAATAAACCTGTATATTCTTGTGTATAATACTACCCCAAGTTTCTCTTATTAAAAACAGAGAATAAATTACATCCTTCAGTGTAATAGGACCTATAGTGGAGTATCTTATCTATTCTTTTCTGGTTGCAGTGGGAGTCCGTTCTAGAGAAGGGTAGGTGTATACTAGGGTAGGTCGATTTTGGAACTGTAAAAAATCGCACGTGAAGAAAGTTGCAAAATAATGTCAAGAATTACCACAAGAATTTTTTTTCTTCAAAACTTTGTATTTATTTGAGCATTTAAACTTAAAGACGAAATAAATTAGGATTTTTATCGCGATATAAGTGTTACCGGAAACATGTGTCGGCTTAAATAAAATCCGAGTTTTAAAAATAAGAAAAAAATACAATACGCTTAATAATAGATATTTTAAGTTTAGTATTCTTTTTTTCTTAAGAAATTAAATAAAAACATCAAAATTAAAAAGAAATAAAAACACTATGATATTTAGCTTAATATACAAATAACTATTTACGTATACCGTTTTATTTATTGGAATGTTTATAGTATTCACCTGCTGAAATTACCCCCCCTAAACGGTTGTTTTTACTAAGTTTACTCTTTTACGCTTTTAATTATGACGAATATCTCTTGTATTTTTTTAATAGTTAAATCTTATTTTAATGAAAAATTCAACTTTTATAATTATTCTGATTTGTTTACATTTTTAAAATTAATATTTATTTATTAAAAAGCCTGTTTACGAGCTAATCTCGGAAGTAACACTATTTTAAGTAAGTAAACATTACTTCTAATTTAATGTATTTATTTCAAATTTTATCAAATTTATTTTTAAAATATTTGTGGAATTTCATTTCTGATAGTACATATATATTTTTTTTTTACGTATTTAAGGATCGTGAATAACTAAAAGGGTCTAAGGGCACTTTCCAGCTTGGACCTGTTGATAAAAGTGCTATAAAAAAAGTAAAAGGGAAAGAAAGAGATTAAGAAAAAAATTAGTTTCATCACCAACAGCTCCAACATCAAATGTTCAGGCTAATGTTCCTTCCCCCTCCTACTCATCCTCCAAGTGAAAAACCAGAAGAAGAATATTTGCAGCCAAGGAAACATCCAAAAGGCCCTTATAGTCTCCAAGTTATGCTTTCAAGTTAGTTAGGAGGGACAAGTCTTCTAATCTTAGAGCTAGCCTTGTCAATGCCTTGCTCTTGGATTTGAAGGCTATAGGATTTTTATACCAAATATTAATATGAAAGATATTATAGATAAATGCAAAGTTGATAGGGAAAAGTCTAAAGTGAAAAGAACTGCCCAACAAAAACATGATGAAAGTGTGGAAAACCTTATATGTATTGCAGTTGATGGGAGAATGAATAAGGACACATTGCTGTATGAGGAAATTGTGGAAGAAAATGAACTGAAAACTATGAAAAAACTAAGGAACCAGAACGCCATTGCCATTATTAGCAGTCCTCTGCATTCAATCTTGAAAATTGGTGAAATACATGATCTTAGTTGTGACCAAAAACTCCTGTATGAATACACAATGGATATTTCTAGAGGTAAGGTTGACTCTAGTTATGCCTCCTGGAAAAGTTGGTCCTTTAAACCAGGCAAGGTGGTTAACTTTGGCCATCAGGCTTATGCGTTTATTGAGTCGTGGCACATACCCACAAAAGCTCACAACAAAACTTCACAGTTTAATAAGTTTTATTGTAAATGTGTATGCCACTTGTTGGTTTGAAATTAAAAGAAATAATAAGTTCCACAATCATCAAGTGCACATTTTTAACATGATCCAGAAGATCAAGAAGCAGCCTCATGAAATCCAACAGATCACTTTAAGAAATATACAAGGAAGTACATTTTGTTTACTGTCTTAAAACCTATACTCCATAGTCAAATCTGATGAAGTTGAAGTAAGAGAAGAAGCTTAAAAGAGTTTTAGCTATTAGGTAATTAAATATTTATTTATATATCAATGACTCAATTATTTATTGCAATTTATAGAATCATTTTAAAGATTTTATCTAATTTCACCATAATTATTATAGTAGAGACTGGAAGTTTTGAAATGAATCAAAAAATAATTTTTTATATTCTTTCAGAAAAGTTTAAAAAGAATACGAACCATTAATTTTAATGCCATACACTGGACACAATTGATAGATTTATCATTGTGGCATTTTTGAACCACCAATGACGGAAGGTTTTTCTGAATCTGAACTTCAGGAATCATTGTTAAATGGAACCAAGCTTGACTTGCCAAATTTGCCCTCACTTTTTCAAGGCATGGAATGGGCAGTCAAGTTAACAACAGAAGCTTTGCAAACTGTATACAGTTTTGAAGCAAGGCATCAACATATTACAGCCAAAGTTTTGAGTCAGAAATTGAGACCAGCATTTTTGTATAAGGGCTCTTATATGGAGCAATTTGACTCTATATATTCAGCACTATTAAAATAATGTTTGTTTTTCTTTATTTGTTTGTTTGTTATATTTTCACTTATCACAGAAAACATCATTTAAGGTATTCAAATATCACTGCTTAACTCATAATGTTTTTTAAAGCAGATACTGAAAATTGGTGGGGGGCAGATTTTCAATTTGAAGATTAGTCATCATTTCTTTAATTAATATCATTTTTATGAAATAAAATGACATACCTTGATTTAAATACTAAAATTATTTGGTTTTCTCGCTAATATTCAAGCCAAATCTTGCAAAAACGAGGAATTTTCAGTATATTTTTGTCTGCAATCTTTGATGCCAAACGCTCAAAAACCGTTGAAGTATTTGATCTAATATTTTGTATCAGTACTTAATAGGTCCATACACAACTTTCGGTAAGTGAGATTTTTTAATATTTAAAAAAAAGTAAAAAATCAGCATACACTAGTGTATACTGTTGCAGGGTAACGGAATTTGGCTTTGTGGTAGATAGCCCACTATAAGTCATAAAATGATTATAAAAATCAAGAAAAGCAAATTGAGTTGAAAATATCATTTTTATATATACACATATCAATTAATGTTTTTACAATTAAATTAATACTTGTATTTAGGTCCAACGGAGGTTAAAATGTTCATGGTAAATAATAAACTGAAAGAGAAATAAGGCTTAGGAATGTGGGGAGCGTGTAAGTGAGGAATGTCTTTGATGTAGTCGCTCCTTAGGTCAGTAAGTAGTTTTTGAGACAGGGGAGAAGGAAAAAGACAAGCGTAGTAGCCGCTTGACTTAGGTCAAGGGATATTGATTACACTCTTCTCCTCGAGATCTGCCTGCTGTGGTCTGTCTGTATCAGCTTTTAATATCTTCTTTTTGGATCACAGCAGCTCGTTTGGGATTTCACACTTGTATTTGTTTCTGGGCTTTCCATTGGCTGATAAATAAAATTCGCGTAGGCTCGCGGAATGGAAATTTAATATTTGATTAATTTTTATTTTTCAACCGGAACATCTGCGCGGATCCACCTGTGCACAGACGACTTTTGGTCATTTGCTTTCTGGTCGTTATAGAGCAAACATCCGGCCCATCGCTTTTGCTCTGTATCACCACAGACCCAATAGTACATTGTAATTTAATTTTGAGAATTTGTACCATATTGTGACTTCTTTTCACCATGTCGTACATATATTTCATTTAAATATTTATATTTCATGATTTTAAAGAATAGTAATGAATTAGAAGTTTAGATATTACGTGATATTGTAGGGGCCTCGATGGTGCTTGTCGAATAGGCATTTTGCCAAACTCAACCGAAGTCCCCACAAATTAAATATCAGAAGTTTGAAAAGATACTGAGATGGATAAAATATTTCGTTTGTTCATTAAAGTAAAGATTTATTAACAGAATAACAAAATAGTAAGAAGAAAATTACAATTGAAATTTGTTAACTGAACACAATCGTATGAAGATAAGTAAAATGTTCATAGAAAAAATGCATGTAGTTAAAATTGTTCAAAGAAAACTGTATGTATTTAAACTAATCCACGGAAATTACGAGTTCATGGTAATAAGTAATAACTGTCTAATTGTCCGGGGCGTATACGGATGATAGCAGAATGTAAAATCATCTGTTCCTTCCTCTATTTGGTAGATTGGTGACAGGGTGAGAAAAAGGTGAAACAAATACAGAAATTGTACTTATCTCAGATAGAGTGTCCTGATGTTCTTGTTCTTGTTGTTGTTGTTGCTGGCGGCATGGAGTGAAAAATGAAGAAAAGAAAATTGGAAGAAGAGGTAGAATGAATGTATATCGGCGAGACGTGACCGAATCAGCTTGAGGTTTCTTCCTTGCATTGTGACGAGATGCTATCAGATACCACTCCCATTCTGACTATATTCACTAGCCTCCCCACAAAAGGCCGGATGCGACACATGGTCATTTTAAAGTGGGAGTTCCCGGCCATATAGCCGGGCCAAAAATATGTCTGTCTATTTTTACCGAGTCGTGGTTCTGCCCTCCGGCGGAACCACGACTGGGTTTGTGCTCTCTGCTCGGAAGCAGAGAGCGCCCTCCACCGAAGGCAGAGTGCTGACAGTGTCAACAGTAGCAGAGGCAAGTCTGCTACGCAGTGACCATTCTGACTGATTTTTAACGGTCACAGTACGTGGTTAAATAGTGTATTATCATCATCATGTGACCGGCTCCAGCAGCATTTTCATTTTAGGTGTGAAAAAAAAAAATTGACAATCCTCATATATCAATTTTCTATTTCCTATCCAATTAGAATCCAGAATTTTACTTTTCACATTGACTTGTGAAATTTGCCTTGTTCTGGGTTTTTTCCAAAATGCTTTTAGTCTTTTAGATCCGAATTTACTCTGTGTGTTTTAGTTAACTGTTGGATGATATAGAATTTCTGTCCTATAATATTTGTTTCTTCTAATTTCCGTTTAAAAAGTTATTTTCAGATTTTCTAGAAAACGTGCTAAGAAGATATAAACGATAATAAGATGTCTGTTTAATATGAATTAATTATGTTTCTGTTTATTAATTGACTATTAATAACTTACTGAAAAGAGAAAAAATATTGCCGACATATGCCGAAATGTTTTGTAAACAATTGTTATCAAACCTGCCTACTCTATGTTTTATCTATTGTGCGATCTAAGTCTCTAGAACTCAATCTGTCATATTCAGTCAGTTAAGTGCCATACATGATACACGATTGGGCGATCATGTCTCGAAAGAGACATGACTGACTGGGCAGAAGATTATCCCGCACTAGGTTGCCATTGATTTCTGTGGTAGACTGGTTGCCGACCAAGGCTATAGAACCCAAACTGTCCTGTTATTTAACCCATAACTGGAAGGAAAAAACGGATTAATACCTTTCCCAATGGTATTTGCGCGTAAGTGAATACAATGGATTCAACTGGAATTCGAAATTGGCTGCCCGGTTTCTCGTTCCGAGCCGATATCCACTGTACCACAACAGACATCCTGACTGTCATATTATTTATCCCATAAATCCATAACCCATAACTGGAATGGAAAAGACAGATTGATAATTTTCCTAAGGTATTTGTGCGTAAGTGAATGCAAGAAATTCAACTGGAATTCGAACTCGGCTTCCCGATTTTTCGTTCCGAGTTGATATCCATTGAACCAGAATGCACATCCTATACTTATTTACGTATTTAGATGGCTTAATTCACCTTTTTTATCTATGAAATCTTCTGTGGTCGAAAAATAAGACACGTCAGATATAATGGTGGCATCTTCTCGGTATATAGGAGTTGCAAGTTCGAATTCTCCCTGAAGATAGATATTTTCCTAAGAAGATTTCTCAAGTATTCAGGCCAGTGCATACATATAAATGCATTGTTTTATCATAGAAAAAAAGAGAAACAATGTTCAAACAAATAAAACTTTTTTTTTAATCATTTCACCGTAATCATGGCAGTTTTACCGCCACTGGAACGCAGGGGGTTACATAGGTTAAAAGGGATGAAAAAAGGGGGCAGGTTATAGGGGGTGTCAGGAAGAGGATAATAGAAGGAAGAGAATACTGGTTTGATGGAGGTGGAGTGGATGGAGAAAAGAGCTTGAGAGAAAGTCAGTAATATAGGAGATGACTATTGACCTTACATTTAAATTCTTGGAGTTTGTAGCTGCCGGGGAAGCAAGTATACGGAAGGGAATTTCACAGGCGGGAAGTGTGATAAAAGAAGCTGAGGGAGTAAAAGTTGCGGTTATAATTTATCGGTTTCACTCTAAAATGGTGGGACCTAATTGCTAGTCTAGTTACTCGAGTAAATTCATACATAGTGGGCACTAGTGAGCTAAGTTCATCGAACCAGAAGCCGTGAAATATTTGTGGAAGAGACACATCGAAGCCACATCACGCCGGTGAGAGAGCGACCGCAGCCGAGTAAATATATACATATATATGTGAATGTGTGTGTGCGTGTGTGTGTGTGTAATTAAATCAATTAATAAACAAATATTTAATCAAAGACCCCGCGAAATGCAGGTGAAAAAAAAAAATGACACCTTATTGTATTTTTCACGCTGACTCATATTAATAAAAAGCTTGGAGCTAAAATAGATTTTGGAAAATTTGGCGGGAACGAAGTGATACTAATATTCTATTAAATATTGATCAATATGTTTGATGAGATGAAATGTCTACGTATTTTTTTTATTACCTCCATTCTTTTTAATTAGACATATTTATAGATCAAAAGGGTGCGACGGGTAAATTGTCTCCTTTATATTTTTATTTCCTGAATGCGCGTTGTTTAATTTTGATTTCATCCACTGAAAAATGTAATTCAGTCATATGAGAAAAAAGGCACCATGGGGCAATTCATTCCGACAAAAATTTGGAAACGACATGCTTGGCATTCGCACCGAAAGCTCTAACTCGAACATTTCAGAATGTCTAGGTGTTAATCTATAGAGAGTGTAGAAGATTCGGGAACAGTTGGATGGGTCTAAGGTGATTACAAAGGTGCTTGGTGCGCTCACTAGCGATGGTGTCGTTATGCATTCATTCATCTTCCATCAAGGCTTCAGACTCATCAGGAAACCCCTGCTGTTCATCTCAGTGTTCTCGACAGACTCCAACGGAGAATTTGTATTGTGATTGATACCGACTTGGCAGCTCAACTCCAGTCACTCTCTTACCGGCATGATGTGGCTTCCCTCTGTCTTTTCTACAAATATTTTCATGGCTTCTGCTCCGATGAACTTAAGTCACTGTTGCCCCCTCCAGAAGAATTTACTCATGCAACCAAACTGGCAAAAAAGTACCACAATTTTACAGCTAAATCAACCAAATGCAGGCGACAATTCTACTCCGTTAGTTTCTTTTCTCGCACTTCCCGCCTGTGGAACTCCCTTCAGTATACTTGCTTTACTGACAGCTACAGCCTCCAGGAATTTAAATGCAATGTCAATTCCCATCTCTTATCCACTTGGCTCCTATCCTTTTTACATCACCCTGTATATCTTGTTCTTTTCCTTTCTCTCTACCTTCGCAACTGTCTTCACTCTTGTTTTCACATCCTTCATTTGCCCTTTTCTCTTACACCTCCTGTAACTGGTTTTTCTTTCCCTTCACTCTCCTCCTGCAAGAATTTTTACTCTCTTATGTAGCCCCCTGCGTATCAGTGGCGGTACTGTCTTGCTTGGAATGAAACGATTAAAAAAATAAAAAAAATAAAAAGCAAAGCCTTCATCAAGTGCCCTAAGAGAGTATTATTTAATAGATATTCCTTTGTTCAGGATCTTTGTCAAGCTCCAAAAATATTGATATTTCATATTTAACATCTCCTGAAGACAACGTACAATTAAATCATATATCTATAGACCCATCCCTGATATTTCTACAATTTTACGTGAATGCAGAATGCGTATTTTCAGGACACTGCTGACGAGCAAAACAAGAACTTGCGAGTGATCTACTGTTCTGGACACCTAGCCATGGAGCAAGACAAATTGATTACCCAGCAAACACCTACATGAATCAACTATCTAATAACACAGCATTCCACTCTAATGATATCCTGACCTTGATGCAGAACTGCGATGGTTGGCGTGATAGACGCATGAATGTCCGAGCTAGCTCGACCGAATAAAATATTTTTTCTAAGAGATTGATTTTTTTTATTCGGCATTATTTTTAATACTCCAAGCGATATTGATTCAGCCGGGACAATTTATACTGAGTCATGTTGGGTGAAGCTTCTGGCGGCTTGAATAAAATAGGTGTAATCTGAAAATCCAATCTTACCATGAAACGTCAAATTCAGAATCGGTTTTAATGTATAGCTCCACTGCTTGGACATTAACTAAAGCCATTGAGACTAAGCTTGATGGAACCTACACTCGGATACTAAGAGCTATACTTAATATTTTTTTGGAGAAAACGTACAACTAAATCGCATCTCTCTCGAACCATCACTGATATTTCTACAATCGTACGCGAATGCAGAATGCGCTTTGCAGGACACTGCTGACGAGCAAAACAAAAACATGCGAGGGATCTACTGTTCTGGACATCAAGCCATTGAGCAAGATGATTTGGTTGCCCAGGAAACACCTGCATTGACCAGCTATGTTATGACACAGAATGCCGCCCTAATGACATTCCTACCTTGATATTCCTGATAATTAATATAAACAGGAATTAGTTTGTCAACCACTTCAAGAAACATAAAAGTGCTAATTTGTTGTTTTATTTTCTGGGAAAATGAGGATATTTAAAAGAGCGTGAATTCTTGGAAAGGAAAACAGAAAATAAATCTAAATTATTATTATTATTATTATTATTATTATTAATAATAATAATAATAAACAGATGAAATAAAGTTGGCAAGACCAATATCCAGAACGTGCCAATAAATCCATTGTTGATCAAGTTAATACTCATTGATGGTTTTGTGCATCTGGATTAAAGTCTGAGACTGAAGGCTTTATTCTTGCAGCGCAAGACCAAAGTTTTTTCACTAGGAACTTTCAGGCAAAAATTATACATAATAATGTCGATCCAAATTGCAGGTTCTGTGATAAATACTAAGAAACGATAGACCGTCTTATGTCAGGATGATCTGTACTTGCCCCGAATGGATATAAAAATCGACACGATAGAGTGAAGCAATATTTACATTGGGCAATGTGCAAACAATATGGAAAATATGTAAACAAACACTGGTATGAAAATCACCCAGCACCGGTTACAGAAATAGAAGATGTCACCATTCTATGAGGTTATACCATCTACACAAACAGAAAAGTTGAAGCAACTAGGCCGGACATTATTGTTAAAAACCAGAAAGAAAAAAACTTGCCTATACAGCGGATTGTAACATAGCAACCGAGGAATTCGAAAAACTCAAAATATAAAGACCTAGAAATGGAAATAGAAAAATGCGGGAATTGAAAACAAGAATCGTGCCAGTTATAGTAGGTGCACTTGGAATGATACAAAATGGAACAAAACAACACATTGAAAGAATCTCTAGAAACCCCAGCTTAAGAAATATACAAAAAATTGTTTTGTTAAGTACAGCCCACACACTAAGGAGAACTTTGTCTATGTAACGCTAGGGATGTTAGGGGAGATAGAAAAAACATGAAATGGAGTCATAACAACACACCACTACCTGCCTTAGCTCTTCTCGAAAACTTGGTAGATAGTGTGGCCATAGCAGAAATCGAAATATGATGAAAGATGACACATTAATAATAATAATACCAGTCAAAGATCGGAAACCTCCGCCAAGGCAATACCGACATTATCTTACCTATTAACAAGAGATGATTATTAAACTGAGAATAACTGTAATGAAATTGACCGTTCTCAAAAGTAAAAATACAAAGAAAAAACTGTAAAGTATAGTGCGAAATTAAAAATTAGGCTGCAAAAATTGTGCAAGAGTTCGTTTCCAGTTTTCGGCATTTCAAATTTGTATTTTGATTCATTTTTTGTGTATTTTATCTTTCTTTTTTTGCCTTTGAATAATAAATATTAAATTAATATTATAAATAATAATATTTTTATGGAAAAAGTAGTTCGTTCAGAAAATGTAATGTCGTAAAGCAATCTAAGGGAGGTAAATTCAGTATTTGGCATACAAAACTTTTTCGTAAAGAAACGGAAAAATAACCCAGAAAAATTATCCCGTACCAGATCAAACCCAAAATTTAACCAATTTGTGCCAATCATGAGACAAATCATCTCTGAACGTTTCATACGAATCCATCCATCGGATTTTGAGATAACTTAACTACGGACAGACAAAAAAAAAAACTGACAAAGGCAACCTTATACAATATCTCCGGCTTAAGGTGAAGTTAATAATAATAATTAATTAATCCCTAATTTTGCACTAAAAGAACGTCTCAGTAGGGCGTTAGGCTATTCTTTTACAAAAATGTGAATTTTGGATATAAATCTGAGGAAAAATTCCCATATAGAAAACGCACTCGAAATCTTCGATAAACGGAGATAGGATGGACTTTTGTATATTTGGGTGTCACAGATACGGACGAGGCTATTGACGGTTGTATATACAGACGCGACTACTTCACGTTGCAATCTTGTCACTGTTACCTGACCATAAAAATCTAATTGCGTCTAGTTGTCCGTTGTAAGTACTAAAATGTATATTTGTCTGTTGCCAATACGAAGTGTCTGCTTGATCGTTGCAAATCTGGTCGCAGCTGCATGGTACGAAAGCAATTATTTCGCCTTTAAAAATATAGACCAGTCTAACTAAGAGGTGCAATTCCGAGCGTGATATCTTGACCGTGAAAAATACGAATGTTGCCTCTCGATCTTTGCCAATATGGACGCGACTGACTGTTACAAATCTATTTGCAACTACATGGCCGTTATATATACGGACGCTATTACTTGACCTTTGAATATACAGATGCGTGTATCAAAGTTACAAATCCGAGCATAATTACTTGACCGTGGTATAAACGAACGTGTCTGCTTGATTCGACTATTTCATGCGACTATATATGCGACTATTTGATCGTTGCAATTCCTGTCGCGACTAAATAGCCGTTGCAAATCTATTCGTAATTACATGACCGTTATAAATACGAAGATGATTACTTGGCCTTTGTATATACTGTACGTCTAACCGAGAGTTGCCTTTATGGAAGCGGCTGAGCGGTTCCGACTCTCTTGTCAGCACGTAGAAGACCCTTTTTGTGTTGACAAATTGTACTTGAAAGCCTCGTTCAATGGATGGTCTTTCGCTAGGAAGCAACGATTTCCCAAATCTCAATGTTAATGTTGGCCTGTGTCAAGAATGTCTTCAGCTAAAACTTTAAGCAAACCTTTTTGCATCCGCGTACCCTCTTTACGTTAGCGTGTTCTTTAAACGAGATAATAGGGAGAGTCGAGTGCAACGCATTCTGGACTCGTGAACGTTGTACTTACGAACTGGTCTGCATGACTAACGCAAAATACGGATGCCTCTTCTTGAGCGTTATCAACACAGAATTGATATATTGATCGTTTCGCGTGTATATTCCAGTTACCAAATTCTAACATGAAACCTACATCCAAAAGACATCATCCAAACATGGAAACTAAATTCAAAAGACATTATATGAACAGAGAAAATATATATAAAAATAACCTCCGACAATGAAAACTACATGAAATTGTCACCGTCCAAACGTGGTGACTGCATTACAATGACATCATCAACTACATAGAAATTACATCATTCGAACATGAAAAATTAGATCCAAAAGTCATCATCAATGTCGATTCATAGAAACACGGATATGTCTATATAACATTATATACATTCTTAAAAATACCGATTAACAAGAGATGGTTATTAACCCTCTAGGGCCATTCGTATCATATTTGATACAGTATGAAAACAAGCCTTGAAAGAAATATTTTCCTGAAAAAATTTTTAAGAGAAATATTTTATAAATTTCAAATGAAAGCAGTACTGACTGCTCAGTCAATGAATACCAAATGTTTCCTTATAGGGAAATACCAAATGTTTCCTTATAGGGAAATACTGTATCAAATATGATACGAATGGCCCTAGAGGGTTAAGTAGTAATTAGTGGGGGATCTATTTATTACTTCATAACAATATAGAACTGATCCCCCACTTTATGACGAGTAGAAGCCTTAATCATATTATATTATTAACCCTCTAGGGCCATTCGTATCATATTTGATACAGTATGAAAACAAGCCTTGAAAGAAATATTTTCCTGAAAAAATTTTTAAGAGAAATATTTTATAAATTTCAAATGAAAGCAGTACTGACTGCTCAGTCAATAAATACCAAATGTTTCCTTATAGGGAAATACCAAATGTTTCCTTATAGGGAAATACTGTATCAAATATGATACGAATGGCCCTAGAGGGTTAAGTAGTAATTAGTGGGGGATCTGTTTATTACTTCATAACAATATAGAACTGATCCCCCACTTTATGATACGCATGGCCCTAGAGGGTTAAAATGAGAATAACTGCATTGAACTTGACCGTTCTCAAGAGTAAAAATGCAACGAACAAACTGTAAAGTGTAATGCGAAATGTAAAATTAGGCTGCAAAAATTGTGCAAAAGTTTGTTTTCAGTTTTCGTTGATTCCCTGCAGAATCAAAATGCCGTTTTCAGGATGGGATTCAGGATTATGATTGGACATTTTAAGAACTAGAATGTCTAAACACACTGATTTTTGTTAAATTAATCATAGCATTCCTTATTACTGATTACACTCATTAGAAGCATATGTTTCTTATTAATTCAGTAATTATGAAGTGATTTTATAATTTATTATCCTAAACTACGCCGATTAAAAATAGGAATTTCAATTTAAAGATTCTATTTTCGACCCTCATAGTATTTAATATTTTTGAAATTAGCACTAACATTTTTTTCGAGATTTACAAACTGCGCTTCGTTCAAATTCGCAAACCAATCAACTGAATTTGAATAAGTTGATTTTTTAAAATCCTATGACAAAAACCCTACTTTGCAGTTTAATCATTTTTAGAATTTCTTTTCATTTTATAAGACTTCCTGTTAAACAACATTTTTTAAAGAAAATTACCTGGCTCTTGTCAAGATTAGCGAACCCAATATTTCCATGTAAAGAACAGCGAACCAAATTAACCCCATGTAAAGAATTGCAAACATTTGATCAAATATGATCTAATTATTTAAAACATGGTTAAAAATATAAATGAACTCGTTTACTGATAAATGAACAATTGAATGACCATATTATTCACTTACCATGAAAAAGAGTTAATTTAAATTTAGTTATTGAACGAATATCGTACGGTGATTGCATTTCACAACCTCGATAACCTGTTAACCATATTTGTCTGCTGAGATATATTTACAACCAGAGATTAATTAATTATTGAACTATAAAATTGCTTGTAACAAAATGTTCATGTCTGGAACAGCGAACCCAATTATTCTCATGTAAAGAATAACGAACCCAATTATATTCTTGTAAAGAATAGCAAACTCTTCCATAAGTGGGTTAGCTAATCTTGACAATATCCAATTACTTTTTTTCCTTTTTAAAAACGAAGCATAATTTCTTAGAATTTCTTACGCTTGAGCATGCAAAATATAACTGGCAATGCTTGAATAGTTCTTTCTGGAGCAAAATTTTAACTTTTTGAAACAACTGGATTCTTATATATATAAAAACAAATTACAGAAAAGTTATTTATAAAACATTATTGCTTTTTATTCAATGAGTATTTCTTATTTTAATAAATAAATTTTAAATAGTGAGAGTATTTTGCATGCTGTAATAACAAACATTTTAATTTTTCCCAAAAATTAATGAAGAACTGTTGTACTAAACTATGCACCCTATTAAAAGCTACTGTATTTTGTAACTCCTTCCCAGTCTGCATTTCTTTTTTTTATAGTCATATCGCCCAAAGCAAGGCAGTTTACTGCCACTGGTGCGCATGGGGTTACATAGGAGGAAAGAGAATGAGGGACAGGTTATAGGGGTATTAGGAAGTGGGTAAGAGAAGAATGAGAATACTGATGATAGTGGAGTGAACAGAGAAAGGAGCATGAGAAAAAGGATGCAAGTTAGTGAGATAGGAGATGACTATTGACTTTACATTTAAATTCTTGGAGATTGTATTTGTCGGGAAAGCAAGTAAACGCAATGACATTTACATTTTATTGGTTTCACAGTAAAACGGTGGAACCTAATTGCTAATCTTGTCGCTGGAGTAAAGTCATATATAGAGGGCACCAGAGAGCTAAGTTCATCGAAGCAGAAGTCGTGAAAGTATTCTCCCAAAATTTGGTTTCGATCGGTCAGTGTTTATCCATTTTAAAGGATGTGACAGGAGGCGTGACTAATGGAAATCACACAATTTTTAGATAGATAGATAGATAGATAGATAGATAGATAGATAGATAGATAGATAGATAGATAGATAAAAGAATGAATACATGGACAGATAGATTCATAAATACGATGAGTCCAAACATATAGATAGACAGATAAATATCTATGAAGATTATGAATAGCTAGAAAGATACGAAGAGACTGAATAGATAGATAGATAGATAGATAGATAGATAGATAGATAGATAGATAGATAGATAAGAAAATGCTAAGATAGATAGATAGATAGATAGATAGATAGATAGATAGATAGATAGACGACTTTGAACAAATGCATAATGAACAAGTTATTCCTAATTTATTTATGTTTGTTTTCAGAGGGGTAAACAGAATAGACGACGGGTATGTGTTTGCGATAATACACTTTATAAATAAATATCAGTTAAGTGCCATACGTGATGCACTCTTGGGCGATAATGTCAGATGTAACCGTAAGCATTTCTTGCTCGTAGAAACTTCTTCAGACCCCTGGCTTTCTGGCAAAGTTTTATCTTCATGAATCCAAATGCAGTATCAATCTTTATATTTTGTTTTCTTAAATTCTGATATTTTATTGTTCTCTCTCCTTGTGGTGCAGTGGATATCGGCTCGGAACGAGAAATCGGGGAGTCAAGTTCTAATTCCACTTGAATTCCCTGCATTCACTTACGCGCAAATAACCTTGGGAAAGGTATTAATCCGTCTCTTCCCTCCAGTTATGGGTTAAATAACAGGGCAAATTAGATTTCTATAGCCTTGGCTGGCAACCAGTCTAATGCAGAAAGTAATGGTGACCTACTGCGGAATAATCTTCTGCTCAGTCAGTCATGTCTCTTTCGGTACATGATTTCCCAAGCGTGTATCACGTATGGCACTTAACTAACTGACTCTTTAATAATGTTTTTCTTCATTAAGTTCTTTCACATTCTGTAACCTACTGCGCCTTAGTGGTTTTATTGACTTACTTGGGGTGAAATGATTAGAAAAAGAAACTACAGTGGGGAAGCACCAAATGCGCTTATAAACTTGTCGAAATGAATGGTAAAACAAGAAATGAAAGAGATAGGAAACAACTATACATGAAATTTGTTTTTTTAATACAAAGCCCAAGAGTCACTCAAGGTTGACGTTAATGAATGAAATTATTATATGAAGCTAATGATGAAGCTACGACGAGAATATATAGTAAACATAACGACTAGACTTGAAAAGATCTTGCTATTTTACATTGAAACACCTGTTCTAGTCCAATCACTGAAGGCAAGAAATGTCCAGCCGGATCAGTATCTAGATAGGTGAGTGCTCGAAAACACCAAGTAGTTTAAGGTTGGGCGTGCGGTGGTGTAAAGTATCATTCTCCATATGAGAATTCGGAGAGCAGAGTTCGAATTCCAATTGGGTTCCTTATATTCCCTTACGTTGCTAAAGGTAAGAATCTAGATTTTTTCAACCTGGTTAAATAGTAGGATTTGTATCAGAAAATCTTTATTGTCTTCAAAATAATCTTATAGTCTAAAAATATGTTTCGGGTTTTAACAACATTAAAAGGGATGATAAGCAATAAAAAAAATCACTCACCTACACCTAAAGAAGTTATGATTGTAGTTGTCAAGAAAAGAAACCCTTGAATTTTTTTTGATTGAAGCAAATGAAAAAATGTAAAAGAATAAAGTATATTGAGAAAAATCTACAAAATGCGTTGGGTTAATTGTCGCCATTTTATATTTTTGCATGTTCTTTGTTTTCTGCAAAGTATAGCAAGGTCAGCTGGGTACCGTCTCTAATGAAAAGATTAACATGACGCAATACACTTCGTCAGAAATCTTAAAACGGCACACTGTAGAGCTTGGAATTCAGGCCAAGTACGAACAATTAAATGTTTTTAGAATTTGTACAGAGTTGAATGAGTCTAATGGTGATAACGAATATGTTTGGAGTGATCAATAGTGATAGTGACGCTATGCCTCCATTCGTCTTCCCACAGGACCTCAGACTCAAAACGGAGGCCTACATCAAGTGCCTTGAGGAGGTAGTGCTGCAATGCGTCAAGAGAGTGAATGCTGGAAAACGCAATGTCTTTCAACAAGACTCTGCACCATGCCACACAAGCAAGAGAACCCAGTCATGGCTGTCAGACAATATTTGCGACCACATCACTCATTAGATCATGATTATTACCATTGATTATTACATCTGGGGTGCAGTTGAACGAGTGACCAACAAATCTCCTTATGACACCAAAGATGTATTGAACACAAGATTATGGTATCATTCACTAATTTAAACAAGGAGACCATCCGGATGAGATGAAGCAGATTCCGAAGTAGACTGAAGATCGTGGTTGAAGCCAATCGTGATTTTATTAAACAAATTTAGTCATTAGTATTTCAAGATATTTTTGTGTAGTGTTGGTATATATATATGTATATTTTTTTAATTCAGATACTTTAATCCAAGCGATAAAAGCAGGAAGGTAAATTCGAAAAACCCGATCCTAATCAATAGTAAAAATTTTATTTTAATATTAAAAAATGATACAGGAAGAGAGCTCCATGTAATAAAATATTACAGAGCAAATATAAATTAAAAAAGGATACATTCAATGATGTTGAATGACCATTTCGATATGAAAATCCCCACGGGGGATAACACATCACCTCAGCAACAGAAAAATCCTTTCAGAAATGCGCTCAATTTCCGAAAGGATTTTTCTGTTGCTGAGGTGATTTTTCCGTGGGGATTTTCATATCTAAATGGTCATTCAACATCATTGAATTAATCCTTTTTTAATTTTATATATATATATATATATATATATGTATATATATATATATATATGAGTGTGTGTGTGTGTTTCATAAAGATGGTGTAATTTTTATTTTGCGTCATTTAGACGACCATTTATCCATAGCATCCTGTACACTTGCAGTTGTATAGAAATAAAATTATTTTACTCTTCGAAAGAATTCTAATTTTATTTGCTTACCAAGACGCCAGTAGCTGTGAGCGGTTTGTAGGAAAGATCGCTCATTCTTTTCTATAATCAGAGACAGCCGTAAGCGAAAGATGACAGTCCAGTCTTGTAGGAGCAATATTCTTCAGTATGTCTAACCACAGGTTTTGTTATAATTGAAAAGCAGTGCTTAGACTGGACAGCCTCTCCTCGGGCGCTCGTTAAGAATCGGGATTTCTTTGAAGTGGTTTCCATAATATCTGAGAAAATAATTTCACCATTAGACCCTGTTACACAAATATGTCTTCTTAGGAAGTTCACGCACTCCACTGATGAATACTTCGAATGAAACATATGTCATTACGAAAATAACATACATGACATTACTAAAATGACGCATATAACATTATTAAAGATATTAAACTTGAAAATACACTGAATGTCTCAACGAAAATAAAGTTATCAATACAAAGTAGAGCAATACAATATATATATGTATTATTGACGTTACATATGTATAATAATTACGTAGTCGATTACTGAAGAATATATATATATATATATATATATATATATGAGAAAAAGTGCAAGAAGCCGTGAACGTTTTGCTTAAAATGTGGATTTATTGTTTTTATTAATAATGTCACTTGCTTTTTGTATGATGTATTAAGTGTCCATAATGGTATTTGTGTCTGCACATATCGAAATCAGTTTCTTTTTCTGATGGCCCAGGGATCGTGTATAAATAGATAAGCCAAGTGGTAAGCAGGTCAGCAAGTTCATACGTTTGCGTGAATTTTTTTTTTACACTCGTTAATTTCTCCCGTCCCCTACATTGGCTATAAAGTTTTTTCACTGACTTGTGAAATTTGATTTCGTCTTTAGATTTCAAAATTGTTTTCAGCGACTTTGATTCAATTCTATTGTACGAGTCATCTATTATACAAAAAGCAAGTATTATTAATGATAACAGCGACAATAAATATACATTTTAAACAAAACGTTCACTGCGTTCACTATATATATATAAACAACAGAAATAGGGTTTATATATATATATATATATATATATATATGTATGTGTGTGTGTGTGTGTGTGTGTGTGTGTGTGGTGGAATCTGTATGTATATAAATATATATATATGTGTGTGTGTGAAATCTGTATGTATATATATATATATATATATGTGTGTGTGTGTGTGAAATCTGTATGTATATAAATATATATATATATATGTTTCTGTGTTTGTGAAATCTGTATGCATATATATATGTGTGTGTGTGTGTTTGTGATATCTGTATGTATATAAATATATAAATATATATATGTGTGTGTGTTTTTTTGTGAAATCTGTATGTGTATATATATATGTGTGTGTGTGTGCAATTTGTTATATATATTATAGTATTTATACATTATATATGCGCCTATGTAAATGAATATATATATGTGTTTGTGTGTGCAATTTTTTATATATATTATATTATTTATACATTATATATATATATATATATATATATATATATATATATCCAAGTAAATAAGGAACAAAGAAAATATTAACAACGTTCAAAATATTAATTTAAAACAGCGCTCAATATAAAAATAGAACTATTAATATTTGTTATATTTTATAGTTTAGAACATGTACAAATTACTATTTAACTGTACAATGTGTACATTTTGTATCGACATTAGAAGAACAATGTCTCATCAGGTAATGTGAAGGGAGATGGAAATTTTCTTTCCTTATATTGGTAAAGTTTGTGTGAGTGATACCTGTAAAGAAACTGAGAAATCAGAGTCGGGTATTGTAAATTAGGTTTTGAACAATAATAATGTAGCTGAAACCCAGATGTTATAAGATCCCAAGTAGGAATGTACGCCGACGACACCACCACTCTAACTGTTTCTTTTTACGCACTTTCCCTTCCATATTCTTGCTTCCCCGACAGCTACAATCTCCAGGAATTTAAATTTGAGATCAATAGACATCTTCTATCACACTAACTCGCATCCATTCTCACAAGCTCTTTTTCCATCTACTGCAACCACATCCTCAGTATCCTCAGCCGTCTATGACCCTTCTCCTGACAATTCCTATAACTAACCGCTCTCACACCGGCGTGATGTAGCTTCCCTGTGCCTCTTCTACAAGTACTTTCATGGCTTCTGCTCCGATGAGCTTAGATCACTGGTGCCGCCTAAGCACGAATTTACACGAGATACTAGATTAGCAACTAGGTCCCACCCTTTTACAGTTAAACAAATAAGATGTAACCGTAAATTCTACTCCAACAGCTTCTTTTCTCGCGCTTCCCGCCTGTGGAACTCCCTTCCACAAGTCTGCTTTCCCGACAGTTACAATCTCCAGGTGTTTAAATGTAGGGTCAAAAGACACCTCCTATCACAGTAACTACCAACTATTCTCACAACACTCTCATCTACCCAACCCTCATTCTCGGTATCCTCACCCGCCTATCACCCACCCTCTGTTATTTCCTATATTTAATCAGCCTTTCTCCACTCTACGTAGCCCCCTGCACAGTAGTGGCAGTGACATGCCTTGCTCGGGGTGAAACGCTTATAAAAAAAAATTAAAAAAAAACCCTCTTGCTCATCACTTTCCCATATGTAACCCGACGCGCAACAGTGACAGTAGAATGCCTTGCTTGGGGTGAAATGATTTTAAAAAATCGCTATTGAAACGCTAATTCAAAATTTTATGTAATTGTCAAATTCTTCAAGCCCTCTTTTCTCCTTATATATTCCAAAACTTCTAATACTCTCCAATTCTAAATATAGGTGCAATTTTGGTTTCCACCTGAATTTAAAACTTACTCGTTCCGTACATGCACGTCTATATTTATTTTCAACATTCTTCTGTCTAACTGCTTCTCAGTTGCCTCAAGTCTCCTCTTCATCTCTGAAACACCTGTTGCCGGTTCCTTGGAAAAATACTTAAATGGGTGACCGCTTAGGAATACTAATAGCTGTAAGCGTTGATGTGTGGGTGATAGGATGGAAATAGAAATCGGATAGTGCCAATTCCATTCGAGTTCGTTATATTCACGTACGCCTAAATATCTTCGGAAGAGTTTTGAATCCACACTTTGGACTTCCTCAACTGTGGATTAGTTAGTAGTATCTCCAAAAGATAATTGGAACCTAAAAATATTTCCTGGTTTCAAATAATATGAAAAAGGTTAACAAGCCGTAAAAGAAAACCAATCAATCAATCATTAAATATCTGTGAAGAAATTGTCCACCATTCACTGCCATATAAGAGAATTGATAGCAGTTCAGAAATATTGTCCTTGTATATCAGCTTGATGTACAGTTTGTCCTAATAATGAATCGATCTTGTTAATTTTTCGTGCTGTTCATTATCCAGATGTGTAGGTACATTTTATAATAAAGCAATTCATCAACTCAGCTCCCATTCATTTGTTCAACAAACACAGTTTGCAAGTTAGGCTGAATTTAGCAAAAACTATATCTATAGTGTACCTTTTTCTACCGAACGCCCATAGCCCAGAGGTAGAATCGCCGACTGATGCCAATTCGGTCGGGTTTCCATCCAGGGTTAAAAAGCAATCGGAGTCTTACCGTACGGATGAGCTGTGATACAGCGAAACAGATCTGTCTGCGGATGACTATATATATATATATATTAAGAGTACAATCCAAATAGACAAAAATTACATGAAGATAAAAAAATTAATTAAAATTAAAAATATGTATGTAAAAAAAATTCCAGGAAAGGAATTCCAAGGTGGACAAGTCATAATTATTAGTAACAAATATTTAGGGAAGAAAGAAAGAAAATGTGTGAGAAAAAATAAAGAATCGCGTAGCGAAATTTGTGTCCAAGTTTTTAGGTTCAGATATGTGGCTATCTTTATTAAATGACAGCATTCTTTTTTTTTATTTAAAAAATTAGGGTTATATATTTGATTTAAAATGTAGCTTAAATCTTTTAGAAAAAGATTGATGTAACTTATGTCTTTTAGAATAATTTTTCATTTATTAATATATATATGTATATATATATATATATATAATTAACATTTTTGTTTTTCATTTAATTTTTTAAAATATTTATCGGCATGCCTGTTGGCTTTGAAAAGAGGATTTCTTTCAGGAACACTCAGTCAGTTAAGTGCCATACGTGATACACGATTGGGCGATCATGTGTCTTTCAAGACATGACTGACTGGGCAGAAGATTATCCCGCAGTAGGTTGCCATTGCTTTCTGCGGTAGACTGGTTACCAGCCAAGGATATAGAACCCAATCTGTCCTATTATTTAACCCATAACTGGAGGGAAGAATCAGAGATACTCGAAAAAATCCGAGGTACCAAATATATATATATATATATATATATATATATATATATATAGGTATCTCCGTTTTCCGAAAGAACGATTATTTTATTTTAAATGAAAAGAAAACAGTTCAATTCATAATTTAATTTTATTTAATATGTATAATATATAAAATAATTCAACATTAGTATAATATTAATTATCTTAGATAAAATGCAAGGACAATATAATTTAATCAACGTTGTTTATTAAATTACGTCACTTAGTATCCTTCATTATTTTTCAGTAAGCCTAAGCGTTTCTTAATATTGTCAAACTATTTTTTAATTTTGTTTATACATAGTGGTTGCAATTAAAATAAAAATATCACGAAAGTTTCAGTTAAGATAATTTTTCCTTTTCTCTTTATTCATTTTGTTTTTTTACAGATATATTTTTACTTACCTGGAAAAATTTTAAATCCACCAACACCACCAAATATATATATATATATATATATATGATAAATTATAGTTTTATAGTATGGTATATTTATGCATTAAAGTGCTCAGTATCAAGCAAAGTGCTTATATATATATATATATATATATATATGCGGGTGTTTATTAGTATATGAATGATTATATATTTATACTAATATATATTGTTGAGATATAGATAAAAGAAAAGGAAAAGATTTTGTAACAATAATAGATACATCAACGGAAATAGGGTCTAGATTGTTTTTTTTTAAATAAACTGACACTTTGGCCGTTTTAGATTTAAAGAAGGAATCATGAATTCCAAAAAAATAGTATCTTTTTTCAAATTTAATGTGTACCTCTGCTTTGGCTAGTTAAATCGAACACACATAATTCATCTATAAATAACAAACGCATTGTTTTTATATTTAAAAGAATATTTTAATAATCTAACTTAGCCTGATGACAAGATAGAAATCTCGAAACATAGATATTTCCGTGTCGCAATGTAATTTTAATCCAAAAACAAATTTAATTAATTATATATAAAAAAAAAATGAATGAATGTGTGTGTGTGTATGCTAACAGGTATTCTTATACAATTTTGTGGGTAGATATGTACAGAGACTTACTCAAGCACACACACACACACACACACACACACACACATATATATATATATATATATATATTCGTGGTTAAATAGATATATTTATATTTATATGTATGTGTAATCCTGTGTTGATAGATATGTGCTAAGTAAAGTACATTTTACAAGTTAGTCAATGTGTTTATTAATACTGAAGAATGATTTTGATCCATGCTGGGTGTCTTATGCTAGTGTCTCGACATTAAGCAAAGTTGAACTTAGCAAATATAGATGATGTTCATTCATTTGAAATATTGTTGCAGACGGTGCACACCCGTTAAATGTATTCCAATATATCTGTACGATATGTAGAAATCCTAACAGACGAACACACGCGCACTAAACAGGTTCTAATGTTCAAGCTGGATATGCAGAGGCAAGAAGCTTCTACACCAGCCACAATATTCAAAATCACAAACGCGTCTGTTTTAAGCTTACGAAAAACCCAGAATGCAAATCACAAATAAGAAATGCCAAAATAAATCAAGTAAAAAAGGTAAAACTAGAAAAAAAATCACTGAGCTTTCAGAAATAAGAAGACGGTTGATTTTCTAGGCACCGCTTACATGTGACACAGAGCTGAAAGTATGGGGTATTAATTCAGGATCGAACTCACCACTCAGATTTTATACGCTTTAGCGAAAAAGGCTAGGTAACGATGTGCGTTGTGGTGCAGAAACGAGAAATCTCAGTTGAATTCGTTGCATTCACTTACGTGCAAATGCCCTTGGCAAAGGTATTAATGCGTCTCTTTTTCCTCCAGTTATGGATTAAATAGTAGAAGAGATTGGATTCCACAGATTTGCTTGGAAACCATTCTACTTGAAAAAGTAATGGCGACCTACTTCGAGAAAATCCTTTGCCCAGTCAGTCATATTTCTTTCGAGACATGATTGCCCAAGCGTATATCATATGGCACTTAAGAAGACAGAGCAAAAAGAAGATCCTAAAAGCAAAATTCTAAATTAGATATATCAAAATCAAACAAGAACAGCAACGTAAAATATATATTATCAGACAACAGAAAGTGCCAAGATGAAATCAGAAGACACATTGTGTTAGCGAAAGAGGCCTTTTAAAACCTAAGTAAAGTATTAAGAAAGAGAAAAAATCGTAAGAAAAAAGTACCGAACTATTACGTAATGACCAGTCTTTCTATAGGACAGAGATGCTGGGCATTCTCCTCAGAGATAAAAAAGACACTGGAAGCAACAGAAATTTGATTCATGCAGAAGGATGCTAGAATGAATTAAACATGTGACCAACGACAAATTTGCTGAAAAAAAGCTAAAAAAAAGGGCATATAAATTTTATATCAAGAATATACAGCAGATATATCTAGTGCACACGAAGAAAAAATAAGTCTTGGAAAATCTGATACTCAGAGGACCAATTAAAGGCAAAAGAAACAGATGTAAACAACGTTTAAACTACCAAGGATGCTTCAGCAAATTGATGGCGGTACAGCGTTTAGGAGTGATAATAAAAAAAACAAAATTTATGATATGATATTTTGAGCCATGATTGCGAACCTCCTGAAAGGACACGGCATATAGAAGAGGAAGAATACCTACATGGCTAAACTCACTCTGTAAGATATTAGGCAAATCAATGTTTTTGCAATAATATTGCTATTAACCAATATTCTCCAAGACGTGGGCGGCCATGGCTCTCATCATTCATAATTCTTGTTACGCTCATTGTCATTCATAATTCTTGTCACGTCCATGGAGATAGAGCAATAACAAGGCAGGATCGGCTCAGTTCATTCTCTTTAACACCAGTCATTAAGGCTCTTGACGCGTGATTGCTCTTTACAGTGCCTTATTATTTTATTTTTTGCAATAATTATGTCCTCGAATAGTAAAAAGTCCTCTCTATTTATATACCGCTGTGCATTGATATATATATCCATTTTGTCGTGATATTAGAGGGAGAAAAAATAGCGAGGCAGCTTTGCCTCAGTTGATTCTGTTATTAAAATTACTACCAGTTATAAAGCTGTTGCCGCGTGTTTACTCTTTAACAATGTCTTATTATTTCATTTTTCTTCAATAATTATATCATCGAATAATGAAAAATTCCTGTTTATGCTCTCTACTATAATGAGACTATTGTGTATATATATATATATATATATATATATATATATATATATATATATATATATATACCAAAGCTGCTGTCAATTAACCACCACAGACAACCGCATCTCCCTGCCATTAGCATGGAACAGGCTTGCCTCCCAGAGAGTAAATCACTACGCCTGCTTGGCCTGACACTTTCAGCGGACCTCAAGTGGAATGACTACGTCGAATCCATTGCTAAATCTGCAGCTATGAAAGTCGGCTCTCTGTGCAGGGCCCGGAAATTCTTTCAGCCTGAATCTATCCTGCAATTATATAAATCCACCATCCGCCCGTGTATTGAGTACTGCTGCCACATCTGGTCGGGTGCCCCCTCTATTCTCCTCGGGGTTCTTGACAAAATACAGCGAAGAATCTGTAATGTGATTGATACCGACTTGGCTGACCGCCTGCAGTATCTCTCTCACCGGCGTGACGTTGCTTCCCTGTGCCTCTTCTATAAATACTTTCATGGCTTCTGCTCTGACGAACTTAAATCACTGGTGCTCCCTAGATGTGAATTTGCACGAGATACTAGATTGGCAACTGGGTCCCACCCGTTTACAGTGAAACCGATGAAATGCAACCGCAATTTCTACTCCAACAGCTTCTTTCCTCGCACTTCCCGCCTGTGGAATTCCCTACCGCATGCTTGCTTCCCCGACGGCTACAACCTCCAGGAGTTTAAATGTAAGGACACCTCCAAACACACTAACTCACACCCACTCTCTCCAACACACTCCCTATGTACATCCTAAGTCGTCTATCACCCTCCTTCTGACATTTCCTACATCCTCTATGTAACCCCTTGCGCTATAGTCGCAGTGGAACGCCTTGCTTGGGGTGACACGATTATATATATATATATATATATATATATATATATATATATGCTTATATAACACAATATAACAAAATTGTGTGTATACTGCCAGCCATAATTATTAGGCAACCCCGGTGTTTTAAAAAATCAGCTATTTTATACTACATTTTAGTATTTAGTAATTATTGCCAAGTGAATAATTGTAAATAAATATAGAATGGTTCTTTTGTTAATATTACACAATAACATATGCATCAAATGAATTTATAAGTATTTAATAATTACCTATATTGCAGTTTCATCAATGAAAGAATGAAGAAAATTTAGAGTGATTCGGGCGAGTTCATCTTTGCTTCCTCGCCGTGTAAAATTTTACAAAATAATAATAACAAAAGGGCCATTCTAATTTCATTTAGAATTATCCACTTGGCAATAAATACTAAAAATAGTATGACATACATAGTTCCTTATTAAAAGCTGGGCTGACCTAATAATTATGCCCGGTAGTGTGTGTGTGTGTGTGTGTGTGTGTGTGTGTGTGTGTGTGTGTATATATATATATATATATATAATGTATTGGTGCAGGAGATAATTATTTAAACATGTATTGTTAAATATAAGAAACAATGAATTTCTACTCTGCTTAATCATCCCTTCTAAACATCGGATTTTAATTTTAAAGTATTAATAACAATTCTATTTTATTTATGATGTGCGTTGTGACGCAGTGGATATCGGCTCGGAACGAGAAACCGGGGTGCCGATTTCAAAATCCAGTCGAATCCATTGCGTTCACTTACGCGCAAATACCCTTGGGAAAGATATTAATCCATCTCTTCCTTCCAGTTATGAGTTAAATAACAGGACAGATTGGGTTCTATTGCCTTGGCTGGCAACCAGTCTACCGCAGAAAGCAATGGCAACCTACTGCGGGATAATCTTCTGCCTAGTCAGTCATGTCTATTTCGATACATGATCGCCCAAGCGTGTATCACGTATGGCACTTGACTGACTGACTATTTTCATTTGGCAATAAATATTATGAAATATATCACTTCTTTTAAAAAACTGAGGTGACCTAATAATTATAACCGGTATATATATATATATATAAATTTAAATTTTAATTACATTGAGCTCTCCACCTGTATCATTTTTAATATTAATATTAATCTGATCTTTGGGATTTACCTTCCTGCTTTTCCTTTTGGATTAAAATTATTTTTAAAAATATATAGTCATCCGCAGACAGATCTGTTTTGCTATATCACAGTTCATCAGTACGGTTAGATATCCGATTCCTTTTAACCCAGGATTGAAACCCGACCGAATTGGCATCAGTCGATGATTCTACCTCTGAGCTATGGGCGCACAGTACACGGTGGCACACCTTTAGCGTATGATATATCATACTCCAGTGCTCGAATTCATTACTGAATGAGCGACAAGTGTGTGTGTGTGTGTGTGTGTGTGTGTGTGTGTGTGTGTGTGTGTGTGTGTGTGTGTGTGTGTCCCTATTATCAGGCTAAGGGTTTGGATTATCGTCTTTTATGTCATAATCTAAGATACTCAGTGGTAGGTGCATCAATATATATGTTGCCGCCATTTTAGACGTCAGTCAGTTCAGTGGCATACGCGATACACGATTGGGCGATCATGTCTCGAAAGAGTAATGAGTGACTGAGCAGACATTATCCAGCAGTAGGTTGCCATTACTTTCTTCGGTATACTGGTTGCCAGCTAAAGATGTAGAACCCAGTCTACTCCGTTATTTAACATGTAACTGGAAGAAAGAGGCGGATTAATACTTTTCCCTGATTAAGTCCTCCAAATATGTTCTCTGCTGCTTTCCACTGTCTCTTTTTCTATCTGGCCTGTTAGTATCATGTTCTCCAAACCCTCCTTCCTCATTGCATGTCCCAGGAACTTCAACTGTCTCTTCCTGATGCTCAGTATTAATTCCTTTTCCATCCTTTCCAAAACTTCATCATTGCTCACATGCTCGATCCATCATATTCGCAGTATCCTTCTGTAGAACCACATTTCTGTTGCTTCAAGATTGTCGTTCATGTTTGATGATATTCTCCAACATTCACTGCCATATTGAAGAACTGAACTCACATAGAAATCCAGTACTCTCTTCCTTGGTTCTAGCGAAATTGTCCTGTTTCTTAATACTTTACTCAATTCGTCTTCGGATCTCTGTGTCGCATTGTAACAACTAATGCGCCCAAAAATTATTCTTAAGTCTGCTCACATATTCACCAAATTAGAAATTGCTTTATTCTGATTAATCCACACTGTCTATACAACAATGTCTCCCTGATTAAAGAGGTTTTGCTTGTTTTTAACCTTTTAAAACTCTTCAACTTGAAATAAACCTCATCACTTGATAAGACACAAGAAGTGTCGAAACAAAATAGCTTCTTTTGTAGTGATATTATAACATATCCATGTTATAATTTTTTAAATAAATATTATTAGCTCCACTTTGTATTGAGCACATTTTTAAGAATAGTGTTTCTTTGGATACGGAATATTATACCATCCATACGTATCCCATACTTGAATATATATACATACATACATATATATATATATATATATATATATATATATTATTCATTTCTAAACGAGAAAACAGCCATGCCTTACAACAGTGGCAAAATAAGTAGACTGTGCTAGGAAGAAAAGTTAGCAATTATGCTATTCCCAAACAAAAATGAATGAAAGAACAGCTATTATGTAACGATGCCGAATTAGGATAATACTACTATGTATGAAAACGTTATAATTTCTTGTAATTTTTAAAAATGACTCGTTCAAACATTCCGCGTTACGTGAACGTTCAAAAAAATCACCGTTACGTGGGCCTTCTTAAAAAAAAAAGTGGCAAACATTAAAATCAGTTATTGCAAATCGTCTGAAGACACAACATGGTAGAAACCAAGGTCGCGTAATAACTAGTTTACAAATGAAGAATATTAAAACATTCTACAATATATTTGTACTGAACACTTTTTAATACAAATGTGTATTGGTCTAACTTTATCATGACCAAAGAAAAATAATTAAGCAATCATATATATATATATATATATATATATATATATGTATATATATATATTCCCTCTAGTCATGCAATAGCGGGATAATCTGAGATGAAAACAGATAATAATCCTCTCAAATATTTTGCAGACATTTTGAATGGCAAGGTGCACTCGTTCAATAAATAATATACCGGAATCAGATGTAATCAAATTAACATTACTTAGTATGATCTCATTGATATTATATAACGTTCGTCAGTCCTTGACCACTGATTATTAAAACTTTTCTGCTGTTTGGAATTTGAAATTAGTTACAGAAATATTTGTTTTGCTTCCCTTCATATGCTAGGAAAATTATTTGTTATTTTGCAGGCCCTTCTGTCCAGACTCGACGTGGCTTAACTTCGGTGATTGTACAGAAATCGCTGTTTCAATTTGATGTGTCCAGAAGTCATACTACTCGGACATGCATGCTTACAGTAACTGGTATTCTAAACCAGTCGCAAATCTAAGTACTGACCAGTCTGGAAGATGCTTAACTTACGTGATCGCATCGATACCGATGTTTAACGTTATATATCTGTAAGCCATACGGACGGATGCGCGTTGTGATACAGCGGATGTGCGTTGTGGTGCATTGGATATAAACTCGGAACCAAAAATTAGGAGCCGAGTTCGAATTCCAGTTGAAGTCCTTGTATTCACTTACGCACAAATATTTTTGGGAAAGGTATTAATCCGTCACTTTCCTCTAGTTATGTGTTAAATAACATGACAGATTGGGTTCTATTGACTTGGCTGGCAACCAGTCTACCGCAGTCTACCGTACAATCACCGAATTTAAGCCACGTTGAGTCTGGACAGACGGGTCTGCAAAATAACAAATAGTTTTCCTAGCATATGAAGGGAAGCAAAACAAATATTTCTGAAAAAAGTGTCAATGGCAAATTACTGCGAGATAATCTTTTGATCACTCAAGCATGTATCACGTATGGCACTTAACTGTCTGACTAAAGCCATTCTTTACACACATTCTAGCTTACAGCACCTGGTATTCACAAACGGCCACCCATCTTGGTACTGACAAGTCTCGACGTTGCATAACTAAAGAAAATATAGAAACGTGTGAGCCGTCTCTCGAAAAAACTTAATCAAACAATTTTCTCGAACAGAATAAATTATCTTTTGCATTTGGAATTATCTTTTGTTATTAGCTTTTCCTTTTTCAAGGAAGAATAAATGCAATGAATAAAATATATTAACAGTAGAGATTACTGTCGAAGTCAACATATTCGTTTTGGTTTTTACTAATACATAATGCTTCACATCATCAATTCATAGTGCATTTCATTACAAATCATATAAGAACATGATGAGTTAGACATTATTTTTTATCATATCACTCCGAGCAAGGCGGTGACGCCACTGATCCGCAGGGGGCTACGTAAGAATGAAAAGACTGGAAAAGAGAAAGCCGGAAACCACATCCTAAACAGGGAACGAGCCTCCTCCCCTGTTCAATAGACGTGGGTGGAGTGTGAACCGGGCGATAGTTCAGTCTATCTACTCCAATTGAAAAAAAAAAAGAAAAGAAAAGCGTAAAAAGATTGGAAAAGAGAAAGCCGGAAACCACATCCTAAACAGGAAACAAGGGATGAGCCTCTTCGCCTGTTCAATAGACGTGGGTGGAGTGAGAACCGGGCGATAGTTTAGTCTGTCTACTCCAATTGAAAAAAAGAAAAGAAAAGAATGAAAAGACTGGTAAAGAGAAAGCCGGAAACCACATCCTAAACAGGGAACAAGGGATGAGCCTCTACACATGTTCAATAGACGTAGGTGGAGTATGAACCGGGCGATAGTTTAGTCTATCTACTCCAATTGAAAAAAAAAAAAAAGAAAAGAGTGAAAAGATTGGAAAAGAGAAAGCTAGAAACCACATCCTAAACAGGGAACAAGGGATGAGCTTTTACACCGGTTGAATAGACGTGGGTGGAGTGTGAACCAGGCGATAATTTAGTCTATCTACTCCAATTAAAAGAAAAGAGGGAAAAGTTTGGAAAAGAGAAAGCCGGAAACCACATCCTAAACAGGGAACAAGAGATGAGCCTCTTCACCTGCTCAATAGACGTAGGTGGAGTGTGAACCGGGCGATAGTTTATTCTATCTACTCCAATAAGTCTTTCTACTCCAATGAGTCTATGGTACCCGGAGATTAGCGCAAGTTATAACGTCTAATATCTAAGAAATTCGTACTAAAAGCGCCAATATAAACATCTGTGTGTGTTTGGATTGTTAACCTAAGGATAAATATAACCGTAAAAAAGATGCTAACAGTTTATTTTGCAGCAATTCTCGCTTCCTGCTTCTTGCTTTGCAGCCAACTTTAGTATTCAACCTAAAATGCAAATTTCATTTTCACTTGGCAAATCTCACTTAAAAATTTCAATAAAAAATTACTGTTATTTGAGGACATTTGCATGGATTTAGTAAACAAAAGCCATAAGTCATGAAAACAAGATTTATATTTGGGAAAATACTGTGTTACTGATATCCGAAGGCGAATTGGAATAGCCAAGGACCGCATTCCAGAAGCCAAGCAGAGTATTAGGAGACAGGAAAATTTTGCTAAAAACAAAGAAGAGAGTTCTGGATTGCTATGTGATGTTTGTCTTTCAATATGGCAGTGAATGCTGGACAATAACATCAAAGATGAAGGAAAAATTGAAGCAACTGAAATGTGGTTCTACAGAAGGATGCTGCAAATACCATGGATCGAGCATGTGAGCAATGATGAGGTTTTAGAAAGAATGGAAACGAAAAAAAGATTAATACTGTGTGTTAGGAAGAGACAGCTGAAGTTCTTAGAACATGTGATGAGTAAGGAAGGCTTGGAGAATCTGATACTCACAGGTCAGATAGAGGGGAAAGAGAGACAGGTAAAGCAGCTGATAACATATTTGAAGGGTCTGAGTTGGTGGATGGCAGAGCGGGGTTTGGGTGGGGTAAAAGGAGAAGGCGTGCTAAGAGCTACAAGGGATATATAGACGTGGAAGGCCGTGATCACCTACGTCCTGAAGGGAGATGATGAATCCGTCGTTACCTTTGATCAATGCTTTAATACGATATCTTCCTCCTTTGAATTTAAGCATATGTGGTGCAGTTGATATAGGCTCTGAATGCGATATCAGAGACCCGAGTTCGAATTTCAGTTGAATTCGTTGTGTTTACTTTTCTTGTGAAAATACTGCTAGAAAATCTTATGATCCAGTCAGTCATGTCCCTTTTGAGATATGATCGCCCAAACCTGTACCACGTATGGCACTTGACAGACTGGATTTACAGCTAAGTCTCATCATTTTACATTTGAAATAACCTGATATAACCGTCAAGCTCATTTAAATGTAAAATTGAGGATGTGCGTTGTGGTGCAGTGGATATCGACTCGGAATGACAAATCGGGGAGCTGAGTTCGAATTCAAGTTGAATTCTTTGCATTCACTTGCGCACAAATAGTCTTGGGAAAGGTATTAATCTGTCTCTCCCCTCCAGTTATGGGTTAAATAACAGAACAGATTGGGTTGCCTTGACTGTCAACCAGTCTACCGCAGAGATTAATGGCAACCTACTGCTGCACAATCTTCTAACCAGTCAGTCATGTCACTTTCGAGACATGATCGGCCAAACCGTGTATCACGTTTGCTACTTAACGTGACGGATATAACAGTAAGTTCTATGCTGTTTCTTTTCTTGAACATCTAGCCTAAGGAAATCTCTTCCAACTCCCTGCTTTACTAACAACAAATTTAAACGCAATATTCTGCCTCCTTAAAACCCTTTTTTTTATTGTTCTATGCGTTTCTTTAACTCTTAGTAACTCTTTGTATCTTAGTGGCTGTATTACCTTCCTTCAAGTTAAATGATTAAATACATTAAAATAAATGTTAATGTATTTTTGTTACCGAAATTATATATATATTGTTTTGTTATTACAAAGCTTATTTATACGAATTTTTATCGACAACAAAAAAAGCCTTAATGGCCGAACTGTTTCAATATATTTGTATGGTACGAGGCAATAAACTTCACTCGTTTCATTCATTAAAAGTATACAGAATGAACATTAAAAATTTATTCACATTTTACATAAATTATTTGGGAATCTCACACTTCAAACAGTTTGTTATGAAATGTTAACATGTAAAACGTATTTATTTACACGAAACACTTTGAAAAATTATCTTATGATGTAAAGATGATATTGTTTTAATCTACAGAAAGTCTTAACTCGTCAAATGATGTGATTGCAAAATGAAAACTTTTTAAAATTTTATTATAATATGAATATATATATATATATATATATATATATATATATATATAAAACCTCTCAGACATATATTACCTTTCACACAAAATTTACCCATATAAGGAAAAGAATTTTCTATCTCCCTTCACACAACCCGATGAGACATTATCATTTCAATGTTGAAACAAAATGTACACTTTGTAGTAGATGATAATTTGTACATGTTCTAAACTATAATTTATAATAAATATTCATAGCTCTATTTTTATATTGGGCACTATTTTAAATTAATGTTTTGAACGTTGTTAATATTTGTTTCGTTCCTTATTCACTTGGATATATTTATGTCAACACAAAATAAAATCGTCGGTGATGGTGGATTTTATAATATTTCAGTTTAAACTACCTCTCTGAAGATGGCTCATGTGAGCCGAAAGCTTAGAAGAAAACCAATAAATAATTATCCAAATGTTGGAGAATTTTTGTCTTTATTTTCAACTGAAATTAAAGCAAAAATACGACGTTTAGAACGGCTCATGATTAAACATAATAGACATTCATTGCCCCTTATATTTAATAGAATATGTCTAGAAAATTACTTGCTGCCTCGATATACTAAATATATATATATATATATATATTTCATTTTTAAACGAATTATTTCTCTACCTCGGTTTCTACCATGAGTGTTATTAAAAATCGCCTGAAGACATCTCTCATGGTAGAAACCAGGGTAGCGAAATAACTCGTTTAAAAATGAAAAATATTCAAATGTTCTGCAATATAATTGTATAGAACACTTGTAATACAAATTAGAACCAAAAACTAAGTAATAAACAATATATATATATATATATATATATATATATGAAACAGAAATTTTCATATGGTCACTGTTCATGGGGCAAAAACTTTACTCAAGACCAATGTTTTTTTTTAATTTTTAAAATACTTGACCCCAAAATGTCCTCTTTAATTATGTACCGAAAACGCCCATCTCTAAAATGTCCAGTGACAAAATACTCGTTCTCAAAATTGGAAACGTCATAATTCTAATCTTCAAAGTACGAGCACTGAAATGCTTTTTGTCAGAAAAACTTCTTTTTTATATGGCGTGTCCCTTCAGGACGTAGACAATAATGCCCCCTCACATGCACCCCTATCCGATGTAGCACGTAACACTTTTTCCCTTGGTATTTCTCCCAAACCTTGCTCTGCCATCCACTTGCTAAAGCCTATCTCGCAATGCTTTCCCCTGTCTCTCTTCCCCTCTATCCATCCTGTGAGTACAAGATTCTCCAAGCCCTCCTTCTTCATTACAGAGGTGAAAACCTTCAGCTATCTCTTCCTGACGTTAAGTATAAGTTTATTTTTATTTTTATCTTTTCCAAAACCTTGTCGTTGTTTTGTCCATTTTATCCTTCACGGATCATTAAAAAACGCTAAACGTTAAAAATGTTTTGTTAATTTTCTATAAAATAAATGCACATGATATTCGCTAAAGCGGTAGACTCAACTGTTAAATTAAAAAATTCGAGTTAGGTGTTGGTTAACGTGAGTGCTGGACAATCTCCTTACATATGCAAAAGCGATGATGCTATAGGAAATTGATCCGATAAATGGACTGTGAATAACGAGCAAGTTATAAGGAATATAAAAACAAAACTGACACTTATATTTCAAATCATAAGGAATCATCTTGAATGTTCTTTGAAGTGTAATGAGGAAAGAAGGCTTGGAAAATTTAACATTCACATTGACATATTGAGGGTAACAGGAACAAAACGAATAACCAGTAACCTTCGTAACAGCCAGTGTAACTGGACAGTAGAACAGAAAAGGGGAATAATGGGTAAAAAGCAAAACTTACTAATAGCTAATTTGTGGAAAACAATAATTAACAACACCCCGAAAGGATGCGAAAAAATAGAGAATGACTTCCATACGCCAGGCTACAACAGAATAATAATTATTCAAATAGTTCATGCCTTTAATAAATTATTTTTAATTTAGAGCTGTTCTCTCTCTAAGATAGTTGCCAGCCAAAGCTAAATAACCCAGTCTACGTTGCTATTAATCCTTAATTAAAGGTGTATTCATACCTTTAGAAATGCATTGGTGCGAGCCTGAACGCAACGCCAATCACTTTACACATCGATAAAAAAAAGTATTATTAGTCGAGTGTGACGCCATATTTCCTTAGAAACGGTCAATACGATTGCTTCCTTTTTGTATGGAAGAGCGAAGAGGTTGGTAAAACGAAAATTGTTTGTTATTTGACTAAAAATGTGTTGCAGTGTGTTAAGGCTTATGTCATGAGAATAGTTGTAGCTGAGAAGAGTGTGACGGATCGCACACCAGTCGATACTCGATCATTATCAGCTGAGTATTCGTGGAGAAGGAATATGATAATTAAGTCTCAAAACCATTGATAATTCTCGGCTAAAAATATCAATGATGATGTGTGCTTAATCGTTAGACAGAAGTAATTGACGAGATATTAGATTTTAATTGTAGCTATCAAGAAAGAAATGCACGTTTAAGAAAAAGTACACTTTTTATTTTGCTTATTTAAATTGATGTGATCGGGGAGACAGGAAAAGAATCTTGTCAGAGCAGTTGAAATGGAAATATTTATAGAAAATAATAGAAGGAAGCCACATCTCGTTATTGAGAAAATGACTGAAGTCGAGATGATTTCAGGATCGATTACATTGCAGATGCTATGTATTTTGTGGAGAAATTCGGGATGTGTAGCAGGAACACAATACCAAACATGGCAAGAGTATTCTATGCACGGACAAATGTGTAAGATAGATTCTGGTAAGAAAACTTTCTGGCCCGAAACAGTGACCCAGCTCGTGATGTATAGCAAGAACACCCGAGCCGACATGGCAAGAGTATTCTATGCACGGACAAATGTGTAAGATAGATTCTGGTAAGAAAAACTTTCTGGCCCGAAACAGTGACCCAGCTCGTGATGTATAGCAAGAACACCCGAGCCGACATGGCAAGAGTATTCTATGCACGGACAAATGTGTAAGATAGATTCTGGTAAGAAAAACTTTCTGGCCCGAAACAGTGACCCAACTCGTGATGTATAGCATGAACACCCGATTAGACATGGCAAGAGTGACCCAACTTTCCTAATCGTTGATGCAGCTACAGATTCGATGCAGTCATTTTACTTCAGATCACTTGGGAGAGTGAGTCCAAGGAGGTGGAGTGAGTCGCTTTCCAGGAGATTAGCATCATCCATTGTGATGGCTAGTAGGAAAGTTACGCTACGGTGGTTTAAGGATAGCAGTCTCGTTTTATAGACATTGAAGTTTAACAGCCATTTCCTCTCCTAATCCTTCACAGATTGTAGGTCCTTTTTAAAAGCAGCAGCCAGGTTTGCTTTTTCAGCCTTGGCAGTTCTGTTATTGAGATTGGAGTAAATAGTTGTTTCATCTACATAAATATCAACTTACGAAGAGATTTAACCAGTCAGTCAGTTAAGTGCCATATGTGATACACACTTTGGACGATCATGTCTCGAAAGAGAAATTATTAACTGGGTAGAAGCATATCCCGCAATAGGTTGTCATTGCTTTCTGCGGTAGATTGGTTGCCAGCCAAGGCTATAAAAGCCAATCTATCCTATTATTTAACCCATACCTGGAGAGAAGAGGAGGATTAATACCTTTCCCAATGGTATTTGTGCGTAAGTGAATGCAAAGAATTAAACTGGAATTAGAGCTCGGCTCCCCGATTTGTCGTTTTTAGTTGATATCCAATACACCACAACACACATCCAGTTTCATGCCTCCCGGGCGGGGAATCGAACCCCGGTATCCCACGTGACAGGCAGGGATACTTACCACTATACAAGCGAGGATTTAACCAGGAAGATCAGGAAAGGCGTCGAGCCAAAAACAGAACCTTGAGAAACACCCGTATTCGTATGAATAGATCTGGAAGCTTACACGTTCAGAACGATCTTCACTATTTGATAAGAACGATTGAATTATTGTTCGGACTATTGTCCTCATCTCTATTGTCATATACGTGACGTTTTGGTCGCTGTAGACCCCGGCCTTCTTCAGGTGATTTACGTTGCAATTTCTTACCGAACCCTTTATTCCATCCACCGGCGTAGATTGTTCTAGTTCCACGTGTCATGTATTTTCTGAATATTTCATTTTCTGTTATTTTCCCGACAGACGCATGACATAGTGGATAAAAGCATTGGTTGAAGTAATGGAGTCAGTTCAACCTAAGAGTTTTGAGTTCAGTACCTGGCAACAGAAGAGATGAAGAAAAGCAAACCTTGTAGAGTTGAGTTCATATAAGAAAATAAAAGAAACTGAAATATTCAGAAAAGGCATGGCCCATGGAACAAGAACAATCTACCCCGGGGGACGAAATAAATGGTTCGGTTAAAAATGTCAATGTATATCACCTGAAGATAGGCAGGCGTACGACAGCCGAGACGTTGTGAATATAGCAATAAACATGAGGACAATAGTTACCATACTTCATCTCATGAATTTAGACAGATATTCACGATGTGTCTCCCAAAAAGATGTGCGTTGTATTGCAATGGACATCGGCTCGGAATGAGAAATCGGAGAGCCGTGTTCGAATTCCCGTTGCATTCACTTACGAAAAAAAAAACACATTGAGAAAGGCATTAATCCCCCTTTTCGCCCTCCACCTATAGGTTCAATAGTAAGACAGTTTGGTTTCTACAGCCTTGGTTGGCAACCAGTCTACCGGAGAAACAAATGACAACCTACTGCAGAAAAATCTTCTTTCTCGTTAGTCAGAGATCGAAAGAGACATGATTGCCCAAGCGTATTTAGCGTATGGCACTGCTGATTCAAAAGTTGGTATATTTTTTTACAGCAGGGAAAGATTATCTGTTGATGGCGCAGAAAATAGAATCGACGACTCGTGTTCAAATTCGCGCTTCGTCAGTTAGGTTAACTTTCGAACCAATAATCACAATGAATGTCATGAGTGAATCACCTCTTCGTTCAGCTATGGATTAAACAGTTGGCTGGACTGGTAACTTTGTCTAGGAAAATGAATTAGAAGCTATAGCGAATGTTACGTGAAACGAACAGACTTCCTTTAGCAAAGAAAGTAATGATCATTTTTGTTGTTGTTGTTGTTGTTCTTCTTCTTCTTCTTCTGCTATATACCGTGTCTTTTTAGGACGGTGATGATCATAACTCGCCACAATTTCTTGTCCTTTGTAGCCCTTAATAATTTTTGTCGTTGTGTTAAAACCTTGTTTCGCCATCCATTTACTCAAACACTCTAGGTAGGTTATTCGTTGATTTGGTCCTAAAAATTACAACTGACTATTACTGATGTAGAATAAAATAGATGTCATTTTTATTACCATTTTCGGTTCATTGTATTCTCAATATTCTTTCTTTAAATATATGAAAACCACCTCGCTATAAAAATTTCAGTAAACCTTAAAGAGAAGCATGTCTAATGAACTAAGCATTACATGAAAACTGACATCCCATTTTCAGAGATGATTCAAGTGGAAAACCGGAATTACAGAGAAACTTATGATTATACTGATTGATATTTTTGTTGTTTTTTTTTTCAGCTTATCAACATTCTTGCAGTTATTTTTTTAAAAATTAGATTGTAAATGTTTTTTACAGATATTAATAACTGATTAATACAAGTTCTATTAACTAACCAATAGCTAGTATATGGGTGAAGAAGAGTTGAATTCATACCTTTCTAAAGAGTTTCTACCCGTATGTGGATATACCGAACCCGACTGGAATTAGAACTCGCTTTTCCTATTTCCAGTTGCAAACCGTTACCCATTAAACCAAGTGCGCATCAAAGTATACAGCAACTGGTATTACTACGCGGTAACTCATCTCGATATTGACCAGATTCGATGTTGTTTAACTTTGGTGATCATACCATAACTGTTTTTTTAATGCTATATGGACATATATCATTTAAAATTACAATTAGAAAAGGTTGAAATTGAATGAGATATCCTTATAATAAGATGTATCAGACATACAGAGTGTGCAATGGAGAACGGCTAGAAATTGGAGAACCCAGTTCGAGTTGCAGTCGGGTTCGTTACATTCCCTTACGCGCCCTGTGAAAATATAGATCCATCTCCTCTGCTGCATATATAGGTTAAATGGTAAGATTTAAAACTGCAAAAATCATTATCTCAAAAACTAAAATCATTAATGCAAAAAATTAATCACAAAAAAGTACAATTCAAAATATATATCAGCTTAAAAGGGTTAATAAAACATAAAAACATAATTAGATTAAAGCTGATGCACAATTTATAAGCTCTCCCCATATATAGGCTATATAAGTGGTAGGAATTTTAACTTTAAAACTCATTGTTATCTCAAAAAGAAAACTGCTAATGTTCACTCGCAAAAAACAGAATTATTCTTACAATCCAAAATATATTTTGGCTTTAAATAACCGACAAAAGGTCGATAAGCCATAAAAAATAAGTAAATAAAAGGTGATGAACAATTTATATTATTCATATAAATATTATATTCTGAAAACTATTACTGTTTACTTACAACCAATTTTATCATAACTTATATAATAAAATCTGCTATTATGTACTAAATAATATTTTCATTTTAGTCTGTGTAAGAGTGACTGTTTAATAGTCAGTCAGTCAATTAAATGGCATACATGATACACGCTTTGAGCGATCATGTCTCGAAGGAAACATGGCTGACTGGACGGAAGATTATCCCGCAGCAGGTTGTCATTGCTTTCTGCGGTAGACTGGTTGCCGACCAGAGATATAAAACCCAATCTGTCCTATTATTTAACCCATAACCGGAGGATTAATACCTTTCCCAAGGATATTTGCGCGCAAGTGAATTCAAGGAATTCAAATGGAATTCGAACTCGGCTCCCCGATTTGTCGTTCTTAGTCGATGTCCACTGCACCACAACGCACACCCTAATTGACTGCTTAATAGTACTAGATTTAAAAATGCTGCTGGATATCATAATATTGTAATCGTCCGTGTATACACTTAACTTGTAAACAGTAATTCCTTGTACTAAGTACCCGTTCTTTCTCTGTTTCTCTTTTGCAGGTGATCGTCTCATGAAACGTTACCATCCCTGCTGCCGCAAACATCAGAAATGTCTCCGATTTCAAACTATTAGCACTGCTGATAGCATCATTATTAGCACCATCATCACAACTACTCCAAGAGTCACGGTCCGATCACCAAACAGAGAATCGCTACTGTTACAACAGCGGCAACATTAATGAGAGTGACTAAGAGGAGTAATACTACTGCGAAGAAAAACGCAAGCTAACAGCAACTGTTACTACTTCTGCAAATCGTCGAACTGAAGATGACTTGGTCTCGGAAATTCACCCTGCTACTTTCGCGTCATATGTCTCACGATCGACATCCCCGACGGAGAACACACCGGCAATCGTTTAAACACACAGGTACGAGAATCACTGAGTTAGAATGCGGTCCCAATCTATGGGTGGATGGAATTGGGTGGTTGTTATGGGAGTAGGGATGGCTATTTGTTAATCTGGTTATGTCTATTTTTACTTGTTTTGTTTTTTGTTTTTGGTTTTGTTGTTTTTTGTTTTTTTAGTTTTGTTTTTTTTTTTTTTCGGGTAAAAAAGAAGGTTTTACAGCAAGAAAATGTAAAATCTGAGAAAATGTAATCTATATATGGAAAAAAAAGGAAAAATAAAAGAGAAAAACTTAGGTTTGATATCGATGTTATTGCGTTGACACAATACAGAAAAACATCCACAATACAATCTATCCAGAGCAGGCACCTCCTCTCTAGCCACATTTTCACCAACATCACCTAGCTTCCCACTGTTTTCTACAAATATTTTCATAACAACTGCCCGGGTGAGCTTTTATGCCCTGGTGCCCATACTGCATGAAGTTTAGCGTGTTACTTGATTGGCAACTAGGTCTCAATATTTTACTGTTAAAGTAGCTACACTACCGGCGATATTTATTAGGCCACCCCAATTTTTAAAAAAATATGTATTTCATACTATTTTTAGTATTTATTGCCAAGCGGATAATTCTAAATGAAAAAAGAACTGTGAGTAAAATTGTGTGCATGGATCTATTCAGATATCAAAGACGGTTGTAGTAGCAGGAAGTCCCAAATCATAGTGAAAGAGTGTATAAAAGTGCCTGAAAACAATACCACGTGCTGATACAAGCATTGTGAGTAAAATTGTGTGCATGGATCTATTCAGATATCAAAGACGGTTGTAGTAGCAGGAAGTCCCAAATCATAGTGAAAGAGTGTATAAAAGTGCCTGAAAACAATACCACGTGCTGATACAAGCATTGTGAGTAAAATTATGTGCATGGATCTATTCAGATATCAAAGACGGTTGTAGTAGCAGGAAGTCCCAAATCATAGTGAAAGAGTGTATAAAAGTGCCTGAAAACAATACCACGTGCTGATACAAGCATTGTGAGTAAAATTGTGTGCATGGATCTATTCAGATATCAAAGACGGTTGTAGTAGCAGGAAGTCCCAAATCATAGTGAAAGAGTGTATAAAAGTGCCTGAAAACAATACCACGTGCTGATACAAGCATTGTGAGTAAAATTGTGTGCATGGATCTATTCAGATATCAAAGACGGTTGTAGTAGCAGGAAGTCCCAAATCATAGAGAAAGAGTATAAAAGGCTTGAAAACAATGTCTAATGTGCTGATACAAGCATTGTGAGTAAAATTATGTGCATGGATCTATTCAGATATCAAAGACGGTTGTAGTAGCAGGAAGTCCCAAATCATAGTGAAAGAGTGTATAAAAGTGCCTGAAAACAATACCACGTGCTGATACAAGCATTGTGAGTAAAATTGTGTGCATGGATCTATTCAGATATCAAAGACGGTTGTAGTAGCAGGAAGTCCCAAATCATAGTAGAAAGAGTGTATGTGCCTGAAAACAATACCACGTGCTGATACAAGCATTGTGAGTAAAATTGTGTGCATGGATCTATTCAGATATCAAAGACGGTTGTAGTAGCAGGAAGTCCCAAATCATAGTGAGGCAGGTGTTTGAAAACAATACCACGTGCTGATACAAGCATTGTGAGTAAAATTGTGTGCATGGATCTATTCAGATATCAAAGACAGTTGTAGTAGCAGGAAGTCCCAAATCATAGTGAAAGAGTGTATAAAAGTGCCTGAAAACAATACCACGTGCTGATACAAGCATTGTGAGTAAAATTGTGTGCATGGATCTATTCAGATATCAAAGACGGTTGTAGTAGCAGGAAGTCCCAAATCATATGGAAGAGTGTATAAAAGTGCCTGAAAACAATAATACGTGCCAGATACAAGCATTGTGAGTAAAATTGTGTGTATGGATCTATTCAGATATCAAAGATGTTGTAGTAGCAGGAAGTCCCAAATCATAGTGAAAGAGTGTACAAAAGTGCCTGAAAACAATACCATGTGCTGATACAAGCATTGTGAGTAAAATTGTGTGCATGGATCTATTCAGATATCAAAGACGGTTGTAGTAGCAGGAAGTCCCAAATCATAGTGAAAGAGTGCATAAAAGTGCCTGAAAACAATACCACGTGCTGATACAAGCATTGTGAGTAAAATTGTGTGCATGGATCTGCCCAGATATCAAAGACGGTTGCAGAAGTAGGAAGTCCCAAATCATAGTGAAAGAGGTAAAAGTGCCTGAAAACAATACCACGTGTTGATACAAGCATTGTGAAAATTGTGTGCATGGATCTATTCAGATATCAAAATGGGTTGTAGTAGCAGAAGTCCCAAATCATAGTGAAAGAGTGTATAAAAGTGCCTGAAAACAATACCACGCTGATACAAGCATTGTGAGTAAAATTGTGTGCATGGATCTATTCAGATATCAAAGACGGTTGTAAGCAGGAAGTCCCGTAATCATAGTAAGAGTGTATAAAAGTGCCTGAAAACAATAATGACAAAGTTGATACAAGCATTTAGAGTAAAATTAGGTGTATGGATTCATTCAGATATCAAAGACGGCTGTAGTAGCAGGAAGTTTCAAATCATAGTGAAAGTGTAAGAAAAGTTGAACAATACCACGTGCTGATACAAGCATTGTGAGTACCAAAGGATCTATCCAGATATCAAAGACGGTTGTAGTATGAGGAAGTCCCCAAATCATAGTGAAAGAGTGTATAAAAGTGTCAGAACACACCACGTGCTGACATATACATTGTGAGTAAAATTATGTGCATGGATCTATTCTTAGATATCAAAGACGGTTGTAGTAGCAGGAAGTCCCAAATCAAGGTGAAAAGAGTGCAAAAGTGCCTGAAAACAATACCACGTGCTGATACAAGCATTGTGAGTAAAATTTCAAAAAGTGGATCTATTCAGATATCAAAGACGGTTGTAGTAGCAGGAAGTCCCAACCGTGAAAGAGTGTATAAAAGTGCCTGAAAACAATACCATCGTGCTGATACAAGCATTGTGAGTAAAATTGTGTGCATGGATCTATTCAGATATCAAAGACGGTTGTAGTAGCAGGAAGTCCCAAATCATAGAGAAAGAGTGTATAAAAAGTGCCTGAAAACAATACCACGTGCTGATACAAGCATTGTGAGTAAAATTATGTGCATGGATCTATTCAGATATCAAAGACGGTTGTAGTAGCAGGAAGTCCCAAATCATAGTGAAAGAGTGTATAAAAGTGCCTGAAAACAATACCACGTGCTGATACAAGCATTGTGAGTAAAATTGTGTGCATGGATCTATTCAGATATCAAAGACGGTTGTAGTAGCAGGAAGTCCCAAATCATAGTGAAAGAGTGTATAAAAGTGCCTGAAAACAATACCACGTGCTGATACAAGCATTGTGAGTAGGTGTGTGCATGGATCTATTCAGATATCAAAGACGGTTGTAGTAGCAGGAGATCCCAAATCATAGTGAAAGAGTGTATAAAAGTGCTTACCAAAGCAATACCACGTGCTGATACAAGCATTGTGAGTAAAATTGTGTGCATGGATCTATTCAGATATCAAAGACGGTTGTAGTAGCAGGAAGTCCCAAATCATAGTGAAAGAGTGTATAAAAGTGCCTGAAAACAATACCACGTGCTGATACAAGCATTGTGAGTAAAATTGTGTGCATGGATCTATTCAGATATCAAAGACGGTTGTAGTAGCAGGAAGTCCCAAATCATAGTGAAGAGTGTATAAAAGTGCCTGAAAACAATACCACGTGCTGATACAAGCATTGTGAGTAAAATTGTGTGCATGGATCTATTCAGATATCAAAGACGGTTGTAGTAGCAGGAAGTCCCAAATCATGAGTAGAAAGAGTGTATAAAGTGCCTGAAAACAATACCGTGCCAAGTGCAAACATTGGCAGTAAAATTATGTGCCTTGGATCTAGTAAGATATCAGAACCCAGTTTGTAGTAGCAGGAAGTCCCAAATCATGGTAGAAGAGTGTATAAAAGGTACTGAAAAACAATACACGTGCTGATACAAGCATTTGTGAGTAAAATTGTGTACATGGATCTATTCAGATGTCAAAGACAGTTGTAGTAGCAGGAAGTCCCAAATCATAGTGAAAGTGTATAAAGGTACTGAAAACAATACACGTGCAATACAAGCATTTGTGAGTAAAATTGTGTGCATGGATCTGTTAGATATCAAAGACAGTTTGTAGTAGCAGAGTCCCAATCCCTTGGTGAAAGAGTGTATAAAGTACTTGCAAAACAATACACGTGCTGATGCAAACATTGTGAGTAAAATTGTGTGCATGGATCTATTCAGATATCAAAGACGGTTGTAGACCTTGAAGTCCCAAATCATAGTAGAAAGAGTGTATAAAAGTACTGAAAAACAATACATTTGATACAAACGTAGCAGTAAAATTGTGTACATGGATCTATTGATATTAAAAAAGGTTGTAGTAGCAGGAAGTTTCAAATCATAGTGACCGAGTGTATGAGTGTACTGGCCTTGTCCAAATGTGTTAATCAAACCAAAATATGTGTCCTATCCCTTAAACTGTAATTAAGAGAACTTCAGGATAGTTGCAGAATAAAACACAGGTAAGCTCTGTGGATGTTCAGAAACACCAATGAACCTGAGCAACACATAGTGGCTATACTCCATTACAGAGGGTTGTGGTCTGAAATAAGAGGCATATGATTATTTAAATCGTTTGCGTATCCGTGCATATAAACATACGCGCACAATTTCATAAAAACATACAAAATTTATGTACTCGCATAGTCAGACACGTAATCAAATACATGTAATGACTATATTTTTCTTAAACGCAAGTGCATATAAAAACGGAAGCAACGAACAGAGTTCGAAATCCTTTCCGTCCTCTTCTTGTTGTTGTATGTCTCATTTCCCTTTAGGACGTAGGCGATCATGGCCTTCCAGATCTCCTTATCTTTAGCTTTCTTCTGCTACCCCTCCCAAACCCCACTCTGCCATCTGTTTGATCAAGCCCATCAAGTATGTTACGCGTCTCTTTTTCCCTCTTTCTGACTTGTGATCATCAGATTCTCCAAACCATCCTCCATCATTACGTGTTCCGGAAACTTCATGTGTCTTTTAGTGCATTTCGCAAAAGGGAAGTGCGAGAAAAGAAACCGTTAGAGTAGAAGAAGCCGCTACATTTAACTATTTCGCCGGTAATCTCTAGCTTTCTCTTGCTAACCCTCCCTAACCCCACTCTGCCATCTATTTCGTCAAGCCTATCAAGTATTATACGCGTTTTTTCCCTCCTCTTTTCCCTCTTTCTGACTTGTGATCATCAGATTCTCCAAACCATCCTCCATCATTACGTGTCCCGGAAACTTCATGTGTCTTTTAGTGCGTTTCGCAAAAAGGAAGTGCGAGAAAAGAAACCGTTAGAGAAGAAGAAGCGGCTATATTTAACTATTTCGACGCGAAAAGGGGACATTGATACTAATCTAGTAGAACGAGTGAATACGTGTGGTTGGTGCACCAGTGAGAGAAGCTTGTCAGATCAGTAGCCATAAAATACTTGTAGGAAAGACGTTGGGAAGCTACATCACCTCGGTGGAAAAGTAACAGAAGGCGGGCTGACAAGTCTGGGTTGATTACATTGAAGATCCTCCTTTTGGTTTTGTTTTCTCACAAAATGATCATGTTTTATATTCTTTCGTCATCGTTAACTCCGCCACGTTATTCATTCAAACGAATTGGCCATTTGTAAATTGCTGATATTTTTTCTTTTTGCAGAGAACGATCTCCGTAAATTTTGCTCAAAGCACCATTTAAGTAGCACGTCTTCATGTCAAGTTTTACCATAAATGTCAATTCTGGCTTAAATATTGACAGAACTCGTGCAGCTCTAAAGAGAACTGTATTGAAACTGGCATAAACTTACGTAAATAGATTTCTTGTTTATATAGTTTATAGCGCTCACGTTCATTGCTTTTGTTGTATAACATAAGAGAGCTAAGACAGATATATTTATTCCCCCATTATGAGCATTATTATACCTGTAAGATAATAACACTAAAGTTTACGGATGGAATGAAATTGACGAAATTAAAAAGAATAAAAAATTTGCATTTTTTTAGAGAGATTATTTACTTCTAAGACATACAAAATTATATGTATATCTATAAGCGTGTCCCACGCGGAGAATAATGTATCACATATATCTACACAGCAAAGCCGAGTGTAAGGAGAATCAAAAAGGAAGGCTCTTACATATAATATGGAGATATTCTGTGTATGGGGAAGCCATGTTTAGGAATTCAAATTCAAACGGGCCGAATTCATTTATGTCTTAGGCGAAAAGAATCCTTTGAATTTTTTTTTTTTCCAAATTTAGAACTGTAAATTTGAGTTTCTTTCTATATTTAGGAAATATATATTCCCAAAAGAAAACGTTATCATGGAAGTCGCTGCGGAAGCAGGTTTAGTCTCTGCCCGGGTCAAGGTTGGGGAATAAACACAGCAACCTTTCGGTTTGGCTACTGCAAGATACTGAATGTCTGTCGTAACTAAGTAGCCGTGATATACTTCATGTGGCTTATCTCCACCAAAGGCAGTCAAGCGTAATCATATATTAATTTTTTTTAACTAAGCAAGACAAATGCGAGAAAAAAAGCTATTAGAGTAGAAATTGCGGTTACATTTTATCGGTTTCACCGTAAAAGGGTGGGACCTAGTGAGCTAAGTTCATTGGAGCAGAAACTGTGAAAGTATTTGCAGAAGAGGCACAGGGAAGTCACATCACGCCGGTGAGAGAGCTGCCAAGTCGGTATCGATCATATTACAGATTTTCCGTTGGATTTTGTCAAGAACTCCGAGGTAAATAGCAGAGGCATTCGACCAGATCTGGCAGCAGTATTCAATACACGGGTGGATGGTAGATTTATATATGTGCAGGATGGATTCAGAAGGGGAAAACTTCCTGGCCCTGTACATTGAACCGACCTTCTTAGCAGCGGATTTAGCTATGGATTCGATATAGTCATTCCACTTGAGGTCTGCTGAGAATGTTAGGCTAAGGAGGCGTAGTGTTTTGCTTTCAGGGAGGCTAGCCTGATCCATGCTAATGGGTGGGGGTAGGAGCGATTGTGTATAAGGTTAATACATAGAAGCTTCGTTTCGAAGCATTAAAATTTACGAACCATTTCTTACCCCAGTCCACCACAGACTGGAGGTCCTTCTCAAGCTCAGCAGCGAGGTTTGATTTGTCAACCTCAGCAGATTTTTTATCGGGGCGAGAGTAAACGGTGGTGTCGTCAGTGTATATGCCTACTTGTGATCTGATTACATCGGGAGATCGTAAATGAAGATCAGGAAAAGCGTAGGACCTAGGATAGAGCTTTGAGGTACACCCGCGTTCGTATGGTAGTATTGGGAGGCATGTCCGTTCAATACTACATTCATTGTGCGATTTGAGAGAAATGACTAGATTAGGTCAAATAATTGTCCAGTTATTCCATAGCTCTGTAGCTTGAGTAGAAGGCCAGCATGCCAGACTCTGTCAAACGCTTAGGAAATATCCAGGGCAACAGTTCGAACTTCAACAATCTTGTCGAGAGCCTGGTATTATACTCAGTGATGGACCTTATCATATCAGCAGTAGACCTGGTGAAGTGGAAGCCATAGCGTTTGTCCGAGAAGAGTCTGTGGGCTATGAGATGCTGAACCACATCAGCGTTGATAATAGCTTCGGACACATTGCCAGAAATCGGTAGAAGGCTGATAAGGCGGTAATTAGCGGGGACCGAGGGTTCTCTAGTATTGTTAAATAGGTACTACAGAGGAAGACTTCCAACAGGCAGGAAACAGAACGCAGATAGACAATAGTTGTAGAGTTTAGAGAGGAGAGAGGAGAGGTTCAGGGGCACATTTCTTCAAAACTATAATTGGGATTCCGTCACCACCAATCACTTTATGAGGGTCAAGCTTTGAGATTATGTTAGAGACCAGCGAGCGGGTAATGTGGACGTCGTTCAGTTGGGCCCCAGTTCCAAGTAAGAAGTCGGGTGTAGGTACTCCAGACAAATCCAGTATCGAATTGGTAGAGAATCTGCGAGCAAAACATTGAGCGTTGTCCGTTGATGAGGTGAGGACCTCCAATTCATTGATTAGAAGGGTACTTAAGATTTTCTGTTGTTAAGCACACTTTTACAAAGACGCAAGTAGTCTTTGGAGCCGAAATTACAGGATGCAATGCGCTGCTTCATTCTGGCAGCAAACAGTATCTTAGCTTCATTAAGTATCTTTTTGCACTCATTACGAACAGAGGCAAAAAGGCGCCTGTTATGGTCCGACGCGTGGCTCCTATAAGCCCGGAAGAAAAGATTCCGGTGAGCAATGGCGGCCGAGCAAGCGGACGAGAACCAGGAAGACGAATGGGATTTAAGCCGCAACTTCCTGGCTGGGATGAAAGCATCCATGCCAGCCTTAACGCAAGAGGAGACCTCAGATGCACAAGCTTCAACGGGAAGACTAAAAACACTGTTCCAAGGGACGTCACGCAGGAAATCCCGGAACGAGTCCCAGTCTGCTCTTTAATAGCAGTAGGATATTCTGCTAGTCTCAAATTTGTGAGTAAGAAATAGTTTTATTCTAAATTTCACGCTATAAGTAAGTAATAGTTATGTAAATCAGATTAATTTTACATAAAATTTGCTAATTTTCCAAACATAATGTGTCACAGATGCATATTTTATTTTTTCAACATTTTTAAAACCGAGAATTAACTTTTGTTTACAAATGTGTCGATCGCTCAAAAATAGCGGCCAATTAAAAAGTTGAAAAAAAATCTCAAACTTTTATTTCCAATTAATATAATTTCTGTTTCAAATAAACCAGAGTATTTTGCTTACTGGAAATAGTAAATTTGATCATTTAGCTTTCAATAAAAACCAAAAAAAAAAAAATTGATAAAAAACTTTTCTATTTTTAAAAATTCAGTTTAAACGTATGCAGTTTTTTTTTTCTGATTTACTTGAGGTACCTATTATTAAAGAGTGAGAACATTAGAAGAGTTATCAAGAAAACAGTAGATAAAAATGAACATTGCGTTTAAATTTTTTGAGATCAAACTTGGCTGGAAAGCTAAAAGCCAAAGAAGAGTCCCACAAGCGAGATTTGCGAGAAGATAAACTGTTATCATAGAACATACGGTTATATTTAGCCAATTTAACTGTAAATTAATGAGACCTTTTTGCTAATCGAGTACTGCACTTAAATTCATAAAATCTAGGTATCATAGCAGGGATATCATTTAAACAATTACAATGAAAGTATTCAGTGGAAAGGTACAAGGAAGCGAAATTAAGCGGTGAGAGAGGAAATGAAGCCGTGGCGCTAGGTCAAGACAAATAATATTACTGATTCTTCTTTGGATATTTTTCAAGAATTTCTAAATATATAGCAGGATAGCCTACAATATATTGTAGCAATATTCAAAGCAAGGATGAATGGTTGATTTCTAAATATGTAAACTAGATTCTGGAGAGAAAAATTATCTCAATATATTTGGACAATTTGGGGACATTTTCATCACCGACGACTCACCACCGGCCAACTCATCTCCATGACAACTCACCACTAGTCTGCAAATTGTTTCTTTGTTTTCACAACTATCTCCAGCTGAATACTTGTGGTTAATTGCATACAATTTTCAATAAATCTTTAAAATAAAAATAGTCATGGACTGAAAATGATTCTTATTAAATTATAACTATTTAGAATGCGTAGCTAAATCCACTGCTAGGAAGTTCGGTTCTCTGTGTAGGGTCAGGAAGTTTTTCCTGTCTGAAACTATCCTGCCCATATATAAATCTACCATCCGCCCGTGCTTTGAATACTGCTTCCATATCTGGTCGGGTGCTCCTGCTATATACTTAGGTGTCCTTGACATAATCCATCGGAGAATCTGTAATGTGATCGATCCCAACTTGGCAGCACAGACACAGTCACTGTCTCACCGGCACAATGTCGCTTCTTAGTGTCTCTTTCACGGCTTCTGATCCGAAGAACTTAACTTACTGGTGCCCCCTCTATATATGAATTTACTCGAACCACTAGATTAACAACTAGGTACCACTATTTTACTATGAAACCAATAGAATGTAAAAGCAAGTTCTATTCCATCAGCTTCTTTTCTCGCACTTCCTCCTTGTTGAATTCCCTTGCGTTTACTTGCTTCCCCGACAGCTATAATCTCCAAGAATTTAAATGTAAAGTCAATAAACATCTCCTATCTCACTAACCTGCATCCTCTCTCTCTCTCTCATGCTCCTTTCTCCGTTCACTCCACTCTCATCAGTATTCTCATCCTTCTCTTACCCACTTTCTGACACCCCTATAACCTGTCACTTTTTCTCATAACTTTCCTTCTATGTAACCCACTGCAAAAAGTGCCAGTAAAAAGCCTTGTTTGATGTGACACGATTATAAAAAAATACATTGATTCGGATTTTAAAAATTATCTTTTAAAAAGAAACCTTACTAAATTACTTTTATTTGTCTTTGAAAAGTCGACGAAAGAATTTCATAGTTTTCATGTTGTTTAGTCGGAGTTGTTGAGTAAGCGTCGTTGAATTGTTGGTGGTAAGTCATCCTACACCCAAATGGTAAACTAATTAATATGTAATACAGATTCTGGCGGAAAAAATGTCTCGTTATATTTAGATAATTTAGAAAATGTTTACTTTGATGAAGCGTCGTCATCAGAGAAAATTTTATTTCAGACAACAAAATCAATATTATGATGACAAAATATGATTGTTGATAAGCGGCATAACGTTTGATTTTGTATAGTGTCTATCGATACAGAAATACGATTTTTTTTCATTTTATTTTTATTAATTTTTTTCCACGTTTACGTATCCGCCATTGTTTAGTATATATTTAGTAATTTAGGGGATTAACTGCATTAGCCCGGTTTTATATGAATCGTATGGGTCTCGTAGATAAAATCTTTTTCAATGTATTTTTCTTTAAGTAAATTCTATAAAAAAAGAGTCATTTCATCTTTAAGATTTGGTTGCATATATCTGTGCGTATGTGTGAGTGCGACTCCGCGTGCTTGTACATGTGCGTCTGTGTGAACGTACAGATGTTTTATGATCTATACATATATATATATATCCGTTTGCTTAAATATGCGTGCTTATTTACGCATGTGTGTGTGTGTGTGTGTGTGTGTGTTTGTGTGTGTGTGTGTGTGTGTGTGTGTGTGTGTGTGTGTGTTTATATATATGTGTTTTATAACATGAATCTTTCGAACCCAGGTCAAAAATACCAGACAGCCCTTTCATGGAGATTCTGGAAAATGAAGGAAGAAGGGCTGGACCCTGTAATTAGTTGGAGACTAATAGGTTCAGCCCGAATTCCGAGGAATTTTCGTGATAGGTGTGATCTGTGTCTGCAAGAAAAAATTCTAATATTAAAGTACCTAAACCAGCACCTACTCTTGAATTTTAGAAAGGAATTCATTAGTAAGTACCGCCATAGAGCGAAATTTGTGAAAATTTAAATTTTAAATTCTAAATTTAGTTTTTAGAGGAGTAAATATAAATTAAATTGTTTTTTGATAAATTAATTAAATTTTTAAATAGTAATTTTGAACACCTTCTACCTTCCTCTTCTTGTCTCATTTGAATATCTACCTTTATAAAATAAGGATATTTATACTAACTTAACCCCCGATTTCTTCTGCAAGTATATATATATCTTTCTACAGCATTAATTTTTTAGAAATTTTTGTAAAAGAATTTTAAATAATTTTTATAAAATTTTTTTATAAAATTAAATTTTATATTATTATTTTTATTATTATTATTTTTCTTTTTTAAATCTACATTTATCATTAATTAGATTAACTTAATTAAATTTATTAAATCATATATCAGCTTTTTCCCCTAAATATGTTTTTACTAAAAATCTTTTTTCTAATACTTTAATCCATTTATAAACGCTAGTTTTGTTTGACACGTATCGAGCGTCTCTAAAATATGGAAAATTTTCTTTTTTCGTTTCTTTTTTCTTTTTCTTCTTCTCCCTTCCCTCCCTTCATTTCTGTTTTGCTTAACCCACTTCTCATTCAAACACCACTTCCTATTCCATACGTTAAGTCCTTTTGTAAAGCTAGACTACGCCAAATGTTCAAATTTTTTCGCTTACAACTCAATCTAAAAGTAAAATTGTCCAAAATCTAAAAATAGACATTGATTGCTTACCGATTTTTTTGTGACGTAAATTTTTTACTTCCGGGTAAATTCTTAAACTTTCAATGTTTTTATTTCTTTTTTATTTCATTTTGAAATGTGATAGTTGCCGATGAGATGTGAAATCTCTCTTAGGGATTTCATATTGATATGATCATTCATCAGTATTGAACAGCGAAATTTATTTTATATATATATATATATATATATATATATATATATATATATATATCCCATACATTACAATTGTATTGAACACTTTTTAATACAAATGTACACTGGTCGAGCCTTATTAAAACCAGAAACTAAGTAATTAAACAATCAATATATATATATATATACATATATATATATATATATAGAGAGAGAGAGAGAGAGAGACTGAGAGAGCAGATCATATAACACATATAAACATATATATATATATATATCATAAAAAATTTCTTCTTTGAAAAAAAGTATGTATTCCTAGCCTCTTTAACTACATATCAGACACTAGATAGATAGATAGATAGATAGATAGATAGATAGATAGATAGATAGATAGATAATTATGTAGATTTTAACAGAATTAGATAGATTTTAACAGAATTAGATAGATAGATAGATAGATAGATAGATAGATAGATAGATAATGAACAGACGGAGATAGATAGATAGATAGATAGATAGATAGATAGATAGATAGATAGATAGCATATAGGCATCAGCACTGATTGGGATTGACAGTTTGTACGATTTCTGTTCAATGCATTCTTCAGAAAAAAGTTCCATCTATGCGTATAACCGACATTTACCATGCAGTGTTGCTTCCTATACTTAGGCTGCTATATCTATAAAACCTCTATTTCCGAGAGTGAAGATATTTTCGCCATAAGTACATCAAATTCGAAATAAATTCTATACATATATATATATATATACATATAGCTGTTTCGCTATAACACAGGTCTTCAGTGCAGCTAGATTAACTGTTTGCTTCAAACTAGGTACGAAATATATATATATATATATATATATATCAAAGTGAATAAAGAACGAAAAAGTATTAACAATGTTCAAAACATTAATTCAAAACAGTATTCAATAAAGATATAGAGTAATGAATATTTATTAAAACTTATAGTTTAGAACATGTATAAATTATAATTTACTACAAAATGATAGTAATCTCATTATCAGCTACCTGATGAAACATTGCTTTTTCGATGTCGAACGAAAATGTACACATTTTTTAGGAAATTACAATTTCTACATGTTCTAAACTATACCTTATAATAAATAAAAAAAACTCTTATATATATATATATATATATATATATTTCATTTGTAAACAAGTTATTACGCAACCAAGGTTTCTACATTTCGGTGTCTTCTGGAGATTTATAATAAATAATAATAATAATTTATTGTAAATCACTTGAAAACACCAAAATTTAGAAACCTGGGTTGTGTAATAATTCCTTTTACAAATGAAAAATATTCAAAAGTTCTACAACCTAATTGTATTTTACACTTTTTAATACAACTGTTTATTTGTCTTATTTAATTATGACCAAAAATTACATAATTATATATATATATATATATATACTAAATACTATAATAATTATATATATATATATATATATATATATATATATATATATATATATGTACTCCCGGTTCACACTCCACCCACGTCTATTGAATAGGGGAAGAGGCTCATCCCTTGTTCCCTGTTTAGGATGTGGTTTCCGTCTTTCTCTTTTCCAATCTTTTCACTATTACGTAGCCCCCTGCACATCAGTGGTGTTACTGCCTTGCTCGGGGTGATATGGTTAAAAAAAAAATACTGAAATAATTATGCATATATATATATATTTTTGTTTTTCTTTAATCCAAAGTGGAAGAGTAGGAAGGTAAATTCCAAGAACCTGATCCTAATCAATATTAAACATTCTTAATATTAAAAACTGATGCAGGCAGAGAGCTCAATGTATTAAGAATACAGAGCCAATATAAATTAGAGAACATTTTCAAAATTCAAATGTGTCGGATGTACATTTCGACATAGGATCTCGAATAGAGACTCTACGTCACGTCTTAGGTGGGAATTCATCAGTAAGTGCCGCCACAAGGCAAATTGTTTGAATACTTAAATTTAGAATTTAAATCCCCGTTGGCTAGATGTTAGAATATAAATTAAATGGATTCAATTTAAGTTTTAATCTTAATTTTACCTTAACGTTAACCTTAAAAAGTATTTTAACCCCACTACCTTTCTATCCCAACCACCTTTAATTGCCTATCTTTATAAAATATGGATTCTTTCACTAAACCCCTTTTTACTTGGTTAACACATATATGTATATATATTATATTTTTCTCTAATATTTTTTCTCTAATATTTTTTCTCTAATAATTTTAAAACTGATAACTTCCTGTAATTGGCATTTAACTCGCTTCTACCTAAAAGGTTTAATCAAATAAACTTAATAAAAATTTTTAAAATCTTATATTGAAACCAATTCCTTCCGCCCTAAATACACCTCTTCAAACAGCCCAAAATCTTAACTTTAAAAAGTAATTTAACTCATTTAGTTTTCTATCTTTATAAAACATGAACTCCTATTCCTCCCCTTCCTAAATATACCATTTCAACACCCTGTAACCCCGCGACTACCAGCTCTGTCCTTTTCCACTTTGTGACCGTTGTTAACCAAAAACCCCTCCACACTTTAACTCATTGCCTTCGCCATTTGGTAAAACAATGTCGCTGACGTGACGTAGAGTCTCTATTAGAGATCCTATGTCGAAATGTACATCCGACACCTTTGAATTTTGAACATTTTCTCTAATATATATATATATATATATATATATATATATATATATATAGTATATCGAGGCAGCAAGTAATTTTCTAAACATATGCTGTTAAATATAAGAGACAATGAATGTCTATTATGTTTAATCATGAGCCGTTCTAAATGTCGTATTTTTGCTTTAATTTCAGTTCAATAAATAATTATCCAAATGTTGGAGAATTTTTGTCTTTATTTTCAACTGAAATTAAAGCAAAAATACGACGTTTAGAACGGCTCATGATTAAACATAATAGACATTCATAGTCTCTTATATTTAACAGCATATATATATATATATATATATATATATATATATACATACATACAAGAGTGTGCTAAACGCACGTTTCAAATATTTGAGGAATTACTTTTCTCGTCTGGCTGATAATTTTTAGATCTTTCTGGTATAATTTTTCTTTAACCCTGGACTATTTCAGACATCTTTCTATTTTTATGTGCTGTGACTTTCAGGACGTTCGCGATCATAGACTTCCACTTTCCTTATCCCTTGTTGCTCTTTACATTTTTTCCACTTAATATCTCTCCCAAAACCCCGCTTCGCCACCCACTAGATGAAGCCCATCAAGTATGTCTTTCGCTGCTTGTCCCCATCTCCCTTTCCCTCTATCCATCCTAGCTTCTCCAACAAATTCGTTCTCATTACGTCTCCCCGAAACCTTAAATGTCTCTTTCTGATGCTAATTTTTTTTTTTTTTTTTTTTTTAATCATTTCACCCCGAGCAAGGCAGAAACGCCACTGATGTGCAGGGGGTTACATAAGTGTAAAAAGATTAATTAGAAAAGAGTGAGGAGTACAAGCTAGTTAGAAAGGAACAATAGAAAGCTGAGAAAGCAGGTGCAATGACAGATACATGGGCGGAGAGAACGTGAAGATTATACAGAGGAGGGGAGAGAGCTAGAGGCCAGTGGTTAGTAGGTGAGTATTAACTTTGCATTTAAATTTCTGGAGGTCGTAGACGTCAGGAAAGCAAGAATACGGGAGTGAGTTCCACAGGCGGGAAGTGCGAGAGAGGAAGCTGCAGGAGTAGAATTGTCATCTGCGTTTGGCTAACCTGACTGTGAATGGGTGGGACCCAGTTGCCAGTCTGGTTGAACGGGTAAACACCAGTTGAGGAGGCATCAGTGACTTAAGCTCATCCGAGCAGAAGCTATGAAAGTATTTATAGAAGAGACAGAGGGAGGCCACATTTCGACGATGGGAAAGTGGCTGCAGACGAGTCGCCAGATCAGTACCTATCACATTACAGACTCTCCTTTGGAGCTTGTCAAGAACACTGAGGAGAACGTATACGTTTCTTTTTCATTTCCAAACTCTCAAAAACATCGTCGCTGCTCACATATTCCTTGCATGTTATTCTGCGTCCTTTCCTTAGCACGAACACCTTGTCGGACTCTCTGCCTTCGGGTGGAGAGTAACCCAGTCGAGACTCCGCCGAAGGGTAAAGACTCGTCTGAGGAATTTTAGACAATTTTTGCCCGGGTCAACATTAGAATGGCTTTTTTCCAACATCCGCCTCGGTGGGGAGGTAGATAAATATCATCCTCAGCATCTTTCTGTAGAGCGATATTTCTATTGCTATTTCCTTTATCTTTGAATTCTCTGCCATATAGCAGGACAGATATCACTTAACAGGCAAGTACTCTTTTCTTTGTTTGCAGCGAAATCTTCCTGTCTTTCAATACTCTACTTAGCTTTTGAAATGCGTCCTCAAATCTTAGAGTTTCACTTTCCATAAGTAGCTTATAAACAAAACTAATCTAATTTTTTTTTAAAGCTTCAACAAAATTTTTTTATTCCTTAATCTGAAAAGTCTTTAACACTTTAATGATATTTTTACTGGATACTCACATTTTAATAGACGCCCCGTGTATTTATTAAGCAGTGGATTTATTTATTTCCTTCCGACCTGAATAACTGAAAAATCATATTAAATAAAAAATATGCACTTTTCTGCAGGATTCGGAATTTAGTCCCACTCGGTAAAGAGAAACTGTCATTAAATCTGACGTGTTTTAACCAACACAGCCACGAAAAAATTTTGCCGATCACGAAATATCTGTACAGTGCTTTAAGCGAAAACCTTCTCGTAATAGATTAATGGAAATTATTATATGTGCTCAATTTCGTATTCAAATGTAAATAAAGTAATTATCTCAAGAAGTAATGCAGTTTTATTTATTAATACAACAAATTTGTATCACTTTAAATGTCATTTTTAGTAGATACTCATATTTAAGTAGATGCTCCGTTTAGTTATTAAACAGTATATTCATTTTTTCCTCCCCGCCTCAATATTCGAGAAAAATTATGCACTCTTCGGCGGGATTCGAAACCTCGTCTCTCTGAACGAAAGGAACTGTTGTTAGGCCCGATTTGCCTTAACCGTCTTGCCCAAAAAGAAGCTTTTTTTTTACTTAGCAGTTTCCTCTGAAATGTCTGAATGATGTGTTTTGACACATGTACTGCTGTTAATAGTCCTATAGATAGTTGTTATATTTAACTAGCATTGATATTTTTTTAAATTTTCAATTTGTTTTATAATTATTAGACATTTTATTATTTCTATAAGGATACACATTTTTTTTTACCTGATCACAGAATGGTTAGAATTCCTCGTTTGAAACATAAAACAACGTACGTCTATATTTCTGAGATGAGGTAGTATTTACTGTATTTACATTATTCGGACTATTGTCTTCATCTTTGTTGCCATTTGTATGACGTTTCGGCCATTGTACACCCTTTATTACAGTCCCTAGTGTTTATGTACTCCATTCCTTGTGTGGTAGAGCCTCTTTTAGAAGCTATAAGTTATCTCCCTCTAACCCTGTAAGTTACTTGTTCACCACCGCTGTAAAGTCATATTGAACTCACAACTCTTTGAGTCAAGTTACAGGAACTAACCAACGTCTATATCCACTGGGCCAAGTGTCCTTAAGGGTTACTGGATATTAGGTTTATAAGTCCCAAAAAGTCAGTTATCTTTAAAGACGAGAACAACTGACATTTTGGGACTTATAAACCTAATTTCCAGTAACCGTTTTCTACCAGAAATTTTTTTACACGAATGATTTTCTCTGGCACTCCGTATTACTGGTTCCCATATTGTGTTCATCTCTATGCTCGGTCGGCTTAGGAGATTTTTGTAGCGTAGCATATGTGCTGATTTACGTAGTTTCCAGTGGTGTTCTCTATCTATTATTTCAACTTCATCTCATAGGGAGCGGTAATTCCCTTTCTCCCTCCATATGTGGTCAGCTATACCTGATTTTTCTATCTCCCCTCGTCTTACGGCCTTTCGATGTTCTTGTTGTACAAATGACAACAAATATGAGGACAATAGTTTGAATAATGTAAATACTAAAAAAAGGGCATGTTTTAAAGTTATGATAAAGAACTATTTCTTAAAATACGAATTTACGTATGTTTCGAAAGAGATATCTACCATAACTCAGAGAAAAAAAAATTAAAAAGAGATGACTGCAGTTTTTCATAACTGCAGGTTTTTCATTAAAAAATCCGTACAGAAGCGAGATTTTAAAAGCCAACCGTTGGTCAACTGAACGATAAAAAGTGTCAAGTCATAACTCGCCTTTTAGATAAAAATAACACTTTCTTATTTCGTACTCTTCTCAGTGGTCGCTGTTTGATATTAGGTAAAAAACCAATCACTTAGTAAAGGTCGTAGCGTAAAATCGTCGCTGTTTGATGCTAGGTAAAAGAAAAATTTCTAAAGCTGATTTTCAAGACATGCTCACTTACTAAACAATAAAAATCCCTCCGAAGCTAGGAGACAATGCCACTAAGAGGCAAGCGGTTACTGGAAGCGAAAGAGAATAAGATAATTTTACAAGGAATGGAAACCCAATCCTAAGCGAAAACAACTGATAAACCTCAACTCAAATGACTGAGAAAGTGTCTATACCGAGACACTTTCTCAGTCACTTTAATGTTTACCGATAGGCAAACATTAAAGTATAAGCGAAACAGAAGCTTTCTTTTCTTATTTTGTTATATATATATATATATTTAACGAAACTTGGTTATAAGCAACCGACAATTTGTCATGAATTATTTTGAACATTATTTTTATCGATACTCGTATTTAAGTAGATATTCTGTTTTTAATTAAACAGTATTTTATATTTATATCTACCGGCCTGATTATTTCACGATAAATTTTTATGACGAAAATGTGTGCTATCCAGCAGGATTCGAACCTGCGACCCCTATTTACATAAGGGAAGCTAGCATTTGATCTGGTACTGTCTTAACCACTCGACCATGAATAGCCTCTTGATCAGACGAGGTTTTTATCATGCTTATATAACACAATTTTCGATCTATCGTAAACAAACCATATCTGCTCTGAAATGTATCGTAATGTCAAACAAATGTAAACATGTTACGGAAAATAACGAAATTTAACGAAAACTTGGTTATAAGCAACCGACAATTTGTCATGAATTATTATATAAAATAATAAAAATAATGTTCAAAATAATTCATGACATATATATATATATATATATATATATATATATATATACAGAGAGAATTGATAAATGGAAAGAATAGAGAGAAAAGGAAAGAAATAGAAAAAGAACGAACATAATACAGAGAAATTAAAGCTAGCTTCATATATCGACACAGCGTCTATAGCAACCCATCTGCTTTCTTAGAAAAACATGACGTGGAAATTTAACATTGAAATTTAGTTCTAAATATGATGGGATGTATTTACGGTATAAAAGAATTATAAAACATAATTTTTAGTACAAATTAAAATGTAACGACTATTATAATTATTTTATAATTACTGTTCGTTCTCATTATATTTCTTTGCTTTTTCCTTTCTCTTTTTTATGCTTATAATTTTTCTAGTTTTTCTATTTTTTCTATATTTAATTATAATTTTTCGTTTATTTTATAAGTTATAATTATTTTAACTGTGATTATAAAATAATCCTATAGTCGTTATATTTTAGTTTGTATTAAAAAATTATGTTTTACAATTGAATTTTTATCGTAAATACATTTCATTATATTTAAAGCTAAATTTCAATGTTAAATTTCGACGTCAAGTTTTTCTAAGAAAGCAGATGGGATGCAGTAGATGCTATGTCGATATATGACGTAGGTTTCATTTCTCTGTATATTCTTTTTCTATTTCTTTCCTTTTCTTTCCATATATCAGTTGTCTATATGTTTCTTTTTTTTTCTCTCTCTCTTTCGGTTTTTTTTTTTTTTGATGAGTGAGGAATTATTTTTTCTAAATTATCGTTACAAATGTCTACTCTCAGTACTGACACGTGAGCGTCTGTGTGTAATAATTTTCAGGAATATTTTGAAGATTAACTGTTATATCATTTGGGGCTGACAAGCCGCAAGGCCACCAGCGGCGAAATACGTATTACCCATGAAATTGTCAGTCAGTTAGTTAAGTGCCATACGTGATACACGCTTGGGTGATCATGTCTCGAAAGAGACATGACTGACTGGGCAGAAGATTATCCCGCAGTAGGTTGCCATTGCTTTCTGCGGTAGACTGGTTGACGACCAAGGCTATAGAACCCAATCTGTCCTGCTATTTAACCCATAACTGGAAGGAAGAGACGGATTAATACCTTTCCCAAGGGTATTTGCGCGTAAGTGAATACAATGGATTTAACTGGAATTCGAACTCGGCTCCCCGGTTTCTCGTTCCGAGCCGATATCCACTGTACCACAACGCGCATAAATTTATTTCTAAATTATATTACTCGGCTAAATTAAATAAATGAATTTAACATTAAGTTCTTTTGAGTTCGTCTCTATCGGAATTTACCTGATTAATATACCAAATCATTGTGTCTGCTTATAAAATCCGTTCATACTCACTGATAATCTTTCATAAATGTGCTGTAGTTGAGAGTGCAAAAGATTTTGCGGGTGGCTTTTTATATGGGGAGGTAGTAAATAGCAAAAAACTTTCAAAAGAACTCTGTCCTAAAGTGAACAAAGATAGCAAAATCCCTTACCTTGACATTTTAATAGTCACAAACAATAAAACAATTACTACCCCCCCATATAAAAAAAAACACCTGCAGCATCTTTTGCACTGTTAACTACACCTCACTTCTGAAAGATTATCCGTGAGTATGAACGGATTTTATTAAAAATAAGCAGACATAATGTTTACAATTTATATATATATATATATATATATATATATATATATATATATATATATATATGTATGCATGTATGTATCTATGTATGTATGTAATCCACGTACTGTTGTCCTTATTTTGGTTGTTATATTTCCGACGTTTCTGCCGTTGTACGCTCCGACCATCTTCAGGTAATTAGAATTTTGAACTGAACTCTTTATTATGATCACTACGGTATATTTTTCTCGTTCCATGAGACGTGGCACTTCAAGATAACTTAGTTATCTCTATTCAACTAAATTCTCTGTTTCACTTTGTTCACCACAGCTGTCGCCAGTGATTGAACTCACAACCCTTTGGGTCAAACCCCTGAATCTAACCAACACTTTTATCTACAGAACAATGGTCAATCCCAAATCTTAATCACTTAATAATGGTCAGAGCCCCCAACAGCCGAAACGTCGTAAATATAGTAACGTAGAAGAGAACAACAGTTTGAATAATGTAAATAATATAAATAATTATAATACCTTATCTCAGAGATATAGACAAATAATCAACGTAGTTAACATTTTTCGATTTGGTGCGAGAGATTTTTTAAAAATCCTTCCGCTTAAGCGACTGGTGCAAAATAGTCTTTCTCCGCGCGTTTCTTTTATTTTGTGTTGGATTCAGTTGTTTCTTTAATATAAACTTTATTATACTTTATATTTTTATACAAACGAAAGAATCTTTTTTAATTTTGAACAGAATTCAATATTTTTTAAAGACGCCAGAAGGGACTCGTTATGGACTCGAATTTCCATGAAGAGACAGATATTTATTTCTAAATGCAAGAAATTCAACCGGAATTCGAACCACTCTATATGCAAGAAATTCAACCGGAATTCGAACCACTCTATATGCAAGAAATTCAACTGGAATTCGAACCACTCTCTATAGTATACTAAATTGGATATATACTAATGCATTTGCAGAGAACTCTGTCGATATAGACCAGTGTTTTAACTGGATTATATTTTCATAGTTTTTTCTCTATTTTTTTCATCAATTACACAATTATTTTTCTTTAGATTTTCTTATCCTAATCCAACGAAATTTCTCTCTCCATACAACCGAAAGAAGCTTCTTAACTTTGGGCAGAATTCAACCATTGTTTTAAAATGTCCAATGGCTCCAGAATTGTTGTTTTGATCTTCTTAGTTCTAAAACACTATTTATATTTACCAGAAAAATGTCCCATGTGCCTATTTTATCGGGACCAGTAAAATAGCATATTCGTAGATTTCTAATGAGTCCTTTAATTCTTGCCACTATGTATGGTATGCTAAATTGCATGTGTGTTAGTGTATAGCAGAGAGCCCTGTCAACATATGTCCTGGTTTTGACGGTAAACTGCATCCGGCAGCAAGGCCTCTGATTGGAGGTGCATGGAACCAACTCTTAATTTCTGTTATTCCCAGGTCCACCCTGACCCGGAGTGGTAGTACCTGTTAGGGTCCCATCTATGGTAAATAGTTAATCTCCAAACTTGAACTAAAACATTATGAAAGTATAAAAATAGACTTTTATAGAAATATATACATAAAAATAGACTTTTATGGAAAAATACACATTTTTGAAGGAAAAATATTACCAACAATACATTTTTGAACGAAAAAAAATTGCCATTATACAATTTTTAAGGAAAAAAACTATTATCAGCAGTATATCTTTGAATACAAAACTAGAAGACATCTTCAGTTTTCTAAAAAATAAAAATAAAAATAAAAATTTTTCATCAAAATCTGACAAAATCAACCTTCTCACTAACTAAACATTCAAAACAAATACCTTAAAACCCCACCATTTTGGTATTAAATAACCTAGAGGGGCCGATATGCCGTTAAATAAAACTCTAAAACATTAAATTCTGTCAATATAGATCAGTGTTTCTCAACCTTTCTTTTACTTCAAGGTCAACTTGTAGAATTAGGGGTGGGAGTCATTTTGATAAGAAAAAATTAGATATTGAGTTTTAAAATGAGCTGATCAAGTGGAAATGTGGAGAAGGCGTCTCGAAACACTTTCCCTATAGTAGCAAAAGAGTACTCGGGAAATTTGATACTGATAAGGCAGACTAAAGACGAAATGGACGGAGGGGAACACATAAAAAGCGTCTGTGAATGACTGATTAAAGTTTGGGGAGTATAATTTAATAAAGCAAAATTAGTTATGAAATTCGAAAAAAAGAAAATGATAAAGAAGTATCCTGAAATAAGCATTTATTTTCAAATCATTACATTTTATATTTAATTACGCTCTGTGCTTGATGTGCTTCGGTATTTTTTCAATGTTAGGTCTTATCTAAACTTATTTATAAATGGAACTCTGTGTGTGTGTGTGTGTGTGTGTGTGTGTGTGTGTGTGTGTGTGTGTGTGTGTGTGTGTCCGTTACCTATAGACTCCGAAACGGCTAAACTGATTTTCTTGAAAATTTACACAGTTGTACTATAAGCGTCTACGAGTGTTCTTAGCTAGGTTTTGTGTCGAGGTACCCCCGATAAATATCGAAAATCGATAATCGAAAAAATCGGGTTATAGAAGGAGTGGTCCGATTTTAATCAAATTTGATACACTCGTAGACAAAGACATAAGAAACGATATTCAGAAGTTTCAAGGTTGCAGTTCTTACAATAGTGCAGAAAATTGATAATATATATAAATAAAAGGCAAAAAGTTTGTGTGTGTGTCTGTTTATCTGTCTGTATGTCCTTTATACAAATCCACAATTTTTATCCGATACTCACCAAACTTCACACAAATATTCTTTAGACTGAGTCTGAGCTCCAGGATCATGGATTAGTTTTAAAGCTTTCATTACAGCCGAGCAACGCCGGGCTATACTGCTAGTATGTGATAAACATATTCACATTTTCTCATCGATACATTTAATATTTTATCTGTTTATGCACTTCATGTTGGTAAGTGTAGAAAATCCTAATACACAGAGGTACGACGTGGAAAATTGCAATAAAATATTAAATCCTTTATTAGCTATTGAAGGATATTTTGCTTTGATGGAAAACCAAAATTGATCAATGAACGCATCATTATGCTTTATTTGCAAGCTATGATTAGCAGATACAGTAACCAGCTCTTTTTCAATAATAACAATAAACCAAATTCATCAGTTGTAAAAGTCATGTCAGTTTCTATGACTTATAATTTAAATTACCTTCCAAGGTGGTTAAATGTTCCACGTTAAATCGTTTACGTGCCCATGGTGTTTCTATTCTTTTTAAAAAATAAAGATTTATATATATATATATATATATATATATATATATATAGTCATCCGCAGACAGATCTGTTTCGCAGCTGATCAGTACGGTTAGCCATGATTGATACCCGACTGAATTGACATCAGTCGGCGATTCTACCTCTGGGCGTTACGGTCGCTCAATAGAAGAGGACAGACTTTTAGCGTGTAATATACCATGTAAACTGATAGTGTTCTAATTCATTACTGAATGAACGATGCTTAGATGCTAGAGTAGCTACTGTTTTTTAAAATCTACCATTCTTCCAGAGTGCTCAATCAGGGTATATATATATATATATATATATATTCTAGACATATTCTATTAAATATAAGAGACAATGAATGTCTATTATGTTTAATCATGAGCCGTTCTAAACGTCGTATTTTTGCTTTAATTTCAGTTGAAAATAAAAACAAAAATTCTCCAACATTTGGATAATTATTTATTGGTTTTCTTCTAAGCTTTCGCCTCACATGAGCCATCTTCAGAGAGGTAGTTTAAACTGAAATATTATAAAATCCACCATCACCGACGATTTTATTTTGTGTTGACATAAAACTCCGCTTGGCAACGGCAATAGTTACCAAAAATAATAAACGCAGTTCTTAAGTTTGCGATGCGGTTTTATGACGTCACACCGCGGGATAGCGCGAAATGACAACAAAACCATCTAGTCAAATGCAATGTAATATGTTATTTCCTGTTTTAAAGTTGATTTTATTGAGTGTTGGTTGTTTTGATTTGATGTACATGGCCTCCAATATCTGCAGGTTCCTCTTACTATGTGTATGAGTAAGGATCACCGTATTGTTGACCAAAATCTGTCTGATATTACCTACATGTTTATGTTTTTCAGAGAAATGTTGTTTAATAGTACTCTGATCAGAAAGATGACATGTAAGTCTACGGGAGAGCGTGGTTGTGGTAAAACCAATTTTGTACTAGGTTTTTGAGTAGTATCAGAGATGCAATCTCTGAATGGGCATGTAAATTGGTACACTACATTGGTTTTTTGTAAAGAATTTAGTTTAGTGCCTGTTGGGTTATTATAAACTATGAGGTCAATTGTTTTATTATATATATTTATATATATTATTTATATATATAGTTTTATTATTATTATCTTTATGAGTTGTAGGTTGTGTTTACTAAGTTTTCTTTTTAATAAAATGTTATTACACCCCCACCTTTGGTGTTTGGTGTCTTCTGTTTCGATCACGTGGGTTTCTGAGTTTCTTATATCTTATCGCCTTCTTTTAGCCTCTTTAGCCAACTTACCCTGAAGATCCGGTTTGGTGAAACTTTGGTAGGTTCGTTGGCTCTTTAGGTTAGTTATTTACTTAGTTTGCTCTACTTGCGTATTGAGCGCTTTTTGTTTTAGGTTACACGTCTCGGGTTTTTTTCTTTGGGCTGCGTACTTTGACTGATGTTCAGGTTCTTGGCTCGTTTTTTTTATTACTATTTTCTCCTACCGCGTATGTACTCGGAGGGTTTTTTGAAACGAGTATAACGACAAGTTTACATTTATATATATATATATATATGTCTAGCCACACTGATGAGCTGTGATACAGCGAAACGGGCTTGTATGTGGATGACTAATATATATATATATATATATATATATATAGATTCGATGTAGTTCAATCATATATATATATATATATATATATATATATATATATATATATATGATTGAACTACATCGAATCTACAGCTGCATCTACTGCTATGAAGGTTGGATCACTGTGCTGGGCCAGGAAGCTTTTCTAGTTTAGAATCCATTTGGCAGGTTTATAAATGTATCATTTTTTGTGCACTGAATATTATTGCCATCTCTGGTCGGGGGCTCCTGTTATTCATCTTCAGTTTTTAGACAAAATCTGAAATATAATTGATCCTGATTTGGCAGCCCGATTTCAGTCACTTTTTAGCCGACGTGGATGTGCGTTGCGGTACAGTAAATATCGGCTCGGAACGAGAAACCGGGGAGCCGAGTTCGAATTCCAGTTGAATCCATTGTATTCACTTACGCGCAAATACCCTTGGGAAAGGTATTAATCCGTCTCTTCCTTCCAGTTATGGGTTAAATAGCAGGACAGATTGGGTTCTATAGCCTTGGTCGGCAACCAGTCTACCGCAGAAAGAAATGGCAACCTACTGCGGGATAATCTTCTGCCCAGTTAGTCATGTCTCTTTCGAGACATGATCGCCCAAGCGTGTATCACGTATGACACTTAACTGACTGGTGTGGCTTCTGTGTTTTTTTTTGTTTTGTTTTTTTTGTGTCGTTCCCCGACCACATTACGCGTGCTACTAAATTGGCATCAAGGCCTCACCATTTTACTGTCGAAATAATTAAATGTAACCTCTCTTCTACTCTATCAGTTTCTTTTCTCTCACTTCCCATTTGTGGAACTCCCTTCACTTTGCATGCTTCCCTGGTAAGCTACAATCTCCAACAGTGTAAATGCAACATCAATCTTGATTCACATCTTTTTCTTATCGTTATTTTGACACCCGCTGTAACTTTTTATTTGCTGTTTTTTTTTTTTTTGTTGCCTTTTTTTTTTCTTAAAGTGTAACACTTTTCCTTGCTTGAGGTGAAATAATTATTAAAAAAATAATTCATAAATTTCTTTCCTGCTAATATAGAGCGCACCTGGCTACTATTCGGGTTGCATTAGTGCACTCGGGCGGGACCAGTTCAGAATCGCTAGCTCGAACTATTGGCGTAGTACAATCTTTCACCACGTTAAAATTTTATATATTGTGCTGTATTCAACTCTTTTGTAAATCCCAAGATACAAAGAGCATACAATAATTTAGGGAAACGCTTGTAAGATTATGAACGATAGATAAAACATATCAGCCTTTCTGCTTAAGCCATACAATCTTCCTCTACGTGTTCCCTTTAATTTTTGGTTGTATTTTATTTGTTCTTGTAACGTATTCTTTTCCTTTTCATACGTGAAGAGAGATTGTATAAAGTTTGCTGGGTTAAGACAGAACATGAACATTAAAAACAGCGACTCAAAATTATTATTATTATTATTATGTCATTTTTCATCATATTTCGATTTCTGCTTTGGTCTCACTACCAACCAAGTCTGCGGGGAGACCTAAGGCAGGTAGTGGCGTGTTGTTATGACTCCATTTCATGTTTTTCTATCTTCCCTATCATCCCCAGCATTACATAGATAACGTTTTCCTTAGTGTGTGGGCTGTACTTAATAAGACAATTTTTTGTATATCTCTTAAGCTGGGGTTTCCAGGGATTCTTTCAATGTGTTGTTTTGTTCCATTTTTTATCATTCCAAGTGCACCTACTATCACTGGTACAACTCTTGTTTTCAATTTCCACATTTTTTCTATTTCAATTTCCAGGTCTTTATATTTTGACAGTTTTTCAAATTCCTTGGTTGCTATGTTACAATCCGCTGGACAAGCCATATCAATTATTATTATTATTATTATTTTATTATATCAGTATTAATAATTATTTTTATAATAATATTAATAATATTGATAATATTATATTAATATTAATATTATTACAAGATAGCGACTCAAAAATATTTTATTATTATTAAAATATAGCTTCTTTATTTTAACGACTGTCAATAATTTTCATAAATTCAAAACAGCAATAACAATTCCTGTCAGCCGAATCCTTAAAGAAACACAAAAAAGTACTCACAGCTAAAGCCCACACTTTACGAAGGGCTTTATGTAATCTTAGGGTTCTTTTTTTTTTTTTTCTATTTTTGGTGGGGCCCCTTTAAAAAAATGTTCAAATGCATTGTTACCATCTCTGTACTTAAGTGCCTGGTTGGGACTCGGAAAGAAAAATGTATACACCATAAATTCAAGGAAATAAATACATAAAAAAGGTAAATAAATAGAAATAAATAATAAACAAAAATGCAAATACTTATTTCACAACTACATCGGTGTCAAATACATTGAATTTAGTATTTACAAAATATACGGAAAGTGACAGAGTGAGTATACCGACCTGTGTGTCTCTGAGAGTGTGAGGATTTATGTGCAGGTCTTCAAAAGGGGAATAGAAAGAGAGATAGAGAGAGAGAAAGAAAGAGAGAGAGAAATAAAGAGAGAGTGAAGAGAGAGTTTGCACGCACGGTAGCAAGAATGAATCAGCCTGCCAAATGTGTACAGTCGGCAAAAGTCGTACGCAATTTGACGACGCATGTGTATCAACGGCCAGGACGCCGTTAGCAACCAGAACAATGCTTTAAATGCATCCGACACTTGTTAACTTGAATAAGGAGTATCGAGGTAGCGACAAAGGTGGCAGCCGCGGCGGAAAAAAAGAAGGCGGCGGCGGTGGCAAGGATGATAGTAACGACGGCGATGATGATGGCGATGACGATGACGACAACGACGACGACGACGACAGCGGCGGCATCTGCCCTTCTCCCCTTAACAACGGGTCTTAGACATTCCACTAAATCCGTGAGTTCTTCATACGCGCTTTGCCGCAACCTGCCGGCCGGGGATATGGGGGAATAACAAGATCCGGAAATGCCGTTCCATTTGTTAATTTTTTTCCTTTTCCTTATTTTGTTAATATTTTTCTTGTTGTTGCCCTTGTTATAAGTTTGCTAATTTTTTCTTTTTCCTTTTTTTTTTTAACTTTTTTGACAATTCAATGAAAGAGAGAAGCGAAATTTTAATAATAATAATTATTATTATTATTATTACAAAGATAATAATATCTTCCTTTTGATTCTTTGTTTTGATACTCTCTATCTTAACTCAGGAAACTTTTAGTTTTGCGGTCCCCTTCCTTTTTGAATACTTGGTTTAATTTTTGCCCTCTTAATAATGAAGGGGGAAAATATATATATAAAGAAAAGAAGATATTAAAAAAAGAAATCCCATGGAAAAAAATTAACCAATAAAAAATAATATGAAAGCTTTTTCTATCTTTACACATATAAATTGAAGCCTCGTGAAAATAATATGGAAAAATTAAATATATGAAACCGAAAGACATGTACGGGAGCATAAGGTGTAATTAAAG
>JBBBDQ010001916.1:2082500-2105000 GCA_037127315.1 Ascarosepion bandense | reverse complement strand
TGATTTCTCGTTCCGAGTCGATAGCCACTGCACCACAACGCACATTTTTTAACACACACACACACACACACACACACACACACACACACACACACACACATATATGTATATACATGTCTTATTTTATAAAAGCTTCTTCAGAGACCGAGAGAAAAATGAAAAAACAAAGAGACACGCTATTCGTTTATTGGGATTTGGAGTTAGTTCCTATAAATGTATCACGTGTATTAAAGCAAAAATTATTTTTTTAATGTATGTGCATGGAATAATTCGGATGGTAAAGTATATAATAGTGTATGTGTATTCTTATATAGAAACTCGTGTCTGTTTCGGTATATGTTGGACAGCAACGTTAGTTAATATTTGTGTATATGTGTGTGTGCGTTCATAGCAACTCCTCGCTACATTTCATCGCTCTATTTCGATAATCTAATCGGAAATGACATCTCCAGACCTTTCCTCACACACATTCATATATACACTTATATTAACTAACATTACCGTCCAACATACACCTAGACAGTCTGGCATTTCTGTATAATCGCACACATACGCATAACCATCGTAAATATTCTTCACGTATATTTAAATATTATTCACTGCTATAATACACGTGACACGTGTATGATAGCGCAGACACCTAAAAAGAAGAAACAACAAACACACCGTCATAGAGCAACAAGTTTCGATCTACCCTTTTTAAGAAATGCACATCCCCTCGTTCAGTCAGTCAGTTTAAGTGCCATACGTGATACACGCTTGGGCGATCATGTCTCGAAAGAGACATGACTGACTGGGCAGAAGGTTATCCCGCAGTAGGTTGCCATTGCTTTCTGCGGTAGACTGGTTGCCGACTAAGGCTATAAAACCCAATCTGTCCTGCTATTTAACCCATAACTGGAAGGAAGAGACGGATTAATACCTTTCCCAAGGGTATTTGCGCGTAAGTGAATACAATGGATTCAACTGGAATTTGAACTCGGCTCCCCAGTTTCTCGTTCCGAGCCGATATCCACTTTCAGACTTCTCAAAAGTTCATATCTGCACGACTGTCAATCCGAATTGTAAACAAAATAATTTCTTAAGAATTAATGGATTTTTAAAAATCTCACATTGATATTATTTCAAGTGTTATTTTAGTGGATAGTTTTTTTTTTAAACAGAAGTTTATACACAGGATGTCCATAACGTTCATATGCACTTTAAAAAATTTATTACTAATATGTGCACACGAACCTTACGGACACCATATATATATATATATATATATATATGGTGTTCGTAAGGTAGGTCCGTTGGCTCTATGTTAGCTATTTACTTATTTATTTGCTCTGCGATTGTATTGAGTGATTTACGTGTTAGGTTCATCGTCTAGGGTTTTTTTTCTTTCGACTAGTACTTTGACTAATGTTCAATTGCTTAGTTAATTATTTTTTTGTTTCCATTTTTTCCCCTCCGCGTTTATAATCGGTGGGTTTTTCGAGACGTGTTTGAAGATAAATTTACAGTTATATATATATATATATATATATATATATATATATATATATATATATATATAGTTTAATTATTTAGTTTTTGGTCATAATCAAATTAGACCAGTGCACATTTGTATTAAAAAATGTTCAATACAATTATATTGTAGATCATTTGAATATTTTTCATTTGTAAACGAGTTATTACGTGACCTAGGTTTATAACATGTGGTGTCTTCAGGCGACTTGCAATTGCAAATTGCCTGAAGACACCACATGGTAGGAAACTAGGTCGCGTAATAACTCGTTTACAAATAATATATATATATATATATATATGTATATATATATATATATATATATATATATATGTTGAAAGTTTGGCCCTAATCGTATCCCAAGTTTCACAGGATCTTTAGCCGACGTCTCGCATTAGCGTAAAACTCGGGTTACGACTAGGGATATCTTTTCAAAAGAAAAGACGTCGTCAAGAGTCTTCTGTCTAGGTAATCTAGGCATTGAGTACTTCACTAAGTAGTTTAGTGTTTGTCTTGGAGATTTTTTTATTTTTATTTTTATTTTTTCATTGTTGTCCCATTTCGAGATTTTATCTAATTTAAGGATATTTAGGCCTTTCGCCATGTTGTCTGTTCATTCTAGCAACGGTTCTCTTTTTTCTGTAATCATTATTATTATTATTATTATTATTATTATTATTATTATTATTATTATTATTATTGTGCGTGTGTGTGTGTGTACGAGGGTAAATATGAACTATCTGCACTTTAGCCATAACATATCTTTAGACAAGTGTGCTGTTAATTTTTAACTTTTCCTTGTGTATGTATACATCTGTGTGCACACCAATTATAACGTTTATAGCAATAAGATACATATGTGTGTGCGTGTTTATTTATTGTAAGATGTGCAGCGTCAGCAGATCTGTGGTTGTCGTCCTATTCTTGAATGTCTAGGAAGATTTGATTGTAAAGTCAAATCTCTGTTTAGAAATAACACAATACACCACATCTTTATAACAAACGCAAAAACTGCTTACCTAACGATATCCGTCGAAAATGACCCGATTAGCATTTTTTTTTTTGTTTTCATTTTTTTTTGGTTTGTTTGTTGTATATTTATTATTGTTAGATATTTATATACAATTAATTGATTTTTAATCCGAATTTTATTTATTTATTATTTCACTCAGCTCCATAATTATTCGGAAGGCGCATCTCATGTAATAAGTCTGCCAATCGCTACGCCAATTGTGTTATCTACTCAAACACATGTACGCACTAAGTATTATAATTACATCAACAACAGTTACCTATAAATGCGTATGAGAGCGTGTTTGTATGTATAACTGTTCTTTTGAGTTGATTTTTATTTCTCGCCAGAATCTATTTTACAACTATATAAGTGTATCGAATTTAGTCAGTCAATCGTTACATAGCTTGCATGTATATTTTCTGCAAATGCTTCCGTGGTAATTGTTCTGGTGATCTTTCTTATTTAGCATCAAGACTTTACGAATTTAAGCGCAGTACTAAATTGGCAGATACGTCTCATCATTTTAGAGTTTAAATTCCTCCATGTCACCGTAAGTCCTATGCTAACAATTTCTACTCTCGGGCAGAATAACTGGTCGTGTGAATGGCTGTTAAATGTTCCGTATTTAACTGCAATACCAGTTGCTTGTTAAAATTCTAATACTGTTTTTATGTAAAACTCTCAGTTTGTCAAGGTTTCTCTTACAAAACTGACGCAACATATTCTATTCTTCTTTTAAGCTGGTCTTATAAAAGAACAAACCTGAGCTGAGTATCCTCTAATAACGGCAAGATATGTATTGATGTACTTATATATATATATATATATATATATATATATATACTCATATCGCCCCAAGCAAAGTAGTTTACTGTATATATATATATATATATATATATATATATATATATATATATCGCCCCAAGCAAAGCAGTTTACTATATATATATATATATATATATATATATATATGTGTGTATGTATGTATGTATGTATTACTACGCGATGGCATAATTATATCAAAAAATAAAATAAAATAACAATGTGCTGCTAAAGAGCAAATATATGACAAGAGCTTTCATAACTGGTAGTAAAGTATAATAACTGCTAGTTAAGAGAATGAACAGAGCGGACTCTGTCTCGCTATTCTCTCTCTCTCACCCTTCATTCTCTCTCTCTCTCTCTCTCTCTCTCTCTCTCTCTCTCTCTCTCTCTCTCTCATGAGCATGCCAGAAAGGAAAAAAATAATTATATTCAAATAAATACGCAATGGTCTTTATTATTAGAAAATCGTGATTGTCACTCCCTTTCGTCAGCTCGCATGACCGTTACGCCCTACCAAAACCTAATAAAGGACTATTACATTTTGATCGAGATGAAAGTGAAAAATACATATCAGAGATGTTATTTGATTTCAGCGAAAGATAGAACCATTTAACGTCTCCTGCTAATACCTCATAAATAATGAACTATTCCGTTTTTGTCGCATGGAAAGACAAGACAAATCAGATACGCTACTTGGTTTCGGGAGAAAAAGAAAAAAGAAGTGTCTAACGTCTAGTGTTAATATCTCATAAATAACGGTTCTGAACACGCGAGAAGACAAAATACTTCAAACACGCTACTTGGTTTCATTGAAAAAATAAAAGAAAGAAGTTTCAGCTGTTTCAGTGAAACGGAAAAAGTTGTCGATTTCAAATCTTTTCCTTTTTATTCATTTACTTCTTGAACTGAGCCAGTTAAATGTCATACATGATACATGCTTGGGCGTTCATGTCTCGAAATAGACATAGCTGACTGGGCAGAAAATTACCCCGCAGTAGGTTGCCATTAATTTCTGCCGGTAGACTGGTTGCCAACCAAAGATATAGAACCCAAATCTGTCCTGTTACTTAACCCATAACTGGAGAGAAGAGACGGATTAATACCTTTCCCAAGAGTATTTGTGCGTAAGTGAATGCAACGATTCGGACTGGAATTCGAACTCAGCTCTCCGATTTCTTGTTCCGAGTCAATATCCACTGCACCACAACGCACATTCATGTGTATTATTGGTATTGCAATATGTTGTTAAAGTTATTAAGTTCAAGTATATAACGATGTGATGAGAGAATTTCTACGGATAGATTATTATCCCCGAACCTGGCTTGAGCTTATTAAATCATTAACTGAAAAAATAATGTTCATCAAGATATTAAAATAGGAAACCCGTGAAATTTTCATGGGTTAAAATTTCTTCTTCTTCTGTGTGCTGTGTCCCTTCAAAGGTAGTCGATCATGGCCCTTCACAACTCCCTATCCCTAGTGACTCTTAACACGGTTTCTGCTGTTACTCCTCCTAAACACCGCTCTCCCACCTATTTATTCAAGCTCATCAAGTTTATTACGCGTTACTCTCCCCTGTTCTTTCTTTCCCTCTATCTGACATATGAATATCACATTCTCCAAGCTCTCCTTCCTCAATACATATCCCAGAATCTTCAGCTGTCTTTTTCTGGTGTTAAGTATAAATTTCATTTTCGTTTCCATCCTCTTCAAAGCATCATCGTTGTTCACATATTCGGTCCATGGCATCCTCAGCATCCTTCTGTAGAACCACATTTCGGTTGCCTCAAATCTTTTCTCCGTTTTCGTGAAGACTGTCGAGAAGAGACAGGAAAGTTTTATTAGAAACAAAGAAGAGAGTACTGGATTGCTATGTGATGTCTTTTCTTCAGTATGGCAATGTATGCTAAACAATATCATCAAAGATTAAGGAAAAACTTGAAGCAACTGAAATATGGTTCTACAGAGGATGCTGCGAATATCATGGCTCGAGCATGTGAGCAATGAAGAGGTTTTGGAAAGGATGGATATGAAAAGGAAATTAATACTGAGCACCAGGAAGAGACAGCTAAAGTTCTTGGGACATGCAATGAGGAAGGAGGGCTTGGAGAATTTGATACTCACAAGTCAGACAGAGGGAAAGAGAGACAAGGGAAACCAGCGGATAACATATTTGAAGGGCCTGATAAAGTGGCTGGCAGAGCGAGATTTGGGAGGGGTAACATGAGAAAGCGTGCTAAGAGCTACAAGGGATGGGGAGACGTGGAAGGCCATGATCGCCTACGCCCTGAAGGGACATGTCATATAGAATAAGAACTCCAGCATTCGCTGCCATATTGAAGAACATACATTACATAAAAATCCTGTAGGCTCTTTTTTGTTTCCAGTGAAATTTCTTGTCTCTCTACTCAGTTTCTGGAATCTATGCTTGGCCATACCAATTCGCCTTCGGATCTCAATGCCTCAATTTCCATCTTTTGTTAGAGAACTTTCCAGATATTTAAATTTCTATATCTGCTTGATTTTAGTATCCCCTTCCTGTATTTGGTATTTTGAGCACTTTTTTACTGATGACCATGAATTCAGTTTTCTCGTAGTTTATATGTAGTCCTTTCTATCTGCTTTCTGAGGGTACCTTCTGTAGGAGGTCTTGCAGATTCCTTTCCGTGTCTGCTATCAGCAGTGTACCATAAAGCTATTATATATAATTTCATATTGCCTGTGTCTTTTGGTTGCAAGACTATACCTATGTAAATTTTTCATATGTAGGTGTTAATCAGCTGCTAGGAAGGTCGGTTCACTGTGTAGGGGCAGGAAGTATTTCCCGTCTGAAACCATCCTGTACATATATAAATCTACCAGCCCGTGAACTGAATGCTGCTGTCACATCTGGGTGGGTGCCCCTACTATTCACCTCGGGGTTCCTGACAAAATCCAACGGAGAATCTTCAATGTTATTGATTCCGAATTGGTAGCTCAGTTGCAGTCACTTTCTCACCGGCGTAATGTGGCTTCCCTATGTCACTTCTACAAATATTTTCACGACTTCTTCTCCGATGAGCTCAGCTCACTGGTGTTCCTTCTGCATGAATTTACTCGAGCTACTAGACTAGCAACTTAGGTGTAATGGTTAGCAAGCTTGTCTTGCTAGAATCATTATAATTGAGTCGTGAATTCGATCATCACTGACTGTCGACCTTGCGCCTCATCTAAGCTGCATTTAGAATGTCGCTACTGGACTAGCAACTGGGTCCCACCCTTTACAGCGAAACCGATAAATTGTAACTTCAACTTCTACTCGAATAGCTTCTTTTCTCACACTTCCCACCTGTGGAATTCCCTTCCGTATACTTCCTTCCCCGACTGATACAATCTTCAAGCATTTAAATGTAAGGTCAATTGTCATCTCCAGTCTCCCTGACTCGCATCCTTTCTCTCCTGCTCTTTTTTCCATCCACTCTACTTTCATCACACCAGTATTCTCATCCTACTCTTACCCATTCTGTGACACCCCTATAACTTGTTCCTCTTTTTCATCCCTTTCTTCCTATGTAACCCCATCACACCAGTGGCAGTAAAACTGCGCTGCTTGGGGTGAAATGTTTTTTAAAAAAATGTGGTTCAACGTTTTAAAGTACGTGTCAAATTGATCGTTTTCAATGAACAGCCTAAATATGACGTCCGAGTAAATGAGATCACTTGGACGTTAGATCTTTATGCCTAAACCTGTATCAGGGTATCTGCCAATTTGGGCAAAGTCATCAAAAGAAAGAGTTAAATATGTATTTCTTAACTCGTACGAAAGTGTTAAATATGTACTTTCTTAGAAGAGACTAAGTTTTTGTACAAGGCCACAGCTTTTTGTTTTTCTTTTGAAGAATTAAACTCGCTCTACAAAACTAACGAGGACAATGATAATAACCGTTGTACAGCCTGCCGCGTTCTGCACACATGTTCCCTGAAGAAGAGATATAACGCCACGTCAACCAAGTATAATCGTTAACAAGTATATTTTGCTTTATCCAGTACTACTTATTAGTAGAGTTCGATCGTTATAGGGTGTTCCATTATTGTACCACGTCTAAGCCACGATTTGTAAATCAGGAAAAAGCGTTGATATTTTTTGTTGTTTCTTAAGTATTGTATGCATATTAAATTATTGCTTCTGAACAAAGTATAGCAATTGCTTTCAAAGTGTTTTGATAAAAATCAGCTGCTGAGTACACACGCGCCCGCACACGCACACACACATATAAACATATATACTGGTTTTAATGTATTTTTGCAAATTAACATAATTTCCCACTTGAAAATAAAACAAACTTTCTCGCTTTTTCCTTTGCAATCAACGTTAAAATGCAACGTCATTCTTTAACATCCATTTTCTTAATTCCTGTCATTATCATTTATCCATCACACCCAGATGGTGCATAAGGCAGCAATTTTTGTTACTGTTTTTTTACGGGGCAAGGTTGTTAGCCCTGCGCCCAAACCCCAAACCTAGAGGACCGGTGGACCATTCTTGGTCCTCACGTTTATATCAGCTGCTATTCCCAAATGGTCACTCATTTAAGTACTGACCAGGTTCGATGTTGCTTAACTTCAGCGAACGGTCGGGAACCGGTGTATTCAACACGATATAGCCGCAGACCTTATTTCCAGCACTTGTATTGTTCTTCGTACATAATAAATGTTATGCTTTTCCAACTATCAGCTCACAATCACAAAATGCGTCTTTGCTTGGGTCGAAATGATATATATATATATATATATATATATATATATATATATATATATATATATATATATATATGTGCAAACTACAAAATTGTACGTTTTGTTTCGACATTAAAAGAACCATGTCTCATCAGGTAGTTAACAATGATGGTAATTATTAAGGCTTACACAGGTTCTAAAATAATAATTAAGTATTAATATTCATTGCTCTTTTAAATTAATTTTTTTTTTGAACGTTGTCATTATTTTCTTCGTTCTTCTTTATTTGTTTATAACTGGAATTCGAACTCGGAATACGACAACTGGTGGGGGGGGGGCAAGTTCAAATTCCAGTTGAATTCCTTGCATTCACTTACGCGCAAATACCCCTCGGAAAGATCTTAATCCGTCTCTCCCCTCCAATTATGGGTTAAATAATAGGACAGATTGGGTTCTATAGCCTTGGCTGGCAGCCAGAATACCGCAGAAAGCAATGGCAACTTACTGCGGGATAATCTTCTGCCCAGTCAGTCGTGTCTCTTTCAAGACATGATCGCCCAAAGAGTGTATCACGTATGGCACCCAAATGCCTATATATATATATATATACATATGTATATATATATATATTGTTTAATTGTGATAATGTATCAGTGTTTTACTGGTAACATGTATTTTGTTAAGCAGGTTTTAATCATAAAGTGTTCGATATCGGAGTGGATATATATATATATATATATATATATATATATATATATATATATATATATATATTCCTGGTATAAAGCAAGTGGATGTCTAGATACACTGATGAGCTGAGATACAGCCAAACAGGCTTGTATGCGGATGACGAGTATATATATATATATATATATATAGTTCCGGAGAACGTTTTTTTAAAGTGGTCAATACAATATGTATCGTAGAGCAAAATACAATTATAATTAAATTTGTTTTTATTTCAAATTAATTTAATTTAATGAAAATTTGCCGCAAAGTACATTAAATTAATTTTAAATATTAAAAAGAATTTAATTATAATTATATATATATCACCAAGTTTAGTTTAAAATTACTGACAAGATGCTGTGGTTGAGTTTTTATATAATTTTTATGTGATCTTTTAATTTTAAACAATGTCTACACTTAAAAGGAAAAAATATAAGATCACAAAAATTTTACAAAAACTTAATCACAACATTTTATCATTTCTAACGAAACTTACATAAACATGATTTCTGTCCAAATCTACAATATACAATATATATATATATATATATATATATAGAGAGAGAGAGAGAGAGAGAGAGAGAGTGTGTGAGTTGGGGGCGGGAAAAAGAGAGGTGATAAAATAGCGCCATGGTTGATATTTTTCAGTGCTTTTACTGATAGAATGTATTTTGGCAAGCAAGTATTTTATCGTAAAGCGCTCGATATCTTGGCATTGATAAGTACAAACAATGTGTGTCTTTAATAGAGCAGATTCAGACATGAATCTTCTCATTATATATATATATATATATATATATATAGTGACAAATGGTGTCGATCCGACTGACACCAATATCGGTCGAGTTTCGATTCCGGCCAGAAGCAAGTGGATAACTAGCCACGCTGATGAGCTGCGATACATCGAAACAGGCTTGTATGTGGATGACGAATAAATTATGTTCTCATTACGATTGAGCTCACTAGAGAGGAAAATTTTTAAAAATAGTTACCACTTCTGCGATTTAAGCATTACTCTTCAGCAATGAATGGAGTTCTTTTGGTGACTGACTGAGGTGTATACACCACTTATATACAACACGTTAAAATTTACCGTTCTCTGATTCCATGCACCCATGGCTTATGGGTTAGCGACTCCGACTGACACTAAATTGATCCCAGCCAGAAGCAAGTGGATGTCTAGCCAGTCTGATGAACTGTGATACAGCAAAATAGGATTGTATCTGGATGACGAATATATATGTATATATATATATATATATATATATATCTGTGTGTGTGTGTGTGTGTGGGTGTGTGTGATTGAATGAAACAAGATAAACATTAAGCATTTTCATCGTAATATACACACACACACAAATAAAGACAGACAAATACACACACGTACCTTTATATATATATATATATATATATATATATATATATATATATATATAGGGAATGGGTACCCAACTAACGTAGTATAACGGGTGATCGATCGTAAGGTCAAACGTTTTAAAGAACCAAAATTTGAAGGACCTAGTCGCTATCCCTTGTACCTAAAATTACCCTGGCCTGGAAAAAAAAATGTCAAACTGTTACTGATAAAGTTTCGGCATGTGTTTCGTCCGGTTATTTTTCAGTGCAGTTGCGTGTTGTTTTTCAGACAAGACCTATGTTTCCATCCTTCAGTAAGGATACGTTGTCCTATTTTCGGAAAAGCTCGGTTGTTTATAAATTTAAATGCTGCTGCAATGCGGCATATATAGGACGAACCAATCTGAGGTTGGAAGCACGGGTTGTGCAACACGTCCCCGCGAATATACGTTCAGGCAGCCCTCTCAGAACTATAAGAACAACCCAAGCATTGGTCAACTATTGGCCAACACCTGCTGGACAATCAATCATGTGCCTCCTCGTATGAGGACAATTGGTTTTCTGTTTTGCACAGTGCTCGATCGGCATATCATCTTCGTGTTTTGGAGGCTATTTGCCTAAAGATCCATCAGCCGAGCCTGTGCAGGCAGAAAGAGCATTTCCTTTGCTCCTTACAATTACTGGAGAGTTTGTGAGTGTAACATTTTTCTCTTTTATTTCACTCTTGTGGAATTATATGTATACACCCCCCTTACATTTTAATTTTTTTTTTCATTAAAGTTTACTTTTAAACGAGTTCCATCTTCTCCCAGTATTGTGAGTAATCCTTTTGTTTTTGTCCTTTTTCTTGACCCTTTATAATTAAGCCAACGAAGCCCTTGATAAATGTTAGCCGCGAAAGGTTCCTAGGGTTTGGGATAATTATGACGTCTATTGTTTTTAAGTATATATATATATATATATATATATATATATATATATATGTAGGGATGAGTGAAAATCTATCTATACGATGAGCAGTCGCTATTATAATGAAAAATTAAAAAAAACACTTCGAAGTTAATTTAAATATATATATATATGTTATTTAATACTTAGTTTTTGAAAAGTGTTCGATACAACTATATTGTAGAACTTTTGAATATTTTCCATTTTTAAACGAGTTATTCCGCTACCCAGGTTTCTACCATTAGTGGTGTCTTATACACTACTTCAAATAGAATGTCCAGAAGGACATCCCGATCAATAAGGGAAAGTGATAACAGCTACTGAACTTGAGAAGCAACATGTTTTCCTTAAAAAGGCTTTTATGTTAATTATTTCAACCGAAAACTGTACGGGCTGCTCAGTTAATGAATGCTAAATACTTTCTTCTTGGGGACCGGATAATATTACCGTTATCATATGCATAAATATTTTTCAGCAGAATTTTCTTAAAAATAATATGTAAATGATTGCATTTAGAGACGAGTAGAAAGTAAATGACTAATTTGTTTGTTTATGGCTTACCAACCTGTTGCAGGCTACTTAAAGCCGGAAAATATTTATAGATTTTAAAAGATTTTGGGAGATAAAAATGATTTACAGCTACTAGTCTTTCTAACTGATCCATATCTTGGAGAGAATAGGATGATTTATATATATTTCCCAAGGTCAATGAATGTCAAATGTTTCTAGTAGAGAAGTAACTAATATTATGCTTAACATTCTTCTTCTTCATGTACCATGCCTCTTCAGGACGAAGGCAATCATGGACTTCTACTTGGATCTGTCTCTTGTCTCACCAAATTACCAACGTTGATCTCCAGAATCTATCTTACATATTTATAAGACTACTGTTCGTCCATGCTGTTGATATTGTTGCAGCATATTGTTCCGTGCTTGTTATATATTTAGAGAGCCTTGATAAAATCCAATTGCATTTAGAGACGAGAAACTAAATTATTTTATTGATTTATTGTTTACGGATTACCAACCTGTTGCAGGTTATTTAAAGCCGGAAAAATATGTTTTAGATTGTATAAGATTTTGGGAGATAAAAATGATTTACTGATACTAGTACTTCCAACTGATCCATATCTTGATAAGAATAGGGTGATTTATATATGTTTCCCAGGGTCAATGGATGTCGAATGTTTCTAGTAGAGAAGTAACTAATAATATCATTAACATTCTTCTTCTTCATGTGCCATGTCTCTTCAGAAGGAAGGCAATCATGGACTTCCACTTGAATCTGTCTTTTGTCGCACCAACTTTTATCTCCAGAATCTATCTTACATACCTATACGACTATCGTTTGTTCATGCTGAGGATATTGTTTCAACATATGGTTCATTGCTTCTATTATATATTTAGAAATCCTTGATAAAATACAAAGAAGAATTTGGCGTCTCGGTTTCATTCACTTTCCCACAAGTGATACACGCTTGGACGATGATGTCTCGAAAAAGACATGCCTGACTGGACAGAAGATTTTCCGGCAGAAGTTTGCCATTTCTTTCTGCAGTAGACTGGTTACCAACAAAGGCTATAGAACCCAATCTCTCTTGCTAATTAACTCATTGCAGGAGGGAGAAGCGACGGATTAATACCTTTCTCTACGGTATTCGAGCGCAGGTAATTACAAAGAATTCAACTGGTATTCGAATTCGACTCTCCGGTTTCTCGTTCTAAGCCGATATCCACTGCACCACCCACTCACATCTCTTCGATCTGTTACATAGACATCGGAGAGCTGAGCTCGAATTCCAGTCGAATTCGTTTCATTTACTTGCACGTAAACACCCTTGAGAAAGCTCACGTCTCATCAGTTTCTGTGTTCCAGAAATTCCATCTGATAACCATTTGTGATTTTTCGTAGGATTGTTTTTTTATTTCCCATTTCCCTACAACGATATTATTGCTCACATATTCAATCCATATTCTCAGCTTCCATCTGTGAAACCACATCACCATTTTTTTCTTCATTTGTAAAAAAAAAAATGTTCAACATTCACTTCTGTGTAGAAGCACAGATATGACAATACAGTTCAAAACTCATTTTTTTTTATTTTTAACGAATTTTTCTTATTACTAACTGCTTAATTTCTGTAAGGCATTTTTCTCTGTTTCGATGAACTTTCCCATTTCTGTATCGTATTTTCTGTCTACTGCTCGTACACATTTATACTTTCAATTTATTTAGCAACATATTCAGTCAGTTAGCTGGAAGAGGTTATTTCTGGCAACAGGATTCTGCACCATGCCACACAAGCAGAACAGAGTCATGGCTGTCAGACAATTTCTGCAGCCACATCACCCCTAACATCTGGCCACCTGACTCCCAATACTGCAACACCTTTGATTATTATACATGGAGTGCAGCTGATGAAGAGACAAAAAAAAAACTCCTTTTAACACCAAGGATGAACTGAAGGCAAGTATTATGTCAGCATAAACCAACTTAAACAAGAAGACTGTTCATAAGAGTTACAGGAGATTCTTAAATTACCTGGAGTCTGTGTTTGAAGCCAATGGCGATTTTATTGAATAAATTTTAGTCAGTTCAGTGCCATACATGATACGCGCTTGGGCGATCATGTCTCCGAAAAGCCATGACTTACAGAGCAGAAAATTTTCCCGCAGTAGGTTGTCATTACTTTCTGCATTATTTTTCTTTTTTAACATATTACTTGGCATATTCTGCTATCTTTCTCTGAACTTTGTCATTCTATTTTCTCAGAACTATTTTTTATCTTTATTATCATAAAACAGATGTTTTCAGCATTATGCCATCTACAATGGATAAGTAAAAAACTTTTAATAAAACACAGTGTATTTTGCCTGCTCACCATCAGGCGTTCTGTTGTCATCTTGATTGTATATTACGCACTATTTTTTTACCTACTATGGATCAAATATTAGGACTTGTATTTGAAAAAAAAATCATTTTTCTTCTTGAAAATGATGTTAATGCATTATCTCACAAAAATTGTTATTATCATAATAAATCAATTAGTTTTTTACCTAATTTCGAGCGGTTTTTTTTCTAGATTGATCTATTTATTTAATATAATTATTAAACGTTTCATTTTGAAACTTTCATATATATTGATTTGTTTCTTTTTTACAGTTTATCAACCCTTTGCAAGTAATTTGAAGCCAGAAAAAATTTTTATAGTCTAAGAATGTTTTCTTTTCTTAAGATAAAATGATTTACTGATACACGTTCTTCTAATTAACCCATAGATGGAGGAGAAGTGGATTCATTTTTAAAGTGTAAGAATTTTTTCTCAGATAATAATGATATACTAATACAAGTTGTACTAATTAACCCGTAGCAGAGCGAGAAGACGCGGATACATAATTTTTCCCTTTGCGCGTAAATGACTATAATAAACCCAACTGGAATTGAAACTCGACTCTTTGATTTCTATTTTGAAGCTGTTTCAATTACACCACCCACACATCAAAGCTTACAACACTTGGTATTCGCAAGATGTCCCCCATCTAATTACTGACCAGGTTCGACGTAGCTTAACTTTCCGAAGACCGGAATTTCAATTTTCGTACGGAAGTTGAAATACCGGTGGTTGGAGTCGAGCTGGCAGGTCAAGACCTATCGCGTCACAGATTCTCCTTTGGAGCCTGTTGAGAACACTGAGATGAACAGCAGGGGCGCCTGACCGTATATGATAGCATTATTCTATGCACAGACGGATGGCTGATTTGTATATGTGCAAGATACTGTTTTGTTCCGCTTATTTTTCTCTCGGTCAAGGAGTTATTTCTTCAGTGTTATTTATTCGAAAGCGAACAAACCGGTCTTGACTACTGCTGGAAATCGGGACGCCAATTCTAATTTAACCAGCACACTTACGTGCTGATTTTTTTTTTCAAAAACAAAACATTTAAGTACAGTCTTTTTGTTTTAATCACTTCATTTGAAAGTCACACATCAAAGCTATTAAAATAAAGTAACCGGCGCAAATTGATGTAGCTTCCCTGTGCCTCTTCTACAAGTACTTTCATGGCTTCTGCTCCGATGAGCTTAGATCACTGGTGCCGCCCAAGCACGAATTTACACGAGATACTAGATTAGCAAATAGGTCCCACCCTCTTACAGTTAAACAAATAAGATGTAACCGTAAATTCTACTCCAACAGCTTCTTTTCTCGCGCTTCCCGCCTGTGGAACTCCCTTCCACAACTCTGCTTTCCCGACAGTTACAATCTCCAGGTGTTTAAATGTAGGGTCAATAGACACCTCCTATCACACTAACTCCCAACTATTCTCACAACACTCTCATCTACCCAACCCTCATTCTCGGTATCCTCACCCACCTATCACCCACCCTCTGTTATTTCCTATATTTAACCAGCCTTTCTCCACTCTACGTAGCCCCCTGCACAGTAGTGGCAGTGACATGCCTTGCTCGGGGTGAAACGCTTATAAAAAAAAAATTAAAAAAAAAATTATATTCACTTCCTGATTCCAATATTTTGAATGAATTTACTATCTTCAGCATCGTATAATATTGGTCATCATCAATTAAAACTGGTCCCCTCTATTTAGAACTATATGCGGGTGGTTACATAGGTAGTTGCTAAGAATGAGACATCGGAGAGCTGAGTTCGAATTCCAGTCGAATTCGTTACATTTAGTTACGCGTAAACACCCTTGGGGAAAGTATAAATCTATCTCTTTTCCCTAGTTACAATAGTACATGTATCTGAAAAATCATTCTTTATCTGTAAAAAGATTATTAATGCAATATTCCCTCACCAAAAAAAAAAATGTTCTTGTCACGTGAAATAAGTTTCAGCTTTAAATAACCTACAAATCCTGATACACACTAAAACAAATCAATCAACATATCCTCTATTTAGTAGCTTTGTTCAGCTAGAATTCTCCATTTTTGACACGTTCGATTAATCATAGTACCTTCTCCACAAATAATATAAATCATTTTTTTCGTATATGAGTTTCATTTGTTTTTTTTTTCTCTTTTCTATAAGCACATTATACAGAAAATGTTTGGTTTTTCTGTTTCTTCGTTAAAGATGGAAGGAAACTGAAATCTATTTTCTCGACCAGACAAAAACGACCCCCCCTCAAATAAAGTAATATCTCACATTTGGTCATAATAAGCTATTAACCGAGAATTTTTCAATGTATCTTCGTATATATTCCGAGCTGCTTCGAAAATATTACATCTTACATCAGACTATAATAAAGCAAATGCAGTGACAGTCAGTCAGTTAAGTGTCATACGCAATACAAGCTTGGGCGATCATGTCTCTAAAGAGATATAACTGACTAGACAGAATATTTTCCAGCAGTAGAAGCCTTAATTTCTGCGGCAATAACCAAGGCAATAGAACTTTATCTGTCCTGCTATTTAACCTATAGCTAGAAAGAGAGAAGCGAGGCATTAATACTTTTCCCAATGGTATTGAATGAAACGAATTCAACTGGAATTTGAACTCGGCTCTCTGATTTCTCGTTAAGAGCCGATATCCATTGTACAACAATGACACAACTTAAACTTCTAATCAATTTTTCTCTATAATCATCACAAACATATAAAATTTCAGAATGTTTTTAATTTCGTAGTGAAAGGCTACTCACTGATATCCTCACTGCTGAAAGACATTACCCACTGCCTAACTGTACTCGAAGTTTGGCGTTTATAGAAGTTCACCAAGTTTGCCTAAACAGTAGTATTTTTTTTTAATTTTTTGCTTGCAGATACAAAGTTACGCTTCTGCTTTGTACAGAATCAAATGTCAGATATCATTTTATCAGATTGCTGTCTGGAAAATGATTACAAAATATTAAATTATTGGTAAGAAGAGTTAGACACTCCGTCAGTATTTGTCTACGTCGTTATGAGCCAATAACGCTAACTTTCAAGGTTATTTCGTTTTTTTTTGCTGTCATAAAATAGTGAGATTATATTCAATATATTGTTAAATGTACTGCTAGGAAATTTCCCGTTTTTTTGTTTATCGTTTCACCCCAAGCAAGACGGCATTGTCCCTGATGCGCAGGGGGGCTACACAAGAGCAAACGTTTAGACAAGAGGAGTGTGAAGAGAAAGACGTACCAGTTACAGGGGTTGTCAGAGAAAGGGCAAGAGAAGGATGGAAACAGGTGTGCAGACAGTTGCGAAGGTAGAGAGAAAGGTGTTGTGGGATGCTCCCTTTGTATATGATAATGGACTCGACTGAGTGTACATATACTCCTGCCATAGAGAGAATAGCAGTTGAGAGTAATCGTAGAGATCAGTGCGAGTTATCGGAGAGTACCGGAACTGATACGTAAGTTACCGAGAGATACCGAAGTTACCCAGAGACTACCCCATCAGAAATTAGACGAGCTCTGAGCCCGCCTCAGCTAGAATAATATACACGGATATACTATTTCTAACAACTTCACTTCTATATACTTATTTCTTACCAACCTGCGTTCAAATTGTATATTACGTTCAATATAACCTACTTTTCTATATCCATATCTGTTTTGTTGTTCATTATTTTGTGCGGTTCCTCACTCAGAATCTACAGCAAAAGGAAAAGAACAAGATATACAGGGTGAAGTAGAAAGAACTGGGGTCAAGTGGATAAGAAATGGGTATTGACGTTGCATTTAAATTCCTGGAGGTTGTAGCCGTCAGGAAAGAAAGTATACGGAAGGGTTCCACATGCGAAAAGTGCGAGAAAAGAAGCTGATGGAGTAGAATTGTCGGCTGCATTTGGCTGATCTAGCTGCAAATAAGTGGAACCTTGTTGCCAGTCTGGATGCACGAGTAAATTCTTGTGGCGGGAGTACCAGTGACTTAAGTTTTTTCGGAGCAGAAGCCATGAAAATATTTGTAGAATAGACAGAGAGAAGCCACATCCCGTCTGTAAGAAAGTGGTTGGAGTCGAGCTGCTAGGTCGGGATGTATCACGTTACAGATTCTCCTTTGGAGCCTGTCGAGAACACTGAAATGAACAGCAGAGGCGCCTGACCGTATATGACAGCATTATCTATGCACAGACGGATGGTTGATTTGTATATGTGCAAGATGGATTCAGGTGTAAAAAACTTCCCGGCCCGACACAGTGAACCAACCTTCCTAGCAGTCGATTTAGCTATTGATTCAATGTAATGATTCCATTTGAGGTCGGAAGATAGGGTAAGTACCGAGGAGACGCAGTATATTGCTTTCTGGGAGACTGTGTACGGTTAGACAAGTTTTCTCGCCAGAATCTATCTTACGCATTTATAAGTCTATCATTCGTCCTTGCTTTGAATATTGCTGCCACAACTGGTCTGGAGCTTCTATATATTTTAAAATTCGTGATACAAATCTAAAGAAGAATTTGCAATAATATCGGCCCTGTCCTGGTATGTCAGCTAATTCCCCACAGCCGCAATGTAGCTTCCCTTAGCATTTTCTATAAATACTTCGATTGTGATTGTCCTGATTAGCTTTCCGTTTTGGTACCTAGAATTTATGAATCTAAGCGAAGTACAGAAAGGTCTCTTCATTTTGCAGTTGAAATGTAACCGTAATTTCCGTACTAACTGTTTTTTTTTCACTTGTGGAACTCTTCCTTTCCTGTCAATTTGACATCCAGAAATTTAAATCCAATATCAATTGTTATCTTCTATCTTCCTAATTCCTGCTTTTTTATTGTTCTCTCCACTTAAAATATTTTTCTGATATTTGCTAATACTCAGTAACCTCTTGTATCTTAGTGACTTTAGTTTCTCGACTGTTGTAAAATGATTCAATTTTTAAATCAACCAGACTGGCATCAAGGTTCCACCCTTTTACAGTTAGATCAACCAAATGCAGGCGACAAGGCTACTCCAGCAGTTTTCTTTTCTCGCGCTTCCCTGCCATATACTAGCTTTCCTGACGGCTACAACCTCTAAAAATTTAAATAAAAAGTCAATTCCCATCTCTTATCCACTTAACTCCAGCCCTTTCCAAATCCCCCCAGGTATCTTGTTCTTTTCCTTTTTCTTTACCTTCGTAACTGTCTTCACTCCTGTGTTCACACCCTTCTCTTGCCCTTTCTCTTTTATCCCCTGTAACTGATTCGTCTTCCTCTTCACTCTTTCTACATCACCCCGTGTATCTTGTTCTTTTCCTTTCTCTCTACCTTCGCAACTGTCTTCACCCCTGTGTTCACATCCTTCTCTTGCCCTTTCTCTTTTACCCCCTGTAACTGGTTCGTCTTCCTCTTCACTCTTTCTACATCACCCCGTGTATCTTGTTCTTTTCCTTTCTCTCTGTCTTCAGAACTGTCTTCACACCTGTGTTCACATCCTTATCTGGCCCTTTCTCTTTTACCCCCTGTAACTAGTTCGTCTTCCTCTTCACTCTTTCTACATCACCCCGTGTATCTTGTTCTTTTCCTTTCTCCCTACCTTCACAAATCTCTTCACTCCTGTGTTCACATCCTACTCTTGCCCTTTCTCTTTTATCCCCTGTAACTGGTTCGTCTTCCTCTTCACTCTTTCTACATCACCTCGGGTATCTTGTTTTTTTCCTTTCTCCCTACCTTCGCAACTGTCTTCACCCCTGTGTTCACATCCTACTCTTGCCCTTTCTCTTTTACCCCCTGTAACTGGTTCGTCTTCCTCTTCACTCTTTCTACATCACCCCGTGTATCTTGTTCTTTTCCTTTCTCTCTACCTTCGCAACTGTCTTCACCCCTGTGTTCACATCCTACTCTTGCCCTTTCTCTTTTATCCCCTGTAACTGGTTCGTCTTCCTCTTCACTCTTTCTACATCACCCCGTGTATCTTGTTCTTTTCCTTTCTCTCTACCTTCGCAACTGTCTTCACCCCTGTGTTCACATCCTACTCTTGCCCTTTCTCTTTTATCCCCTGTAACTAGTTCGTCTTCCTCTTCACTCTTTCTACATCACCCCGTGTATCTTGTTCTTTTCCTTTCTCTCTACCTTCGCAACTGTCTTCACTCCTGTGTTCACATCCTTCTCTTGCCCTTTCTATTTCTCTCTCTGTAGTTGGTTCCTCTTTGTCTTCACTGTTTTCTTGTCTAAAACTTTAACTCGCTTATGTAGACTCCTGAACATCAGTGACGGTACTGCCTTGCTTGGGGTGAAATGATTAAAAAATATATATAAGAAAATGAAAGTGAAACGTGTTCCGCAACTCGCAGGAATTATGTCAAACTATTAATGGTTTTATCGAGAGGGTCAATCATATATTAATGGGTAAATAACAGGAATGATTGCACGAACGAGTGCACCAAATGTGCATAACGCGAGGAAATACATTTTAAAGATAGATTTAATGGTTATTTTCGCTATAAATATCAATTAACTATATAAAAGAATGCACACGTCAAACACACATTTTTATACCATCATCAATTATAAATTTCATTCTTAAAGAACCATAGGTAATGCCTCTCTTATACCACAACCGGTGTAACTTAAATTCTTTGATCCCCACACAAAAGTTCCCCAAATCAAAATGCGGACAACCACCAAATATGGATAAAAAATAACTACTATTACTACTACCACTACTACTACTACCCACACACATAAACACAGACACACACAAAACAAATGAATACACATTGTAATCCGCACCTCGCAAAAATAAGCTAGCATTATAATGCACATGAATTATATACACGAACACTACTTGAAAAGACATATGCACGTGAAGTTTGCTTCCAGACCCTGATATCCCGTAACTCATTAGAGTCGTAGGGTACCATATGTACTGCAGCCGTAGTAGATGTGTATTTCTTTAAGCCTGACAGCTTGACGGAGCCTGACCCTCTCCAGGTTAGTTTAAATTCACAGTTTTCCATCTTAAACTGATTTCTACCCAAGTCTGTCCTGCTATTTTTCCCATATATTTGGGAAGAAGAGATGGATTTACACTTTTCCCAAGGGTATTAACACATAAGTGAATGTCATAAATCCAACTGAAATTCGAACACAGCTCTCCGATTCCTCAATCCGAGCCGCGATCCATTAGTCCACCAACTGCTTAACTAACTAACTAACTAATAAATAAATAAATTAATTAATTAAAAAAATAGAAAATAGAAAATATATAATTTTCTTTTATCGAGTCCCAACAGATCAACGAAGGCGTACTCAAGATTCGCTTCTCGGTTCAACCCTCTTCCAACATTACATTAATGATCTGCCTCAAAGTATATTCCGATTATTAGTGAATATCTATGCTGATGATACAACGGTATATGGATGAACCTCCAAAAGTATTGATGAACCGAGATTGACGACTGACCTCACTTCTGATCTAAATTTAGCACCTCAGTTGCTTGTTACATTCAATGCCTTCAAATCAAACTAGTGATATTCCACTATCGCCAATCGCAACCAGAGCTTTCACCAATAGCGATGAACGGATGTTCTAATAGGAAGGCATCTTCTCTTCAGCGCTTAATGAGAGAAACCCAACCCAAACCACAAGTAAAACTCGTACATATGATTTATTTGCTAAAGATGCTAACAAAACCGCCGTTTCCCTGTACAGCAAGTTACTCACTTCTCCTGCTATCCTCTATCTTTAAAACAGATCAAGCCAATGTTTATGGTCATATCACGTTGAATACACCGGTTCTCGTTCGATCGCCAAAGTTAAGCAACGTTGAGCCTGGTCAGCACTTAGATGGGTGACCGCTTGGGAATACCAGGTGCTGTAAAAGTTTATTGACGGATGTGCTTTGTGGTGCAGTGGATGTCGGCTCGGAAAGAAAAATCGGTGAGCCGAGTTCGAATTCCATTTGAATGCCCTGCATTCACTTACGCACTCGTACCCTTGGGAAAGGCATTAATTCGTCCTTTCCCTCCAGTTATGGGTTAAATAAAAGGGCAGGGCTTGGGACTCTGCCCTTAAATAAATCCCAATTAAATATTTTCCATCAGGGAGAATGCTGGCTCAACCCCGATCAGGCTGAATGCGGCTTGGTTATATACATTAGTAGGCCTCTGTCGGTCAGGGTTGACTATGGGTAGCATCCTAGTTGTCTGCTTGGCTGGAGTATCGGTGTCTGTGAATGTAGAAGCTGATGCAGGAGTGACAGTCTTTGTTGCAAAGGCTGTATTTATGTTTTGTTTCTAGTCCGTCGGAGCTGTCATTTTGCTTCCTAGGAACTCGCATCTCCATGGCGACTTGTGTGAGTTGCTCATCCCTTGATTTAAGTTGTTGGGCCAAGGTTCCTCTCCATTTGAACAGATTGACTGCTACCCTCTCCCATGACTCCGTGTTGATGCCCACAACTTTCATAAAGCGTTTTATGATATTACGATACCGCAGTTGTGGCTGCCCATTGGGTCTTCTTCCAGAGGCCAGCTCT
>JBBBDQ010001916.1:2072500-2077500 GCA_037127315.1 Ascarosepion bandense | reverse complement strand
ACATAAAACCTAGCTAAGAACATTCGCAGACGCTTATAGTACAACTGTGTAAATTTTCAAGAAAATCAGTTCAGCCGTTTCGGAGTCTATAGGTAACGGACACACACACACACACACACACACACACACACACACACACACACACGCAGAGAAACAAAGTTCTATTTATAAATAAGTTTCGATACACTTGGAATGTATTAATCCGTCACTTCTCCCTCCAGTTATGGATTAAATAGCAAGAGTGATTGGGTTTCTGTTGCCTTGGTTGGCAAGCAGTCTTCGCAGAATGCAATGGCAACTCAAGGGGAATTTTTTTTTGTCAGTCATATATATTTCGAGACATGAGCGCCCAAGCTTGTATCACGTATGGCACTTAACTGAGTCTATCAAGCCTCTCTGAAGGGACTTCCGTTTATCGTGACTTGCGGGTGGTTTTCTTTTCAGTCTTTCCCCCATAAATACAATAATTGTGTATGAAAAATCAATGTTTTTTTTTAGTTAACTTTGCAATTTTGCAACAAATTATTCTTACAAATCAACATATGTTTCAAATTTAAAGAACACAAAGCGGTTAAAAAAAGCAACAAGTCGTTAAAGAAAGTAATCAATAAATCAACTAATCAATCAATCTACTACAGTTTCGATTTCTGCTTTTTCAGTTAGCCACAAAACGCCCCATATATAAATAATTAATACCTTTTACTATATAATTATACCTAAGCGTCAAAATAATATTCAATAACCGATTCTTAGCACCCTCCTCATTAAAGTGATTTGTTACACAAGATTGGTTTTTAAGGCAGGCAACCGAGTTGGTACACTTAATCTAGAGGAAGAAATTGCGCGATCCCCGCAACTGTTGGTTGCGCTCGTCTCGGTGGTGACCATCGATCTACATCTCCATATAATGGGGTGGTACAGCATCAGACATCTGTTTCCCGGGACCACCTGTGCCAGATAAATATACCTCTAATAGTATGTAAAAAAAAGAAACTGGAAAGTGTTTCATTTAAATCATAACTTACAGTTTTCCTATATTGCATTGGATGCAATACAAACTTCTCATAGACGGAGAAATGATTTGAGACAGCAGAAATATGTTTCTACTGGAAAAAGACTGTGAATCCTATGGGTTGAAATTTTGACCAACGGCGAAGTTTTAAGGAAAATGGAAACGAAGAAACAATTCAGCTGAGAACCAGTAAGAGACAGTCAAAACCTCTAAGCTACACTACCGGCCATAATTATTAGGCCATCCCAGTGTTTTAAAAATGATGTATTTCATACGATTTTTTAGTATTTATTGCCAAGTGTATGATTGTAAATGAAAACAGAATGGTTCTTTTGTTAATACTGCACAATAACATGTGCATCAAATATTGCACAATAAAATGTGCATCAAATGAATTTATAAATGTTTAATAATTACCTGTATTGCAGTTTCATCAATAAAAAAATGAAGAAAATTTAGGCTGATTCGGACGAGATCATCTTTGCTTCCTTGCCTTGTAAAATTTTGCAAAGTAATAATAACAAAAGAATCATTCTGTTTTCATTTAGAATTCTCCACTTGGCAATAAATACTAAAAATAGTATGACATAAATTATTTCTTTTAAAAAACTGGGGTGGCCTAATAATTATAGCCCGTAATTTACATAATAAGGTAAGACGGTTGGCTATCTTAAATCAACAACCGATGGGTTTGGATGAAGGACTCTATTTATTAAAAACCTTTAAATAATTGACTCCTATTTGTCATTTTTTCATCGCATATCCGAAGACAAAGTGACATGTACTTTAAATACATTTGCTGGCACTACTTCAGTATACATGTCCGCTCGTAAAAAATAGTGATATACACTACCGGCCATAATTATTAGGCAACTCCAGTTTTTTTTCATACCATTTTCAAGTGGATAATTCTAAATGAAAATAAAATGGTTCTTTTGTTATTATTACTTTGCAAAATTTTACAAGCAAAGATGAACTTGTCCGAATCACTCTAAATTTCCTTCATTCTTTCATTGACGAAACTGCAATATAGGTAATTATTAAATATTTATAAATTCATCTGATGCACATGTTATTGTGCAGTATTAACAAAAGAACCATTCTATTTTCATTTACAATTATTCACTTCGCAGTAAATACTAAAAAATTGTATGAAATACATCATTTTTTTAAAAGACTGTCTTAATAATTATGGCAAATAGCGAATATATATTAACGTATATTAAAAATTTCTTTAACTTCTACACTTGTCACAAGCGATAATATTGCTATTTATAAGCGGTATCCTGTTCACAATATCAATACACTGTATAAGCGTTACCTGACTTTTTACAAAGTTACTGAAGTTAGTTGTTCGGGTACAAATGTTAAGTTTTAAACTTATCTCATCGATATTTGCTTTATTTTTATAGCACAAAAGTTCTTTTTTTAAATAGGAACAAAACGGGTACACATATTTATGCCTTCTTTTAAGAATATATTTTAAGCATATAACTGTTTAGTGGAAGAGACTTTTTGCATATTTTCTTTGAACTTTCTTTTTATTAACGAACAAACATGTTTACATTTTTAAAGTAGTGGTGCATTTTAAATTTTAACATAATTTGCATAAATTAACAAAAGTATAAAAATACGAAGATATTAATAACGTACTCAAATTTTTGAAGACACGCCGTTTAAGTACAAATAAGACAGAAATCGATGTCAATCCCTAAATTGTTAAAAAAAATTAATATTTTTCAATTCTGGGATATTAAGCAAAATCTAAAGAATGGTTTTCTTCAAAATTTATTACCCAGAAATTTTCACACTATTTTTTACGAGTAGATTACACAATTTAAATAGTTCCTATCTGTTATATATATTCTTGTTTTTATAATCATTTCACCCCAAACAAGGCACAAATGCCACTAATGCGCAAGAGGTTACAATGAGAAAAAATAAAATGCAGGGGATGTTGATGGAAAGATAAGAAATGGATGGGAATCAAGTAGATGAAAAATAGGAATGGACGTTGTATTTAAACTTTTGGAGATTGTAAGATAGTTATCAGGGAAGCAAGCAACTAGAAATTAGCTCCGTAAACGGGAAGTGCGAGAAAAGAAACTGTTAGAATAGAAGAAGCGGTTACATTTAACTATTTCGACGGTATATTTTTTATCATTTCACCATAAGCAAGGTAATAAAGCTATTAAAACGCAAGTGTTAGAGAATATCAGAAAAATGCTATTAAGAAGAGAAAACAACAAAAGGACAAGAATTAAAGCGACAAAAGATTACAACTGACAGTGCGTTTTAAATTTTTTTAAGATCAATGTTGAGTGGAAAGAAAAAAAAACAGGAAGAGACTTTCACAACCGAGAATTGCAAAAGAACAAAATGTTGGCACAGAACTTACGATTATGTCTCGCCATTTCAACTGTAAAATGATGAGACCTTGCTGCTAAACTAGTCAGTCAGTCAGTTAAGTGCCATACATGATACACGCTTGGGCGATCAACTGAGCAGAAGATTTTCCCACAGTAAGTTGCCATTACTTTCTGCGGTAGACTGGTTGCAATCCAAGGCTGTAGAATCCAGTCTGTCCTGCTATTTAACCCATAGCTGGAGAGATAAGAGACTGATTAGCACATTTCCCAAGGGTATTTGGGCGTAAGTGAATTTAAGGAATTTAACTGGAATTCGAACTCAGTTCTCCGATTTCTCGTTCCGAGACGATATTCACTGCACCACAACGCACATCCATTACTGGGCTTAAATTCATAATGGCTTGTTATCATAGAGGTAAGTCCATCACAATGAAGTTAGAGAAAATGTAGAAGGAAGGTACGTCACGGTGGTGGTGAAAGTAACTGAAACCGAGATAACAGGTCAGGACCAGTAACATTGCATATTCTTTGGATTTTATCAAGAACCTCTAAATATATAGCAAGAGCACCAAACCAGATGAAGTAGCAATATTCAAAGCAAGTAGTCTTATAAATATGTAAGATAATTTCTGACGAGAAAAATTGTCACTGTGAACCAACACAGTGAACCACCTTTTCTAGCAACTGATTAGAAAAATATTTCCACTTAATGTTAGCGGAAGCCCGTAGTCTGAAAACGTGCAATGTGTCATTTTACTGGAGGTTAGCATTTGCTATGCTGCTAGAAGGCAAGAAAAGATTATCTCAGACGATTAAGAAAGAAGTTTCGTTTTATAGAGCAGTAGAAGTGGTGTTTCTTGTGTAAAATGGCCTAACAGAGCCCAGACCTCACCAGAAGTTTTCCTTCTCCGGTTGCTATCTAAGATTTTAGATCCCATTCTGCTTTCGAAATCCTGCTTTCAATCTGATTTCCAAAAAATAATTTCTCATCAAATTAAGAAATACAAAACTTTGAGATAATTTTTTTTAGTTTAATTTCTTTATTATCTTTCGAATTAAAAAAAAAGTACTTAGAATTGCCCATTCGGAAAAATAGGAAAAATATTTCGTTAATATTTTTTGTATCTGTCTATATTTCTGAGATGAGATATAGAAACTATTTAGACTATTTACATTGTTCGGATTGTAGTCTTCATCTTTACTGCCATATTCATGATATTTCGGTCGTTGTATCCTCCGACCATCTTCAGGTGATATTGTCGGGAATTTTCGAATCGAATTCTTTGTTTAGTCCATGGAGGTAGATTGTTCTAATTTCACACACCATGTCTTTTTGGGATGTCTCAAATTTAATTATAATACTCTAATTAATTCTTATGCTCCAATGTTTGAACATGTCCATTCCTAAAAATATCCTCTAAAACATTTTTAAAATGATTTCATTTAAAAAAAAAAATAAACTAAGCGTTAATAAATTTAAATATATTGTTGTTAATGGAGTATTAAAAAATAAATTAAAAACTAAAAAAAATAAATGGTAATAAATTAAAATATGTTAATACAGTAAGAATAGTTTCAAACCTGACATCCTCTCTATTATAATGTATGTAGCGTGTATT
>JBBBDQ010001916.1:2010000-2067500 GCA_037127315.1 Ascarosepion bandense | reverse complement strand
GGATAATTTTCTGCCCAGTCAGTCATGTCTCTTTTGAGTCATGATCGCCCAAAGCGTGTATCACGTATGGCACTTAACTGACTGAATGTATAAAAATTATGCCCCGAAAATATTCACTGTTTCGAGTAGCTCAGTCAATATAAATTGTACCAAATCTTCTTCTATGCGCCTTGTCCCTTCAGTACGTAGGCGATCATGGCCTTCCACTTTTCCCTATCCCTGGTGGCTCTGAGCACGCCTTCTCCTGTTATACCATGCAATCCTCGTTCCGTCATCCACTTGATTAGGTCCGTCATCCACTTGATTAGGTCCTTCAAATATATTATCCGTTGCCTTCCCCTGTCTCTTTTTACCTTTATCTGGCCTGTTAGTATCAGATTCTCCAAGTTCTCTTCCTCATTGCGTGTCCCAGGAACTTCAGCTGTCTCTTCCTGATGCTCAATATTAATTTCCTTTTTGTTTCCATTCTTTCAAAAACCTCATCATTGCTCACATGCTCGATCCATGATATTCCCAGCATCCTTCTGTAGAACCACATTTCAGTTGCTTCAAGTTTTTCCTTCATCTTTGATGATATTTTCCAGCATTCACTGCCATATTGAAGGACGGACAGCACGTAGCAATCCAGTACTCGCTTCCTAGTTTCTAGCGAAATTTTCCTCTTTATTTATACTTTACTCAACTTCTGGAATGCTTCCTTTGCCATGCCACTACATTATATTAATTATGAACTGTTCAGTCCCGTTCGTCGAAGAGAGTTGAACGTAACATGTAAATCAATGAAGGCGCCAAATCTTGAAAGATGAATTTATATTTTTTTAATTCATGCAAATCGTAGTTGACAAAAACCCTTTTCTCTTGACCCCCTGCTGTCTAGTTAATGGTCAGCGTGCTCGTCTTCCTGTCCCCTGCTTCCGTTTTTTGTTTTTTTTTATTCAACAGTTGCAGCTTTGTGTTAAAATAAACTTAGTGAATATCTGCAATCTATCGAGAAGATTGCTCAGCTTAAGTGGATTGTTTCATTAGATGAAATCGAGGAGAATGGCGCATATGTTTGGGAAGATTGCGTTATGCTAACATTTTAGCTGGAGACGGTTTGTCTGGCTTGAAAAAATATTCAGAAGCCAGGCTTTTAAGTTGGTTCGAACACAGACCAGATTATAAATCTCATATTGCTTCTTCTTCATGTGCCGTGTTCCTTCAGGATGTAGGCGATCATGAACTTCCACTTGGCTCTTTTTTGTCGCTCTCAGTATTTTTTCTCTTGGTATATCTCCCAAGCCCCGCTCCGTCAACCATTTGCTCAGACCTAACAAGTACGTCTCCCGCTGCTTTCGCCTGTCCCTTCTTCTATTTATCCGACCTGTGAGTATCAAGTTCTTAAAGCCTTCCTTCCTCATTACGTGTCCCAGAAACCTCATTTGTCTCTTCCTGATATTTATTATCAGTTTTCCTATCGACTGCATCATTTCCAACACCTCATCGTTGCACACGTGCTCTGTCCATGGTATCCTCATATGAACTTTCTCACCGACTTACCACTTGACATATCTATTTATACACGATATTTGGCCCTCAGAAAAGCAAACAGATCTCGATATGTGAAGTCACAAGTTTATTCCTCTGAAGAGAGTCAACTTTAGACTCGAAACACGTCTAGCGACACAAGTACAATTATGGACACTTATTGTACCACACAAAAAGCAAGTAGTATTAATAATAATACGAACAATAAATCTACACTTTAAATAAAACGTTCACGGTTTCTCGCACTTTTACTTCGATACCAATTTCTCTTGTTGGAAAAAAAAACCCTATTTCTGTTTTTAATTTATATATATATATTGTCATGCGCCGATAGCACTTGAAGTTTCATGTGTTACGCAATCATAAGGTGCATATTACGAACAAACCGTTCAAGAGATTTGAATTTAAGTTTAATTCTTTTTTTCTTTTTTCTTTCTTCCTGCTTCCTCGCGCAAATATTACTATTAATAATAATGAATTATGTCCCTTTGAATTCTCCATGATTTTTAATAATTTTGTTAATTTAAATGTTTTAATCCTGAGTAATTTTTTCTATGTAAATTTTATTCTTGATTAATTATTTAAAAATAGTAAACGTACATTTTAAGATTTAAATCCCATAAACATCAAGTGAACTTAAATTCAATATACAAGTGATTACTGTGCAACACATGAAACTACGAGTCGTGCCATAGACGTAGAACAATATGTATATGTATATTAATTAACATATATATATATATATATATATATATATATATATATATATATATATATATATATAATCATCCGCAGACAGATCTGTTTCGCTGTTTTACAAGTCATCAGCAGGTTAGAAATTCGATTGCTTTTAGCCAGGATTAAAACCCGACCGAAGTGACATCAGTCTGAGATTCTACCTTTTAGTTAGGGACGCTCGGTAGAAGGAGGCAGACTTTTAGCGTGTGATATACTGATACACCATGTAAACTAATTCATTACTGTTATATATATATATATATATATATATATATATATATATGGCTATTGGGTGTGTAAAATGATAATATACACGCTAAAAAGGCTGCCTTCTTCTACCGAGCGCCCATAGCCCAGAGGTAGAATCGCCGACTGACGCCAATTCGGTCGAATTTCAATCCTAGGATAAAAGCAATCGGAGTCTAGCCGTACTAATGAGCTGTGATACAGCGAAACATCTGTCTGCGGATGACCATACACACACACTGAACATTGAAGTCAACACTCAGGTGCGACAGACTGTTTTATGCTAAGCGCAATCATCAGGCCACTCAGTGTTGACTTCAATGTTAACTCTTTTATATTTACATACGCTCTATCTCTGATAATGAGCACTTTATCCTATGAATATAGCACACCTTAAAACTATATTTATTCATATATATATATATATATATATATATATATATATATACGTGTGTGTGTGTGTTTTCTAAACATATACTGTTAAATATAAGATACAAAGAATGTCCATTATGTTTTATCATGAGCCGTTCTAAACGTCGCATTTTGGCTTTGATTTCAGTTGAAAATAAAGACAAAAATTCTCCAACATTTGGATAATTCTTTATAAATTTGGTTCTAAAATTAATAACGTCCAAAATACGACGTATACATATATATATATACATTCATTGTCTCTTATATTTAACAGTATATGCTTAGAAAATGATTTGCTGCCTCGATACACAATATATATATATATATATATATATATATATATATATATATATATATATATATATACTAGCAGTATAGCCCGGCGTTACTCGAGTGTAATGAAAGCTTTAAACCTAATCCATGGTCCTGGAGCTCAGACACTTTGGACGTTGGCACGAAAGACTAAAAAGCAATAGTTGTTTCCAGTTAATGCGAAACTGTAGACTGAAAGAAAAATGAATGGATGTGAGTCAAATTTTTATTTCCTGCTATCGATATCAAATAAGACTTTTCGTCGTAAACTGAATTTTCCAGGCTAAATAAGTCCTCTGAGTAAATGGTATCATGGCTGAGACGAAGAACTACAATTATATTTACTTAGAGCCAAACCCGAAGCAAAAACTAAAATAAAAGGGCTGAAAAAATTACAGACATACAGGCAGATAAACAGACACACACACAAACATCTTGCCTTTTATATTTTGTTTTAATTATTTCAGCAAGGAGGAAATGCCACTGATGTGCAGGGGAGCTACATAACTGTAAAAGAGATTAGTTAGAAGAGAGTGAGGAGTACAAACCAGTTAGAAAGGAGCGATTGAAAGATGAAAATGCAGGTGTGATGACAGGTACATAGGTGGAGAGAAAAGGGAGGATATACGGGGTGGGGAGAGGGCTAGAGTCCAGTGGTTAATAGATGAGTATTGACATTGCATTTAAATTCTTGGAGCTTGTAGCCATCAGGAAAGCAAGAATATGGGAGCGAGTTCCACAGGCTGGAAGTGCGAGAGAAGAAGCTGAAGGAGTAAAATTGTCGTCTGCATTTGGCTAACCTAACTGTGAATGGGTGGGACCCAGTTGGCAGTCTGGTTGCACGAGTAAACACCTGTTGAGGAGGTACCAGTGACTTAAGTTCGTCCGTGCAGAAGCCACGAAAGTATTTATAGAACAGACAAAGGGAGGCCACATTTCGTCGGTGGGTAAGTGGCTGTAGTCAGTACCTATCACATTACAGGCTCTCCTTTGGAGCCTGTCGAGAACACTGAGGTCAACGGCAGGGGCGCCTGACCAAAAATGGCAGCAGCACTCCATGCACGGACGGATGGTTGACTTGTATATATGCAGGATGGATTCAGGCGGAAAAAACAACCTGGATCGACATAATGACCCAACCTTCTTAGCAGTGGATTTAGCTATGGACTCGATATAGTGGTTCCAGTTGAGGTCTGAAGAGAGGGTAAGTTATATATATTATAGATTTTCTGCACTATTGTAAGAACTGCAAACTTGAAATTTCTGAATATCGTTTCTTATGTCTTTGTCTTTGAGTGTATCAAATTTGATTAAAATCGGACCACTCCTCCTATAACCCGATTTTTTCGATTATCGATTTTCGATATTTATCGGGTGTACCTCGACACAAGACCTAGCTAAGAACACTCGCAGAGACCTATAATACAACTGTGTAAATTTTCAAGAAAATCGGTTCAGCCATTACGGAGTCTATAGTTAACGGACACACGCACACACACACACACACAAATTTCCATTTATAAATAAGTTTCAATATATATATTCCAGTAAAAGATGTGCTAGTTGGACCAGCAGAACATAGATGAAGAAAAAGTGATCGATGTACAATCACAATAAAAAACTGAATATGCAGAGCAAATATTATATAATAGAACGAAACAAACGCCACTTACTTGCTTCCTAGATTTCAAACACACTGATATGGTCAAAAATATGGTAGCAAGTAAGTGGTGTGTATTTTGTTCCATGACATTTATAAATATTTATATGTGTGTGGGGGGTGAATTTTAAGCAATTAATGGGTTTTCCTAATGCAATATTAATCAGGGAAAATTATTTTAATGCAGAAAGGCAATGAAAATCTGTTCGTCCTTCGGCACAATGATCTTTTATTCAGTATGAGCCGAGTTACGATAAATTCATGTGAAAAGGAAAAGAAGGCTTATAAACGAAGTTCTCTCCTGTAAAGGAAAAGTGAGATTTACTCAAATTGATAAGAGTTAAAAATATCCTCAAAAAAGAAGATAGAGATAAAGGTCACACTTTTTTTTTAACCATTCGTGACCTGGCTAGAATTGAGGGCTTTCGTTGTGGCAACGAACAATGTTATTGACGAGGAATGCTGAATGAGGAATTTTGTTACCAGCGATTCGAAGAAGGAAGGTTTGGCCTGTATCTCTTTGAAGTTTGATTTAGTTTCGATTTTGTTGCCCAGAGCTTTTGGTTGACGTTCTGGTGCTTCGGCATTTAAAGTTCTTCTTCGTCAGGAATTCGGGTTGGCCACGTGTCTTTTCAGTGTCGAATGCTCTTTTCACTCACTGTTGAAAACGTTAATGGGTATGTTTGTATCGATGTTTGTGTGCCTAACGACTGATGCGGCTTAAATGAAGTGATTATCACCGGCCGGCGAGCTTTTTAATCATTTGGTTCACGCAGATATCGTTTCATATCATTGTGGATTGGTAAAAAAATAATCAAAAGGAATAGTTTTCAGTCTCAATTCCTTCTTCTTTTTTTTTTTCAGAATATTAGAATGCTATTACCCTGTGCAAGACATAGGGTCTCCATGAACGGGCTCAAAATTAAGGCTTACCAAGAAAGGACACTTCGAATATCTGACTGATTATTAATGTCTTTGCTTTGGGTCGTGATACCATGCATACTGCTTCATTTTTCTACATAAATTGTCATATATTTCTTATTGATATGAACATTAAATGTTGTAGGGTACTTATTTGAATAGAAATAACTGTTTTATTATCTCATTTTCATCATGGTTTTTATTCCTGCTATGGTTGCACTACCTACCAAGTCTACGAAAAGACCTAAGGCAGGTTTTGGTGTGTGGTTATGGCTACATTTAATTTTTTTCTATCCCCCATAACATCCCTAGCGTTACATAGACAAAGTTCTCCTTTGTGTGTGAGCTGTACTTAATAAGACAATTTTTGTATATCTCTTAAGCTGGGGTTTCTAGGGATTCTTTCAATATGTTGTTTTGTTGCATTTTTTTATAATTCAATGTGCACCTACTATCACTGGCACGATTCTTGTTTCCAATTTCTACATTTTTTTTATTTCAATTTCCCGGTCTTTATAATTTGACAGTTTTTTTTAATTCCTTGTTTGCTATGTTACAATCCGATGGACAAGCCTTATCAATTAATAAGCAAGTTTTTTTTTCTTTTTTGGTTTTAAACAATAATGTCCAGTTTATTTGTTCCAGTTTTCCCTTCTGTGTAAGTGATGTAATTCCATAGAATGGTGACATCTTCTATTTCTGTAACCTTTGCTGGGTGATGTTCATACCAGTGATCGTTATTATTATTATTATTATTATTATTATTATTATTTTATAGTGAAATTTATGTCTTCTGGAATCAACATCGAGAGCTTCTCTAAATAAAATAAGTTTCCCAATAGGAATAAAACGTTTTCACTTTTCCCACTTTTAAACTATGATAAATAACAGGAAACGCACCACGTAGCATTAAACCGTGGATTTCGAACTGCTGAGACTCTTATTACTCTGTCTACCACTGAATGTGGTTTTCTTTTTAACCTTTTGTTCATAGTAGATTGCAAAATTAACATCTAGATTATATCAATGTTTCACTTCACATAACACGTGATGCCCATTTTAACTGCTGCTGTTGAATGATGAGTTATTTGGTAAAGACGTTTGTTATTCTCTACAAGCCAGTCTAAACTATACAATGAAAGATTTTCTTTACGTTCAGTGTTCATTTGCATGTACACTTTTAGTAAGCAACCTGCAAAATCCCTTTTATAGACCTGGTTGTTCCAACATATACTGAACGAGTTAGATAAAACTGCCCTCAGTGCAACCTATTCTATATTTACTTTCTGTTATGGTGCCTTATCTATATAAATGAACTCTTCCTCCGTCAATAAGTACTAACCTGCGTGACTTTTGGGGATGCAAGCTGTGAATCAGTCATGAGACAATCTAGAAGCAGCTTAACTATACTATTCGGACGTACACTTGTTGGATTTTTTGGGTACCTATGTATACTGATGAGCCAGCAATAGACTGACTCATTTTATAGTTCACTAATAGAAGGGTTAACCAATCAGAAGGCTCAAAATATTCAATGCGACGTGTATATTTTCCAGAGTATTCGCGATCTAATCCGATTCAGTAGAGTATCTGACTCGCGATTGTTAATCTCTGATGTTATTTCATTGAACAGATTACGTACTGCGCTGTATTCTATAGCCATAAACTATGGTGGACTTGGTCAACACTTCTAATTGCTGATTACTAATATTCTTACTTGTATATATTTTCTGTTATTCTAATAGACTGCTTGAACCTATCTTCCTGTTTTCGTCTCTTTCTTCCTGGCCCTAACAGGCTACAAAACTTTCCTTTTCACTAATGATAGATTGGCTATAAAGGATTCACACATCGAGATATTTAGAGTGTTTAGAGTTTATTAATTTCGCCTTTTAAAATCAGATCATTTTTTTTTTGTTTTTATATATATAATCATTTCACATGCGTTGTAGTCCAGTGGATATCGACTCCTAACGAGAAATCAGAGAGCCGAGTTCGAAATCCAGTTGAATTCGTTGCAATCATATACGCGCAAATACCCTTGGGAAAGGTATTAATCCGTCTCTTCCTTCCAGCTATGGGTCAAATAACAGAACAGATTGGGTTCTATAGCCTTGTTTGGCAACCAGTCTACCGCAGAAAGCAATGGTAACCTACGGCGGGATAATCTTCTGCCCGGTCAGTCACGTCTCTTTCGAGACATGATCGCCCAAGCGTGTATCGCGTATGGCACTTAACTAATTGACTGACCAAAGAAAACTAATGAAATATGAAGAAGCAAGAAAGTAAAAATTAAAGAAGAAATAAGGAAATAAGGAAAAGATTTGGAAACAAGAAATGAGCTGTGAATGAAAGTGATATTATATTTGTCTACGATAGATAGATAGATAGATAGATAGATAGATAGATAGATAGATAGATAGACGAAGAGACTGGGATAGATAGATAGATAGATAGATAGATAGATAGATAGATAGATAGATACGAAGAGACTGGGATAGATAGATAGATAGATAGATAGATAGATAGATACGAACAGACTGAGATAGATAGATAGATAGATAGATAGATAGATAGATAGATAGATAGATAGATAGATAGATACGAACAGACTGAGATGAGATAGATAGATAGATAGATAGATAGATAGATACGAACAGACTGAGATAGATAGATAGATAGATAGATACGAACAGACTGAGATAGATAGATAGATAGATAGATAGATAGATACGAACAGACTGAGATAGATAGATAGATAGATAGATAGATACGAACAGACTGAGATAGATAGATAGATAGATAGATAGATAGATAGATAGATAGATAGATAGATAGATACGAACAGACTGAGATAGATAGATAGATAGATAGATAGATAGATAGATAGATAGATAGATAGATAAACGATAGATCGACAGAAGATAGATAAATAGATAGATACGAACAGACTGAGATAGATAAATAGATAGATACGAACAGACTGAGATAGATAAATAGATAGATACGAACAGACTGAGATAGATAGATAGATAGATAGATAGATAGATAGATAGATAGATAGATACGAACAGACTGAGATATAGATAGATAGATAGATAGATAGATACGAACAGACATAGATAGATATATAGATTGATACGAACAGACTGAGATAGATAGGTAGATAGATAGATACGAACAGACTGAGATAGATAGATAGATAGATAGATAGATAGATAGATAGATAGATAGATAGATAGATAGATAGATCGCCTAAGTGTGTATCACGAATGGCACTTAACTGACTGAATCATTTAAGGCAGGGTCGCCACTAGTGCGCAGGGGGTTAAAGTAAGAGAAGAAACAAGGTACAGATGATGTCAAAGAAAAAGATAAAAGATGGATTGGAATCAATTAGATTGAAGATGGCAATTGACATTGCATTTAATGTTTTACTTTCTGCTTTGGAAAGGTTTGTGCTAAGTTTTACTTCTTGGAACCTTTCGTAAAGAATGTTAATTTTTTTCTCAAGATTATTCTCATCCTGATTAGGAATACCTATGTCATCAGCATGACAACCCTCATCATCATCGGTTAACTGGTCTCTGGAAATGAGACAAGAATGCTGTTTTCTATTTTTAGATTCGTTTATAGCATGGATAGTACAGGATTTTTTTAAACTAAATATTCGAACATCAAAATTCCAAATAATGATAAAATAAAAATAAAAACATGGATCTTTTTTTTTTAATCATGTCACCCCCACACAAGGCATTCCACTGCCACTATAGCGCAGGGGGTTACACAGGGCGATAGACGAGTTAGGATGTACATAGGGGGAGAGTTGGAGAGAATGGGAGGGTTAGTGTGTTAGGAGGTGTCTATTGACCTTACAATTAAACTCCTGGAAGTTATAGCCGTCGGGGAAGCAAGCATGCGGAAGGGAATTCCACAGGCGGGAAGTACGAGAAAAAAAGCTGTTGGAGTTACATTTCATCGGTTTCACTGTAAAAGGGTGGGACCTAGTTACCAATCTAGTATCTCGTGCGAACTCACACCTAGAGGGCACCATGCCAGTTAAATAAATTGTTTGTGCATATAAACATCTGTTCATGAATTCGAAAAAGTTGCATTAAGGTCTTTAGGCAGTTGTTACGCAGAATTAGTTGTAATTTTGAAAGACTTAAATAGTTGGCCCCCAATAATATTCAGTGATTGAAAAAAGATATTATCGTTAGCGAAGATTTACTGACCGTTTTGTTGCTGTCTGTTGAGGATGGTTCGTTTCGATGTCGATGACACAGGATCGTCAGAGACGATTCACTGATCGCTGATGAACGGTGTATGATGTATTATGAAATATGTAACAGATTTTGAGTTAAATAAGGGTTTATTTCCTATAATATGAATTGTTTAAATGATCAAGTGACTTTTCTTTACTTCCATGCGGGTATACGCGAAAAGAATTTGTATAGAAAGCGTTCAAGTCTACATATTTTAACATCATTGTAAGGCTTGGCTGTTCTCACTATACTCAACGTTATGTCGGGATCTTTTCCATATTTTAATTTCAATTTCCACACGTGGCTAGCCAATTTTGTACAATTTTTTAAGTTAAAAAATCACCGTAAGAGAGCGTTCTTAAAAAAAACCGTAAAATCAGTTATTGCAAATCGGCTGAAGACACCACATGGTAGAAATATGTTTACAAATGAATATATATATATATATATATATATATATATATATATATATATATGTGTGTGTGTGTGTGTGTGTGTGTGAAACAAATTCCGATGTTCAAATTCGCTTAATGGCCATTTCTACGAGAAATATCTCGTATCATCAGCAACTAATTTTTTATTACAAAAATTCAAATAACAAAATGAACAAAGATATTTTACTGGCAGAAGTCCAAAGAAAATTTTCATCACGGTAAATTAAAAGGGTGGGATTAATAAGAAAGCAGATAGAAATCTATGTCTATTATTTTTTGGGATTTTTTGAAAACCACTACTCCTTAACTGAGTCGAGAGTTAAAAGTTGAAATTTAGTTTTGTTTGGACAAAAGAAATGGTAGGGCAAAGAATAAAAAGGAAAAGGAAGGAAGTAAAAAAAAAAAGAAATTAAAGGTGAGGAAGGGGTAGTTGACAGGGAAGCAAGCTAAGAAAAGAAAATATTTTAAAGAAAACTTTATTGTTGATCTTAAATGATTGGCATTATCAAATTTTCGAATTTTCTTTTATTCTAATTCAGTTATTTGTCGAAAATGAATCTCACTTTCCTAGCAAACATGAGCTCTGCAGGTGACATTTTCTCGATTAGTTTTGCATTTGACATCATTGGATATAGACTCTAATATTCTTCTATGGCCATTTTTTCAGCTTCCAAGCCTTTAACTTTTCTTAATGCCCTTTTAAATGTGTCAACAAACCGTCCAGCTTGACCATTCAATCTCATATGAGAAATCGGTGTTGTCAATTTTTCAACGGCATTGTCAATTTTTCAACTGCGTTGTTTTTCCAGAAATTTAAAAACTAATTAGAAGTCACTGGAAGTAAATTAACTTTATTATCGGATGTTACAGTCCCAGGTAATCTAAATTTTACAAAAAGTTCGCGTAAGAATTTAATAGTTATTATTGTAGTAGGTCGTTTACACTTCAATATAACGGCCCATTTTGAGAACATGTTGACCACAATTAAATACTATGAAACATTTAGTGATCCATTAAAATTCATATGTAATCTTACCCAGAGTTTATTCATACCTGATAATTTGTAGCTGGTCATTTTGCTGCTGAATTACAACCATTGCAGTTTTTAACTGTATTTTGAATATCTTTGTTCAATGTTTGTATATACTTCTGAGATGAGGTAGTATTTACATTGCTCAGACTGTTGTACTCATTTTTATTGCCATATTCACAATGTTTCAGCCGTTGTACGTTCCGACCATTTTCAGGAGCTTGGGATTTAGAATGAAGGGCTCTGATCGAAAGTTCAAGCAGAAGGTCAGAGCGCACAATGGCCGAAATTTTGTGAATATAGCAATAAAGGTGAGAACAACAGTCAAAACAATGTAAATAATGTATCTTTGTTCAAGTGTAACTTCTTATCAAGGATTTTATTCTCACGATTCCCGGATCTCTTAGTTGTTTCAAATGGTTTTGTTTTTTGTTATTTTGTTTTGATTTTTTTGTAGTGATAATGGAATTACTACTCTTTCTGCGTACAATAGTATTTGATCACAAATAGAAAATGCTTTTTTTTATTCTTTCCACGATTCATTTTGATTTTACTTCATTTCGACATAGTATGTGAAAAAACGTATCCTTTTTAGGATGAATTTTGATATCGTATATCGTGACCGGCAGTTCCTTAATAGTGTTATGCACAAGGATTTTAGTTTAGCTTTCGGATTTCAGTGAAATAATCACCGTATCATCAAAATTGATTTTAAATTTCGATATCGATTTAGACAAAACATCTGCATGTCCCAATTTTACAGCAAAAGTTATAGCAAGCGATTCCTTTTCAATGTGAATGCAGCATTTTTGCGTATTTGTCAAACTTCTTGAAACGCGAGCGACTGCTTTACTGTACCGTCTTCGAATTTATACGCTCGTATGCCGCATTCACTCGCGTCTTACACGACTAGTATTTGTTGCTAGTGTCCTAATGTTTCAGCGATAACTATGAAACTAGTAGTTTTTTTGTTTTTTTGATTCCTTTAAAAGTATTTTGAGATACCGCAAGTCAATTCCATTTTTTACCCTTCTTAAGTAAATTATATATGTTTTACGTGTTTTATTTCCTCTGTAATATGTATGTCATCTATGTAAGCGACAGTCAAGCCAATATAATATACGTTATTTACTGGAGAGTATATGGGACTAATTTTACACCGAAGGGTAATCTTCTAAACTTGTAGAGCCTTTATATATATATATATATATATATATATATATATATATATATATATATTAATTGTTTTACCCCAAGAAAAGCGGTATCGCCACTGATGCGCAGGGGGCTACATAAGAGAGTAAAAGTTTAAGCAGGAGGAGAGTGAAGAGAAAAAAAAAACAGTTACAGTGGGTGTCAGAAAAAGTGCAAGAGAAGGATGTGAACACAGGGATAAAGACAGTTGCGAAAGTAGAGAGAAAGGAAAAGAACAAGATACACGGGGTGATGTAGAAAGAGTGAAGAGGAAGACGAACCAGTTACAGGGGGTAAAAGAGAAAGGGCAAGAGTAGGATGTGAACACAGGGATAAAGACAGTTGCGAAGGTAGAGAGAAAGGAAGAATAAGATAACGGGGTGATGTAGAAAGAGTGAAGAAGGAAGACGAACCAGTTACAGGGGGTAAAGAGAAAGGGCAAGAGTAGGATGTGAACACAGGGATAAAGACAGTTGCGAAGGTAGAGAGAAAGGAAAAGAACAAGATACACGGGGTGATGTAGAAAGAGTGAAGAGGAAGAACGAACCAGTTACAGGGGGTAAAAGAAAGGGCAAGAGAAGGATGTGAACACAGGGGTGAAGACAGTTGCGAAGGTAGAGAGAAAGGAAAAGAACAAGATACACGGGGTGATGTAGAAAGAGTGAAGAGGAAGACGAACCAGTTACAGGGGGTAAAAGAGAAAGGGCAAGAGTAGGATGTGAACACAGGGGTGAAGACAGTTGCGAAGGTAGAGAGAAAGGAAAAAACAAGATACACGGGGTGATGTAGAAAGAACGAAGGAGGGACTGGAGTCAAGTGGATAAGAGATGAGAATTGACGTTGCATTTAAATTCCTGGATGTTGTAGCCGTCAGGAAAGCGGGAAATACAAGAGAAAAAGCTGCTGGAGAGAGATTCTCGGCTGCCTTTGGTTTATTTAACTGTAAAAGAGTGGGACCTGTTGCCAGTCTGGTTACTCGAGTAAATTCTTGGAGCATCAGTGATCTAACTCATCGGAGCCGATATAAAAATATTTGTAGAATAGGCAGAGGGAAGCCACATCTCGCTGGTGAGAAAGTGGCTGGAGTCGAGAAGCCAGGTCTGGACCGATCACACTACAAATTTTTCTTTGCAGCCTATCGAGAACCCTGAGGTGAACAGCAGGGCGCCAGACCAGATATGACAACAGTATTCTATACACGGTTGGATAGTTGATTTGTATATGTGCAAGATGGATTCAGGTGGAAAAAAAACTTCCCGGCCCGACACAGTGACCCCACCTTCCTAGAAGTCAGTCACTCATTTCAGTGCCATACGTGATAAACGCTTGGGTGATCATGTCTCGAATAAGATATGACTGACTGGGCAGAAGATTATCACACAGTAAGTTACCATTGCTTTCTGTGATAGACTGGTTGCCAGCCAAGGCTACAGAAGCTAATCTGTCCTGTTATTTAACCCATAACTGGAGGGAAGACACGGATTAATACCTTTCCCAAGGGTATTTGCGCGTAAGTGAATGCAAGAAATTCAGCTGGAATTCGAACTCGGCTCCCCGAATCCGAGTTCCGAGTCGATATCTGTACCACAACGCACATATTGAAGCATTAATAGTTAAATAACCTGCGATTTCTCATCCACTTCAGTTGAAAGATTTGCTTCAGACAGGTCAATTTTTTAAAAATTTCCAATATTTAATTTTGCAAATATATCCTCTGAAGTTGGTAGTGGATATACATGTGGAAGGAAGCAGTCATTCAGCCCAATCAAAAAATCTGCGCATAAACGGATCTTATTATTTTTCTTTAGAATGTAATTTGTTGGCTCGAATCATTCTGAATAACCTATTTTTTTAATAACTTAATAAGTTCGGTGTTAATAGACTCCAACGAAGCAAAAGATATATTTCTTTTTTGTTAAAAACTGGTATCACATTTTTATTAATTGGAAAAACATCCCTTTGACTGTGTACATTTTCTCAACTCCTCAGACAAATACTCGTAAATTTATGAATGTAGACGAAATTTTTCTACATAAATATTGAATTTTCTTCGTCAACTATTTATACTAAGCGAGAGAGACTTTTTTCCCATGTGAATTCGAAGCCACAACTATGCCTTCATTGCTCTGCACGAAGAAAACACAATCAAGAAATATAATGTCACTGGGGATCGACGTTGGCTTGCTGAATTCTGTAATCTATATATATATAAAAGGCAATCTGTGAGTCTGTGTGTGACTGTTCCCTATGCACGCCTATATTTTTTAAGCTACGCCATTCAAACTTTCTACAGACATATATCTACAGGAAAGCCAGGTCGACACATACTTTTCGAGTTTAAGTTCAGCAATTTTCCCTTTCACACTTTTTGGCCAATGGACACGATTGTTTACATTTGCTCTGTAAAACACCTAAGATCTAAGATGGTTGCTGAATTACGTCACAGAAATCAAATCTAACGTGTCAAACGCGACTAAATTTTTTTTATTAAAAAAATGAGCCTTTATATTTAATTTTTATTCCAACGTTTTATGTCACAGAAATCAAATCACGTGTCAAACGCGACTAAAATATTTTTATTAAAAAAAAAAGCCTTTATATTTAATTGTTGTTCCGATGTTTTAAAAATTCATTTGGTCAACAAAAAAAATGTGAATATTTTTTCCCGTAATTTCGAAACAAAAGAAATATTTTTTTTAAAAAAAAAAGTAATTTTTCAAACCAAAACAAAATATGTAAAATAAAAAGTAGCATCTTCTCCTACTACTAAAATGTTCTGAGTTGCACGGGCAACGCCGGGCTATGATGCTAGTCAGAATATAAATCTTACTTCTGATCGATCGAACTTTCTTCCTACTTATCAGCGCCAGTATTTATGCTACTTGGTCGACGTGTCCACGTCATATTCTGGAGAGGTAGGTTCATCTTTACCAGAAGAAGACAGAAGACAATGGCTGACATTGCATTTCAATTTTTAAAGTTCTAAGTTGACTGAAAAGCTAGAAAACGGAAGAGATTCTTCTTCTTCTTCTTTTTCTTCTTCTTTTTCTTCTTCTTCTTCTTTTTCTTCTTCTTCTTTTTCTTCTTCTATGGGCCCTGTCCTTTCAGGACGTAGGCGATCATGGCTTTCTATCTCTATCTATCCCTAGTGGCTCTTAGCACGCTTTCTTCTGCTAAGCCAAGCGACTGCCGTTCTGTCATCCATGTGCTCAGGCCCTTCAAATATGTTATCCACTGCTTTCCCCGGTCTATTTTTCCCTCAACTTGGCCTGTTAGTATCAGGTTCTCCAGGCCCTCCTTTCTCATGCATGTCCCAGGAACTTTAGCTGTCTCATCTTGATGCTCAGTATTAATTTCGTTTTCGTTTCCATCATTTCCAAAACCTCATCATTGCTCACATGCTCAGTCCATGATATCCGCAGCATCTTTCTGTAGAACCACATTTCAATTAGGCTTACGGCCTATCACGTTGAATACACCGGTTCTCGCTCGATCACCGAAGTTAAGCAACGTTGAACCTGGTCAGTACTTAGATGGGTGACCGCTTGGGAATACCAGGTGCTGTAAGCGTATAGTGACGGATGTGCGTTGTGGTGCAGTGGATATCGTCTCCGAAAGAGAAATCGGTCAGCCGAGTTCGAATTCCAGTTAAATGCCCTGCATTCACTTAAGCACTGGTAACTTTGGGAAAGGTATTAATCGGTCCCTTCCCTCCATTTATGGGTTAAATAACAAGGTAGGACTTGTTGGTTTATCGGAATAATTACCGTGGAAGTATTTATAGTAAATGCACAGGAAAGTTACCTTACAGCAATAGAAAATTCACCAAAACAGAGTTGCCAGTTTAGGACCAGTAAAATTACAGATTCTACTCCTGATTTTATCAAGAATCTCTAAATATACTGTAAGAGCACGGGACCATATGTGACAGAAATATTCGAAGCAAGGACTAAAAGCACACTTATAAATACGTAAGATAGACTCTGTCGAAAAAATCAGTCATTAAACCGTTAATTAACGTTTCTAGTAGTAGACTGAGCAACTGATTTTGTATAACCTTTCTACTTCATATCAATGGAAAATGTTAGTCAAAGCAGGCGTAATGTGTCACTCTCTTGGATGTTAGCATCAGCCATGATGATGAAAGTTAAACAACATTCCCTCAGGTTAACTCTCACAACAGACTACAAGTGGAATGACTATGTCGAATCCATAATCTGCTGCTAAAAACGTCGGTTCTCTGTGTAGGGCCAGGAAGTTTTACCCGCCTGAAACCATCTTGCATATATATGTCTACCATTCGCCCTTGCATTGAATACTGCTACCATATCTGGTCGGGTGCTCCTACTATACACCTAGGTGTCCTTGACAAAATCCAGCGGAGAACCTGTTATGTTATCGATCCCGACCTAGCAGCCCAGATACAGTCACTTTCTCACTGGCGCAATGTGGTTTCTCTGTGTTTCTTCTAGAAGTACTTTCACGGCTTCTGCTCCGACAAACTTAGGTTTGGTTCTCCCTATGCATGAATTTGCTTGAGCCACAAGATTAGCGACTAGGTCCCACCGTTTTACTGTGAAACTAGTAAAATGTAAACACACATTCTACTCCAGCTTCTTTTCACGCACATTCCGCCTGCAGAATTTCCTTCCGTTTACTTGCTTCCCTGACAGCTACAATCTCCAGGAGTTTAAGTGTAAAGCCAATAGTCATCTTCTATCTTGTTAACTTGCATCCTATCTCTCATGCTCCTTTCTCCGTCCACTCCCTTCTTAGTATCTTAAACCTTCACTTACCCATGTCCTGACACGCCCTGTCACTCTTTCTCATAACTTTCCTCCTATATAAACCCCTGCGCATCAGTGGCACTAGACTGCCTTGCTTGTGGCGATATGATTATAAAAAAATACCAACCTCTTTAGGTTATTTAATGTCAAAATCTAAATATCTTGCCCTTAAATTTATGCTTTCAAGTGCAAATACTTTGTACAAAATTTTATACTTTCAAAACTAAAGATATGTTTTTTTTAGATATATACTTTGTAGATAATAAAACGTATTGTTGATAATTTTACTACAAAAATGTACTTCTATAATTTTTAATGTTTCATTATTATTTTAATATAACAATTTTATTTTTTGGTCATTTTCTTATAAAAATGTAGTGTTTGTTTTTGCTTGTGGGTTAGCCAAATGGGACCCTAACAAGTACTACCACCATGGGTCAGGGTGGATCTGAGAACAACAACAGTTTAAAAGTGGTTACACGCTTCTCAAAACCTGCGATCTCCTGATGATAGGCCTTGCTGCCAGATGTAGTCTATTGTCATACCCAGATCTAAACATATTTATAAATGGAACTTTGTCTGTGTGTGTGTGTCCCCGTTACCTATAGAATCCGAAACGGCTGAACCGATTTTCTTGAAAGTTTACACGGTTGTACTATAAGTGTCTACGAGTGTTCTTAGCTAGGTTTTGTGTCGAGGTACCCCCCGAAGAATATCGAAAATCGATAATCGAAAAAATCGGGTTATAGAAAGAGTGGTCCGATTTTAATCAAATTTGATACACTCAGAGACAAAGACATAAGAAACGATATTCAGAAGTTTCAAGGTTGCAGTCAAATAAGTCATCCTCGGATGACTTATTTGACTCCGATATTGGAAATCGATACCCCGATATCCTACCGGGTCTGATCAAAATCAGTTTTTCAGTCCTTTTATTTTAGTTTTTGCTTCGGGTTTGGCTCTAAGTAGGTATAATTGTAGTTTTTAGTCTCAGCCATGATACCATTTCCTCAGAGGACTTATTTAGCCTTCAAAATTCAGTTTACAACGAAAAAAACCTATTTGATATCGATACCAGGAAATCAAAATTCGATTTACATCCATTCATTTTTCTTTCCGTCTACGCTTTCGCTTTAACTGGAAACAACTATTGCTTTTTAGTTTTCCGTGCCAACGTCCAAAGAGTCTGAGCTCCAGAACCATGGATTAGTTTTAAAGCTTTCATTACAACCGAGCAACGCCGGGTTATACTGCTAGTTATTAATAGTTGAGATGAAAGAAACTTACCGATTCGTATGACATAAAGAAGAGTAGGGAAAAGAAAGAAACTAAGAAAGAACGTTGATAAATGGAAGAACTGATGATGAAAAGGATAGAAAAATAGAAAGATAAATAAAACATGAAAGAGAGTGAATAAAATAATGAATAAGAAAAATAACACAATAACTGAAAGAGAGCTACAAAGAAAGGAAACTTTTTAAAAAGACATTAAAGATTAAAAGACACAAGGAAAGAAAGAAACAGAGTAGAATAAAGATAAAAAGAATCGGAAAACAATGAATGAAAGATAACAAAAGGAAAATAATTAAGAGGAAACTCGAAAGAATATACAGCGGGTTTGCTTATGTATTGTTTTCCCGATTGTAGTGGGAGTCAGTTCTAGTGAAGGGTATATTGTATATTGTTGCAGGTTAACGGAATTTGGCCTTGTTGTAGATAGCCCACTATAAGTCATAAAATGATTACAAATCAAGAAAGGCAATTTGAGTAGAAAAATAACATTTTATATATACACTTATAAATTAATAGTTTTACAATTGAAGTAATACATGAATTATAGGTCCAACGGAGGTTAAAATGTTCATGGCAAATAATAAGCTGAAAGAGAATTAATGCTTAGGAATGTGGGGAACCTGTAAGTGAGGAATGTCTTTGATTTAGTCGCTCGTTATGTCAGTAAGTAGTTTTGAGACAGAGTAGAAGGAAATAGGCAAGCGTAGTAGCCGCTTGACTTAGGTCAAGGGGATATTGATTACACTCTTCTCCTCGAGATCTGCCTGCTGGGGTCTGTCTATGTCCGCTTTTTATATCTTCTTTTTGGATCACAGCAGCTCGTTTGGGATTTCACACTTCTGGGCTTCCCATTGGTTCTGGGCTTCCCACTGGTTCTGGGCTTCCCATTGGCTGATAAATAAAATTCGCATAGGCTCGCGAAATTGAAATTTAATATTTGATTAATTTTTATTTTTCAACCGGAACATCTGCGCGGATCCACCTGCGCAAAGACGACTTTTGGTCGTTATAGAGCAAACATCGTTAAACTTTTTGGTCGTTATAGAGCAAACATGCTGACCCTCGCTTTGTTAGGTCGGTATCACCACAAATAAACCAAAAGAAAAGGTAGATAAGAACGAATGAAAAGAAAAGGAAAGAAGGCCTGAAATAACCGAAAAATTATAAAATTAAAAACGTGCTAAGGTAATAAATAAGCTCAAAGATAAAGGAAAATAAGAAAGAAAAAGCGAAAAGAAAAATTGAAAAAAACTTGAAGGAAATGAAGAAATAAGTACGGAAAGTAAAAAAGGAAACGAAAGTGAAAGAAAGATAAATAAGAGGGAACACAAAAAAAATAAAAAATGAAAAAAAAAATTAAAGAAAAAAATAAAAAATTGTTAAAAGAAATAATTTTTGTTAGTTTGAAATAAAAATACGAAAAAAAAGAAAAAACGAAAAACTGAAAGAAAGGAAAAGCAAGAGAAATGAAGGAATGACAACACAAAACTGAAATAAATAAATATCAAAAGCAAAAAAAGTAATAAAATATGAGAAAAAAGAATGAGAGAAAGAAAAACGAAATAGAAAAGAAAGATAAAAAGGAGAATGACAAAAAAGAAAGAAAAAGCAAAAAGGAAAGAAAGACAAAAAAGAAAGAAAGATAGAAACAAACTAGAATCATATAAAGAATGAAGAAATAACAAGATAAATTAATTAAAAACAAGCTAGAAATAAATAAAGAAAGAATTTTTGAGAAAAAAGAGGAAATATTAAAAAGGAAGAAAAAGATAGAAATGAAAAAGCAAAACGTAAGGAAGAAAGAAAAAATAAAACCTACAAGAAATGAAAGACGTAAATGTTAGACAAAGAAAGAAAGAAAGAAATAAAGAAAGAAAGAATTTTTGAGAAAAAAGAGGAAATATTAAAAAGGAAAAAAAAGATAGAAATGAAAAAGCAAAACGTAAGGAAGAAAGAAAAAATAAAACCTACAAGAAATGAAAGATGTAAATGTTAGACAAAGAAAGAAAGAAAGAAAGAAAGAAAGAAAGAAAGAAAAAAAAATGGATGGAATGTAGAAATATAAATAATAAATAAAAAATTAAGAGAATACATAAAGAAGGATATAAAATATATAAAAAAAAGATTTAAAAGAACAAGATAAAACGGAAAGGGTGAATGATTTATAAGAAAGAAAGAAAGAAAGAAAGAAAGAAAGAAAGAAAGAAAGGGATTCCGAAAGAATATGTGATAAAAAAATAAAACTGAAAACAGTTAAAAAAACAGAAGACAGAGAACAAGAAAAAAGAAAAGGAGAAATTTAAAAGAAAGCAACAAAGGATAAACGAAAGAAAGAGAAAAAGAAAGAAAGAAAGAAAGAAAGAAAGAAAGAAAGAAAAGTGGCAATAACCTTTCAGAGTTATACTCAATTTCATATGATAACCAGAAATTTTCATATCCATTACCTTATGTATTTCTACGCAGACACACAGATACACACACGGCCAGCGGCTTCTTTCGTAAAGACAAATAAATCATTTTCATAGTTTACAATCAGACATAAGTTTAAACAGAATGACACAAAGCTCCTTATATACATGTACATCAGTTCACCTGGTAGGAATTTCCGTTTACCATTTATCATTTCTGCTGATATTTTGGAACGCTGCCTACGTGTCTAAGAAAAATCTCAATATTATGGTCATAAATAGTGATGGAGATTTTGCATTATACATTTTCGAATATAAATAACGAAATAGATGACTACAACTATAGAAATACTTATGTGGATAGATCACATGCATATAGATAACTACAGATCGTCGAGCATTTACGTACATTCGAAATCAGTCTCTGGAAAGGGGAAAAAACATATTATTATATTAAACTATAATGAAGGTGAATCAAAAGTTTTTCCTCCGTGATTTTTAGATAATAAAAAATGAAAATTTTAGACAACGTTTTATATTATTTGCACTATTTATATTAAGACTATTATCCTCAAATTTTATTCGTTAAGACTAAGTTTGGGTATATACAGGGTGTATCAAAAATACATTTGCAAACTTTTCGCGGAGGGTTCCACAAAACAAAAACAAAAGTCTATTGTATCGCCGTGGCGTATACGATCTACAGAGAAAGTGTGCTGCAGTATTTTTCAGCATAGTATCCGGTGTTAAATGGATATACGCAGAACAGTACAATAGTTACAATAAAAAACAAGACAGAACTTATGACACAGAGAGTAGGGGTTTAGATCGTAATAGTCGCTAAAATCTCCTTCTTCTATGTGCCCTGTCCCTTCAGGACGTAAGCGATCATGGTTCTCCACGTCTCCCTATCCCTTGTGGCTCCTAGTATGCTTCCTCCTGTTACTCCTGGCAACCCCCGTTCCGTCATCCACCTGATCAGGCCCTGCAGATATGTTATCCGCTGCCTTCCTTTGTCTCTCTTTCCTTCTATCTGGCCAGTCAGTATCAGGTTCTCCAGGCTCTCCTTCCTCATTGCATGTCCCAGGAACCTCAGTTGTCTCTTCCTGATGCTCAGTATCAATTTCCTTTTCGTTGCCATTCTTTCCAACACCTCATCGTTGCTTGCATGCTCAGTCCACGCTAAAATAATCAGTCCAAATATTACTCGAATGACACTCAAATATTAGTATTTATTTTAAGGCCAAAAATGGGGATGGGAAAAGGCTGTTGTTATTCTGTCTTACATTAACTAAGCTAGCTTCGTTCGCCGACTGAAGCAGATTATACACCAAAACACCACATTCTTACTTACCATTCTTACTACAAACACCATAATGTCCCAAGAACTCTGTGGAAATCTAACTAAACCTATATGTACCATTTGTCTGTGAGGAGTGGGAAAACCAATTTTATAATTGAAAAACCCGATGAGCATTTATACAATGAATAATACTACATACAAAAACTAAACAAAATTGTTGTTAGTAATAAAAAAAAAAACCGTAATCCTTAATCGTAGCAGAAACATTACTTAGTTGGGCAAAATTTCAGCAGAGCTCGTAGAAATCACACACTCACTCAAACACAACCACAAATACGAAAATAAACACACTCGAAAACGAAAATTGCCGCACATCTACCAGGGAACTAACATCTCTAGTCACCTAACGGGAGATGGGTTGGGGAATTAAACTAAAGAAAGTAAGGGAAAAAAATAAAAGTAGAGCCAATGAACATACATACCCTAGCTAAGTTTAACCATGGCGAAAACAAAAAGGAAAACATAAACTATCCTACATTCGGGTGGGGTTAAATATGTTTACTACAGGATCCCTAATATTCTAATATCTAACCGTCATTAAAATGCCACTCCAGGTCAGCTCTTTTCACTCGACAATTTCCCGTAAGATTTTCCCACATTTTGCCAATTTCTGATGGAGGGAGTCATCGCCTTTCATGATAGTCGAATATTACGCCTCGAATGCTACTATTCTTTACTTAAATAGACAATTTCAGACCATGGGTTATTCTATTATTGAAAGTGCTGCATGTGTGTCGGCCACTCAAAACAAAGTCTATATAAACTCTGTCCGCAAATCGTGTTTCGTTGAATATAACGAACAAGGAAATTTTTATGAGTTTTATTTTATTCAGTTTTTGTAGTCCTTACAATTTTACGTTTTGTCCTTCAGCCTTCATCATTTGTATATCGATCCAGGGAATTCTGAAAGTCTTGAACTGAAAACCCTTTAACTAGATCTACGGAGGAAGGCTATTCTCGGTCACTGCTCATATACAGGGATATCTACTTCTTATTTTAGTACTGTCCAAACATTTCCCGTTTCCGTTGAGCCCAGGTACAGATAACCCGATTACTTGTCCGTTGTAGAACAAGGGTCTAATAGATTAAAGCGTTGGTTCGTGAACTCGATGACGTCGTTGTCGCGAGTTCAGTCCATAGGTCGTTTAGCGTGCACTTGAACGCTGTGGAAGTACTAAAATTGATAAATAGAAGATTTCCCTAGACATGAGCAGTAAACGAGAACATTCTACCCCATAGATTTAATTAAGTGTTCACTTCAGAGCTCGACAATTACTCAAATCAATATACACCTCAGGAAGTTTGGAGGGCACAGCGTTGTGATAATAACAGAGATTAGGACAATATCCCGAATATCAGTCAGTTAAGTGCCATACGTGATACGCGCTTAGGCGATCATGTCTCGAAGGAGACATGAGTGACTGGGTAGAAGATTTTCCTGCAGTAGTTTATAATTACTTTTTGCGGTAGACTGATTGCCAAGTAAGGCTATAGAACTAAATCTGTTCTGCTATTTAACCCATAGCTAGAAGGTGAAGAGGCGGATTTATATCTTTCCCAAGGGTATTTGCAATTAATTCGACTGGAATTCGAACTCTGCTCTCCGCTTTCTTGTTTCTCTCTCTCTCTCTAATTGTGTGTGTGTGTGTGTGTGTCTGTGTGTGTGTCTGTGTTTCCTTGAATATGACGAACAAGGATCAATTTGTAAACTTTTTTATTCAGTTTTCATAATCCTTACAGTTTTACTTTTTATTATTGCTAAGAGCGTGTAGTAATTGTTCATATTGATTATTGCTTTGAGTGCTCTTTTTAATACTTTCTTCTTCATCTTCTTCTATATGCCATGTCCCTTCAGGGCGTAGGCGATCATGGCTTTCCATGTCTCCCTATCCATGGTAGCTATTAGAGCGCTTTCTCCTGTGAACCCACCCAAACGCCGCTCTGCCATCCACCTGCTCAGGCCCTTGAAATGTTTTTTTTTTAATTTTTATTTTTAATCATATCACCCCAAGCAAGTCGATAACGCCACTAGGAGTGAAAAGATTGGAAAAGAGAAAACCGGAAACCGCATCCTAAGCAAGAAACAAGGGATGCGCCTCTTCACCTGTTCAATAGACGTGGGTGGAGTGTGAACCGGGCGATAGTTTAGTTTATCTACTCCAATTGAAAGAAAAGTGAGAAGATTGGAAAAGAGAAAACCGGAAATCGCATCCTAAACAGGAAACAAGGGATTAGCCTCTTCACCTGTTCAATAGACATGGGTGGAGTGTGAACCGGGCGATAGTTTAGTCTATCTACTCCAATTATGTCATCCGCTGCTTTCACCTGTCTCTCTTTCCCTCTATCTGACCTGTGAGTATCAAATTCTCCAAGACTTCTTTCCTCATCACGTCCCAAGAGCTTTAACTGTCTCCTATGATGCTCAGTATTAATTTCGTTTTCGTTTCCATCCTTTCTAAAACATCAGCAATCTTCCATGCTCGATCCATGATATCCGCAGCATCCTTCTGTAGAACCACATTTCAGTTGCTTCAAGTTTTTTCTTCATCTTTGATGATATTGCCCAGCATTCAGTGACATATTGAAGAACAGATATCACATAGCAATTCAGAAGTCTTATTTTTGTTTCTAGCAAAATTTTCCTGTTTCGTATAACTCTGCTCAGCTTCTGGAATGCGTCCTTCGCCATTCCAGTTCGCCTTCGGATCTCAGTGTCGCACTTTTAGTCTTCCGTTAGAACACTTCCGAAGTACTTAATTTTTTTACTTACTTGGTTTTAGTATCCCCAACCTGTTCTTGGCATTTTGAACTCCTCCTTTTGCTGATGAGCATACATTCAGTTTTCTTGTAGTTTATTTGTAGTCCTTTCTTTTGACTTTCTTCATCTACTTTTTTGAGAAGGTCTTTTTTTGAAAACAGGACGAATATTTTTGTTCGATTTTAGTATAATTTGATTTTGTTTCCTGTAGTGTGTTGTGTAAATATACTTAATTCATACTGGAACCTTTGTCTATGTATTTTCTAGTCTTCTTCTTCATGTGCCATCTACCTTCAGGACGTAGGCGATCATGGATATCCCTCTCTCTTGTCGCTTTTTTTCAGTTTTTTTCTCTTCGTATCTCCCAAACTCCGCTCCACTATCCATTTGCTCAAGCCTATCAAGTATACTCCAGGCTGCTTTCCACTGTCTCTCGGTCCTTCTATCCGTCTTATGAGTATTAAACCCCCCAGGCCCTTTTTCCTCATTTGCTTGTCCCAGGAACTTAATCTGTTACTTCCTGATGTTAAGTATAAGTTTTCTTCTCGTTTGCATTCTCTCCAACACCTCATCGTTGCTGGCGTGCTCAGTCCATGGTATCCTCAGCATCTTTCTGTAGAACCACATTTCTATTGCCTTTCCTTCATCCTTGATGAGAACGTTCTACATTCATTTCGATACAGACGGACAGATATCACATAACAATCCAGCACTCTTTTCTTTGTTTCCAATGCGATTTTCCTGTCTCCAAGCTGTATATAATTTCTGTTATTCTGAAAAAAGAAAAATATTTTTTCAGTTGGGGCATAAAGTGATATCTTAAATTTTACACCCATTCACAACAAAGTAGGCAGCCATTAGCATTTCTGATTTCTTCCTTTTTATGCTCTGTCTCATCAGTCCGTAGGCGATCATGGCCCTCAACATAGTGTACAATACTGTCTAATATATTAGGTTATCCCAAAAGTTCGTAAACACTTGCAAAAAATTGAAAACAACAAAAATTATTGCTCAAAATAAAGACCATCATTTTCCAAGACTTTCTGCTATCGATCTGCAAGCTTTTGGATCTGGTCCAAGTACCATTCCGCCGGCTTCGAATCAAAAAATTCTTGACACGCTTCCTCGACGTCATCAAACGAGTCGAATCGGCGGCCCATCAGAAAGTGTTGCATTGAGAGGAAAAGGCCGTACTCTGATGGAGCACAGTCAGGACTCTAGGATGGATGTGGCAGAACCTCAACGCCGTCCAGCTCTTCAAACTTGTCTTTGGTCTTCCTGGCGGTGTGTGGCTTGGCATTGTCCTGCTGCATCAAAACGTGCTTTCGGTTGATCAGAGCCGGGTACTTTTGCTTCAACTTTTCGTAGTCCCACTCAAGTTGCTGACAGTAAAGTTCGGCACTGATGGCACGACCATTCGGAATCAACTCAAAATGCACGATTCCTTCAAAGTTCCACCAAACGCACAACATGACTTTCTTGCCGAATCGATTTTGTGTTCAATTTTTCGCAAGTGTTTACGAACTTTTGGGACAAACCTAATAATACCTGGTGATTTCTGTATTGCAATTTCAATTGTTGTTCTTTCTCCTTATGTATTGTCCCAAATAATTCCAAATGAGCAATAGAGCCACGACTAAGCTGACGCACCTCTTGTCTACACGCAACATCAAGGCTGGCTTTTTTTGTAGATTTCTAAAAGGAATTTCACCCTGAAAATTATCTCACCATGACTGGACGTTGATTTGTTCTATTTTCCACTTGAACATCTTTTTAATATTTGAGTTTCTCGGTTTTTATTTTTTTAAGTTTCGATTTTGTAGGCGGCTTTTCGGTGCATGCGAATAGGTTAGGTGGCTAACAATAAGACCTTCCCTTAGCAGTAACAGATTTTTCGATTTCGGCTGTTGCGGTACAGTGGATATCGGCTCGGAACGAGAAACCGGGGAGCCGAGTTCGAATTCCAGTTGAATCCATTGTATTCACTTACGCGCAAATACCCTTGGGAAAGGTATTAATCCGTCTGCTTCCTTCCAGTTATGGGTTAAATAGCAGGACAGATTGGGTTCTATAGCCTTGGTCGGCAACCAGTCTACCGCAGAAAGCAATGGCAACCTACTGCGGGATAATCTTCTGCCCAGTCAGTCATGTCTCTTTCGAGACATGATCATCCAAGCGTGTATCACGTATGGCACTTAACTGTCTGAATCACCAAGGAATGTGTCCCTTTTTAACCGATGTAACGGATGATGCGTTATTTAGTCATATTTTTAGGCATTCTCATGAATTCAAAAAAATTGTTTTTATATAAAAATTTCCTTCTCCGATATAAAGAATTATAAAGATGGCTATTGATCTCTATCTACCTACTTGGTTTCTTATCAGAGTTTATATTTGTTATGGTGCCCTATCTGCAGGAATAGGCTTTTCCTCCTTCTGTAAATACTAACCGAGGTGACTGTCGGAGAGACAGCTGTGAAGCAGTCTAGAGACAGTCAAGACGCAGAGTAACTATACCATTCGGACATACATATCTATTTGCTGATAACTAGCACTTATTATTGTATATATGTTCTGTTATCCTAATACTTTGTTTAAACCTACCTACTTGTTTCCGTGTCTTTCTTCCTGGCCACAACAACTTGCCGATGAAGATTCCTACCTACTTGTTTCCGTGTCTTTCTTCCTGGCCACAACAACTTGGCAATGAAGATTCCTACCTACTTGTTTCCGTGTCTTTCTTCCTGGCCACAACCACTTGGCGATGAAGATTCCTACCTACTTGTTTCCGTGTCTTTCTTCCTGGCCACAACAACTTGGCGATGAAGATTCCTACCTACTTGTTTCCGTGTCTTTATTCCTGGCCACAACAACTTGGCGATGAAGATTCCTACCTACTTGTTTCCGTGTCTTTCTTCCTGGCCACAACAACTTGGCAATGAAGATTCCTACCTACTTGTTTCCGTGTCTTTCTTCCTGGCCACAACCACTTGGCGATGAAGATTCCTACCTACTTGTTTCCGTGTCTTTCTTCCTGGCCACAACAACTTGGCGATGAAGATTTGCCACAACAATCTTCTAGATGAAGTACATTCACCACGACTGAGGGTATTAATCTCATTCACATTGTAAGAGCATAGTAGTAATTGATGTTGAAGATTTTGTTCAGTATTCAAAACGAAATCAAGATGCTTTGACCGGTTTCAAAACAAGATTTTCACAGAGGGTTTCTAAGTTTTTGTTAGAAGGGCTTCTATTATCTTTAAACATGATTTACAATTAGATATTTCAAAATGACAGTATTATCTACAACTTTTTTACTTACGCGTGCAGGAAATTCGATGTGGGTGTTTAAGTACTTCCTTAACGAACTAATATTACTTAAGTGGTTAATTTGATATCTGCTTAAAAAGCTAATCGTGTGAAAAATGTGTTCGTTTTTGCGACGATCGGTTGAATATGACCGGTTGTTGTTATATGATCTTCTATCGCCACGAGAGCCTCAGTAGCGTTGTTTCATATACGAACTCATGAAGATGCAAAAGAATTTAGATCTACTTCGAGTGGACTAATTTTAAATGCAGTCGACATTAACGGGTTGAATACGAGAAGAAAAGAAATAATTATGGCCGTAACATCTGATAAGAAAATTTATTGCCTCTTCCTCCTATTTTAACGCGCATACCTTACACACGAGTTTGTCTATCGTTACTACTTGAAGAAACCTACGGTAAAGAGGAGAAACACATAATCCGAACAGTTTTTCCATTTTGTCTCTTTATATCCCTCCCCCACCACGCACTCACTGAGATATATATATATATATATATATATATATATATATATATATATTGAATTTTTAATACTTAGTTTTTGGTAATAATAAGGTTGACCGGTGCACATTTGTACTAAAAAGTGTTCAATACAATTATTCTCTCAAACACTCTTCCCATCTACCCAACCCTCAGTCTCGGTATCCTTACCCGTCTATCACCCTCCTTCTGACATTTCCTATATCTAACCACTCTTTCTCTTTACCTTCCCCTATATAACCCCTTGCACAAGAGTGGCAGTGGAATGCCTTAATTGGGGTGAAATGATTAAAAAAAAAACTTTTGAATATTTGCCATTTTTAAACGAGTTATAACGCGACCTAGGTTTCTGCCATGAGTGGTGTCTTCAGGCGGTTTTTAATTACTGATTTTACCTTTTACCGTTTTTCTTCTTAAGAAGCTCACGGAATGGTGTTTTATCTGAACGCTCACGTGGCAGAGAATTTATGAACATGCAATTTTTAAATCACAACGAAGTATTGCGTTTTTATCCATGGTTGTGTGAACGTAAGAGGTATTTTTTAGTGTGGATGCATTTAGTCATAATTTCCGTTCTTTCATTCAACAGTTCGTTTTGTTTGTGAATAGCATAATTTTAAACTTTTCTTCTTGCCACAGTCGACATATTTTGCCAACATTGTAAGGCTTGGCTGTTTTAACAATGCTCCACGTTATGTATGGGTCTTTTTCATATTTTGATTTTAATTTCCTCACGTGGCTAGCCAATTTTGTACAGTTTTAAATTTTTCTACTTTGAATGTAGACCTGTGATTAAACCACATGGTTTTATTATTATTAAAAATTGTCTGAAGACAGCACTTATGGTAGAAACCTACGTCGCGTTATAACTCGTTTAAAAATGAAAATGTTGGTGTAATGGATATAGGCTTGGATTGAGAATTCAAAGAACCAAGTTCGAATTCCAGCTGAATTCGTTGCATTCACTTACGCGCAAATACTCTTTGAAAAGGTATTAATCAATTTCTTATCCCACAAGCTATGGGTTAAATACCAGGACCGATTAGGTTCTATAGCCTTCGTTGGCAACCAGTCTTCTACAGGAATAAATAGAAAACTACTGCGGGAAAATCTTTTGCCTATTCACTTATGAATCGATAGGGTCATGATCGCACAATCGTTTATCACGTAATTACGTATGGTACATTACTAACTGACTGATATTAAAAAAAAAAATATATATATATATATGGGGAAATTAATCATATGTCAAAATCCTACATTCGTGTATCCTTGTGTGTGTGTGTGCTTGCGCGCGCGTGTGTGTGTACGCACAAACTCGACATTTTTGAAAAAGACATCAGAGTAATGAAGAATCTTTAATGGCAGCAAACTGCCTGCATACGAACAGGTAACAAGTTCAGCAGATTTACAAAGATAGTTTTGAGCGTAAGATATGATGTGTATTTTCACTGGATCTGTTCAACTTGTACAGCGAGAATATTCTGAGGACCCTAGATGCTATTCCAGGACTTGTAATCTGAAGCCACAATTTGAACAATATAAGACACGCAGATGATACAGTGCTGATTGCACTGAAAGGATACTACAAGACCCCCTACAGAAGGTAGCTGAAGAGAGTGACAAAAAAGGACTACAAATAAACAGCAAGAAAACTGAATGCATGGTCATCAGCATAAAGAGCAACCCAAAATGCTAAATACAGGTGGACGACACTAGAATCAAGCAAGTACAAAAATTTAAGTACCTTGGAAGTGTTCTAATAGGAGATGGAAAGTGCGACACAGAGATCCGAAGGCGAATTGGCATGGCGAAGGACGCGTTCTAGAAGCTGCGTAAAGTATTAAGACACAGGAAACGTTTACTAGAAACAAAGAAGAGAGTACTATATTACTATGTGATGTCAGTTTTTCAATACGGCAGTGAATGTTGGACAATATCATCGAAGATAAAAGAAAAACTTGAAGCAGCGGAATTGTGGTTCTACAGAAGGATGTTGCGGATATCTTGGATCAAACATGTGAGCAATGATGAGGTTTTAGAAAGGATGGGAACGAAAATAAAATTAATACTGAGTGTCAGTAAGAGTCAGCTAATATTACTGGGACATGCAATGAGGAAGAAGGGCATGGAGAACCTGATACTAACAGGCCAGATATAGAGAAAATGGGGCCAGAGGAAGGCAGCGGAAAATATATTTGACGGAAAATGCAAATGGATGACAGAACGGGGGTTGCGTGGTGTAACAGGAGAAGGCGTGCTAAGAACCACCAAAAATAGGGAGACAATCGCCTACGTCCTGAAAGGACAGGGTACATAGAAGAAGAAGATATTCATTCAAATTGTTTCATTGTATAATGCAAACATTTTTTTCTTTTTTTATACTTGTCCTTTCCAGTTCTCTACTCAGTTTTTTTTTTAATGTAAAGATGAAATTAACCAATGGAGATGCCGTTGTTTTTTCTGACCCAAACACTTTCGATCTTTTCCAAGATAATCTTGAGGGGTAAATTTCAAAGACGAATTTATTGTAATTGGGATGTAATTATTTTGAAATTTTTGCTTTGTAGCAATGGAGTCTTTTATAAAGTATTTCCTCCTCAGTATCTTTATATTGATCAGAGATTTGACGGTAAATTCGTAGAAATGCAAAATGGCATTTAATGTTCGTCATATGCACTTTAATATTTTTCTGCTAGACTCCTATTAAATTTGTTGGAAAGTTGGTTGATAGTGAAGGGCCTTGAGAACTGAAGTTTTCTTGTGGATCATCGTCGCCAATTTGTTGTGGGTTGTGGTGGCGAAACCTCGTCGCACAGTTGTAGTGACCGGTTTGTACCGGAAGTAAAACACGGAACACAGGAGGTAGGGTCAAAACAGTGTATTAGTATAACAAAGTAAATGTTAGTAGTAAGTGAATAGATATAAGTAAATCCAAACGGTACAGTTATGCAGCTTATTGCCTAATTAGTAGCTGGCTTTAACTGCGAACTTAACTGCAGTATTTAATTGCCTTCCCACTTTAGACAAAATATGGACCAAGGCCTTTTTAATGTGAGCAATCCGGGCCATATATCCATATTTCCCCAGACGAGACTCTACCCTTCGGCGGAACTCCGGCTGAGTTATTACTCTCAGCCCGAAGCCAGAGAGTTCGACAATACGCAAGGCAGTTAACTGCTGTCAAGAGAATCTGAAAGTCACGTAGGTTATTATAAATAACAAGAGGAAGAGTATTGATGTAATATAAAAACACTCGTTTTTTTTGTTTCTTCCAAAATCTTCTCTGTTTTTCTGAGTTTTGCTCGGTTTTTAGAATGACTCTTTCACTAATCAAATACTTGTTCGAATTTCGGTGTCGCCTTTTCCATCCTCCGATAAAACACTTATTTTGCCGACTATTTGTCAGTGACGGAAAGCGAGGCTTCCAATTTTCAGCAGATTTAGACCTGTGAGCTCATAAGAGACAAAAATTGTCAAACTTCAAAAACGAGCAAAACTCGTTTCATTATCAGTCAGTTAAGTATTATAGGTGATACACGCTTGTGTGATCATGTTTCTTTCGATGTATGACTGAGTAGACAGAAGATTTTCCCGCAGAAGGTTGCCATTTTTTTCTACGGGAGATTGCTTACCAAGCCAGTCTATAGAACCCAATCTGTCCTGTTATTCAATCCTTTTATCCAGATCAGTTAATTAAATGTCATGCGTGATGCACGCTTAGGCAACCATGCCTGTTTCCAGACATGGCTGACTAAACAAAAGATGGTGCTGCATTAAGCCGCCATTTCCTTCTGCAGCAAACTAGCTGCCAACATATTCTGCTATTCAAACTATAGTTGGAGGTAGAAGTGATGGATTGGTACCTTTCCCAGTGGTATTTGCGCGTAATTAAATGGAGCGAATTCGAGTGAAATTTCGACTCGGCTCTTCGTTTTCTCATTCCAAGCCTCTATACATTACGCCAAAACGTTTCCTAATATGATACTCAAATATCTCCTGCCGCTTACCATTGGTCCCGGGAATGACGGTTATCTGCATCCGGCAGGAAGGCCTCTGATTGGGAGATGGTGAGGAGCATGAAACCACCTCTTAACTGCTGTGGTTCCCAGGTCCACCCTGACCCGGAGTGGTAGCACCTGTTAGGGTTCCAGCTATGGACAAATAGTTAACACCCCCAAAAAACTGGGGTCAAAAAATTATAAAAGCATAGAAATATACTTTTATATAAATATATACATAAAAATAGACTTTTATAGAGAAATATACATTTTTGAAGGAAAAATATTACCAACATTTGAAAATATTACCAACATTTTTAAAGAAATAAAATTACTACCATAACACACTTTTGATCGAGAAAATTATTCTCAGCAAAACATTTTTCAATACAAAACTAGAATACGTTTTCAGTTTTCTAAAATAAAAAAGAATAAAAACAAAGTTTTCGTTAAAATCCGACGAAATCAACCTTCTCATTATAACCGAACATTAAAAAAATACCTGAAAAATACTTCTTTTTGGCATTAAATAACCCACACAGGTTGATATGCCGTTAAACAAAACTCAAACTCCGCTTGCCATATCAAATCATTCAAGACTGTTTTCTTTTGATAACCAGTGATAACTTTTTTAAACTCTCTACCAGTTCTTTGCTTGTTTTATTTCGGATGAGGAGTCTTACATTCTGTTGAACTTTCTGAACTCCAGTGTATCAAATATTTATGTATAGTATTTCAGAAACAAATTATTTTTCAAATAACACGTTTGGAAATTTTGTTTTGGAGATTTGTTCTCTTCCTGATTATTTCCAAAATAAATACTGTATTTTATTTCCATTTCAAACATTAATCATTAAATTTAAACATATGCCCATCATATTACATTTGTCTTTTTTTTCTGTTCTGTTTTAAACAAAGGGTTAAAGGAATAACGACCGAAAATACATGCGCTTGGAAAACAGAAGGACATGTTTTTCTTCAGCCCGGCGTCACTTTTTTTACAAAAATAAAATCGCTAGCCTGGTTAAATAGTTCTATATAAATCGCCTCGAAAAGAGTAAACAATTTTGTTAACATTCACAGACGAAAAGACGCGTTCAAAAACCTATGAGCGTATATTTTCTATTTAGGCAAACGTCAACCGAAGGTATCCAGCAAAAAGTTGTATTTTCGTGGAGAAAAAGAAAAATGCCCCACAGTTACGCGTGAGAAAAATGGTCTTCTTCTAAAGGATCCACAAAGAAATGAAGTTTTTTTTTATCTTAAGAAGCTCTGTTTATGTATTTTATATTACATTTTATTTACTAATATTCATGTAATACAAGACCACTCAATATGAATGAGCATGAAAGGAGCAAGTGAAGTGTGTGGGATTATGTAGGAAAGATAACAGTTAATCCAGGACGATTGTAGTAATCGGGAAATCATCCTCTTGGGAGTATAATCTTGGGAAGATGCTTTCTGAAGGAACTGCGTGACATACGTGATACAGAATGTTTTTTCCGCAATAGGTTTCCTATAATTTCTGCGCTAGGCTGGTTGCCAACAAAGAGCTATAGAACCCAATCTATTCTGCTATTTAACCCATAGATTGAGGGAGAAGAACGTATTACCAAGGGTATATGCACGTAAGTGAATACAACGAGATCAACCAAAATTTGAACTCGGTTCTTCGATTTTTCGTTCCGAGCCGATATTCACTACACCACAACGTGCATCCATAGACTATGTTGGGAATGAAAACGATTCTTTGCAATACCTGTCATGGAGATCTTATTAGTGAAGGTCGAAGCTGATGAAAATAAGGAATGTAGCACGTCAGAACGTTTACCATGGAAATAATGATGAATTCGAAACTTTGTCTGTGAGAAAAGGGTTATGAGACTAGGTTAGAATTTTATTTGTAGTTTCTTGTTGATGTTTCGTGCCCTTTTTCACGCATTCTCGAAAGAAATGAAAAAAAATCTAAGGAATAAATATTTACCAAATTATACCAAATTATTTTAAGTACATTCTTTGAGAAGGAATTAAAAAACTAAAAATCCAACTAGTTTTCACGAATTCCATCTGACATATTTTCTTTGGATATCTCACATTCAATCATTTATCGTATATATATATATATATATATATATATATATATATATATATTGTAACTAAGTTGTTGAACTCGTAGGTTTATTTACCTTTTGTTCATGCATTTACTTTTATAAAGAGTGCTCGATACAACAAATCCAACACAAATAAACGGTCTTTTCAACTGGATAATTCTTATTTCTAAAAAAATCACCTGAGGATGAAGCCAAAACATAATGGGCTGACTTCGAAACATGAGAAATTTTTTGTGTAGTGATACTATGAATTTAAAACATTGTAACAACCATTGCAGTATATATATAATGGGAAGGCAATATGTAACTTTTCACAATGAGATGCCAGTAATGATTTTCTAAGCGTAGCGTAGATGCATCACAAAGTCGAAACTATAGGACACCCAATGAGGATTGAAATCACTATTCAGTCGAAACTGATCTAGCAGACAAGCTTGTTATGTTTCTATATAAATCACCTAGAAAGAGTAACCAATTTTCTTAACATACACAGACGAAGAGATGCGTTCAGAAGGCTATGAGCGTAGATTGTCTATTTAGGCAAATGTCGACAGAAGGTATCCGGCAAAATGCTTTAACCAATGGGAAAGCAATATGTAACTTTTATATGTCGGCCTGTAAATCATTCGTTGTCGAGTGGTCTAAGACGCACCAGGTCAATTGGTGGCTTCCCCTATGTTGATAGGGGTAGCAGGTTCAAATTCTGTCGAATGACACACATTTTTCGTAACAAAATTTATTGTGAATAATCAGGCCGTTAGAAATAAATATATGAATATACTGTTTGATTAAAAAACAGAATATCTACTCAAATACGAATATCGATTAAAAGTAATGTTCAAACAAATAATTTATATATTTGTCTATATAAATATAGACAAATATTTTCTCATATATATACATCATTCAGATACAAGCCTCTTTCGCTGTATCACAGCTCGTCAGTGTGAATAGACCTCCACTTGCCGAGATCGAAACTCGACCGATTTAGTGTTAGTCAGTGTCGCTAACCCCTAAGCCATATTTACATGAAAGAGAAGGAAAATTTTAGCGTCTTATATATAAGCGGGGTATACACACGCCAGTCACCGAATGTTCTCAATTTCTTGCTGAAGAATTATGCATATATCACCAAAGTGGTAACCGTTTCTTTCAAATTTTCCTCTCCAGAGAAGTCAATATTAATGAGAATATATATATATATGAAAAATATCTGCCCTTATTAATGAGATAAATTATTGTAATTCTTTGCACTATTTACTTTTCGAACTGTTGTCCTCATCTTTGTTGCCATATTCACGACGTTTCGACTCTTCTACCTTTCCACCTTCTGGTGGTCCTCATCTTTGTTGCCATATTCACGACGTTTCGACTCTTCTACCTTTCCACCTTCTGGTGGTCCTCATCTTTGTTGCCATATTTACGACGTTTCGGCTGTTATAACTTTCCACCTTCTGGTGATTGGAATTTCGAACTGACCCCTTTCTTTCGTTCATCAGGATAGATTGTTCTCTTTCCACGAGTTATACCTCTTCCAGATAGTATCAGTTATCTCCATTTAACTCAAATGTCTAAGGACACATGGCTTAGTGGATAAAAGCGTTGAGTGGCTCCAGTGATTTGACATTAAGAGTTGCGAGTTCAATACCTGGCTACAGCAGAGAAAATATTAAAGAGAAATCTGGAAGATGCATTACTCATGGAACGAGAACAATCTACCCAAGTAAACGAAATAAAGGGTTCAGTTCAAAATTCCAATCATCTTAGAACGGCAAAACATCGTGAGTATGACAAGAAAGATGTAAACAAAATACGACAATCAAATATATATATATATATATATATATATATATATATATATATATATATATAGAAAGTAATATATACATTTTTATATATCAAGATAAATTTTAAGGAAAAAAATATAACAAAGTTAAAACTGGTTTCGTTTGATTCGTTTTAACGTTTAGAGCATCAGTCAACCAGTTAAATGCCACACGATGAGTCAGCGCTTAGCAGTTGAATTTTACATCTTGATTTTGTTTTGTTCACTACAGTCAAATAGTTGGCAAACTTGTCTCGCTACACCAGTTACGACTGAATAGTAATTTTGGTCATCAACTGGTGTCCCATACTTTCGGCTTTGTGCCACATCTAATCTACGCTTAGAAAATCATCTCGGGCATCTCGATGTGGTGTAATGGTTAGCAAGATGGTCTCACTAGATCAATTACGACTGAATAGTGATTTCGATTCTCAATGGGTGTCCCATACTTTCGGCTTTGTGCCACATCTAATCTACGCTTAGAAAATCATTGGAAAAATCAAGTTCTATTAGCTTGGATGTGCGGGTGGTGTACTGATCATGATGTAAGGATAATGGCTTGGAATTATTAACCGAGCCGAGTTTCAATTCTTGTTGTGTTCATTGCTTTTACTTAAAAATAACAGCGAGAAAAGTATCCACATATTTTCCCCTCCAGGTATGGGTTAATTGCCAAGACTTTTATCGCTAAAACATTATTATCTAAAAAAAAATAGTCTTACAATGTAAAAATATTTTCTGGCTTTAAATAAACTGAAAAGAGTTAATAAAAAAACGAATCAATCATAATTATAATAATCTCATCAATGAAGCTTACACTCAAGCACTACTGAATATTTATATAAATTAATTTAATTGGACACTTCGACGTGGGTAATGGTTAACAATCTTGACTCGATCAGTTATGACTTAATAGTTATTGAGTGTTCCGTATTTTCAGCCTTGTGCCATATCTAAGCTCCGTTTACATGTGTGTGGGGGCGTATATGCGTGTACACGTCACTTTAATCAAGAAAAATCACGCGAATAAAAAATCTAATCGTATATTAAATAATTTAATTTGCATGTCAAAACGTTCCTTATGAACTTAGCACAAAAACGATTTTGGTGCCTCTTCGTAAGGATAGCTGATTTTAAAGCCGATGAACTTGCAACTAGAGATTTAACCGGTTTAAATGCAAGCCACTCGCTGTATTTCATCTCTTCGGGGAAATTCGAAAGCAAGGTTGATTCGGAACTATTTCTTTACATACTCTTTCAGAGTTTTTTTTTCTCTTTTACTTTACATTTTACGCTTGAAGTTGCGTGAGTGCTTGGATTTTGCGAAACAACCCAAAGGCCTTTTCAGGTTTTGCTTTTGGGTCTGAAGCTGGATGCTGTTATAAGCTCCGGGGTAGGAAAATGTTTATCTTGAACAATACGCACATATAATATTTTATAACTATCTCTCAAATCTATTTTTCGATTCACACACACACACACACACACACACACACACATATATATATATATATATATATATATATATATATATATATATATATGTGTGTGTGTGTGTGTGTATTAATGTAAAATCATTGATACTTCCGGAATAAAATGCTATTGATTTTTCAACATTCTTCTGGTTTATAGGAAAATATGTGTCCTCATATGCGTCCTCATATTTTCTTAACAAGATTTCTCCATTATTCAGGCCAATAGATATAAATAAAAATGTTTAATTATGAAAATTAGAATATCTACTCAAATATGATTTGACGGGTTTCACAAAATTTCGTAAATAAATTATCTTTGTTTATATTAGTATACGAAAACAGAGCAGATATACATACTACGGAAAATCAGGACATTATTTGTTTAGAAGCATTATTTCGAACTTTGTTTGACAGTAAGTCCATCGAGGAAGAGCGGTGTAAGACACGTCAGATCAATTGACGGTTTCTTCTAGAGGACGCAGAATTCTACCGGAGGATACATACTTTTCTAACAAGATTTCTCGATTATTCAGACCAGTAGATATAAGTTAATATCTTGTTTAATTTTAAAAAGAAAACAGAGTATCTTCTCAAATACGAACATCCATTAAAACAAATAAATAAAAAAATATATCGTAGTTCATCTATTTCGTAACGTATTTCGTATATATATATATATACGTTTGTGTGATGTGTATTTGAGCCGAGAATTCGTTGTAATACATGTTTCTCTAAACAAGATTAAGAAGGTACTTTTGTTTAATTTTTTTATAATGTTTCTCTTGTATGCATCTTTATTTCTGGTCTTAGAGCATATAAAGATTCAACAAAATCTTTTAGTTTCCAGTATCTTCTGTTTTGCAGAAGCGAAGAAATGGGTGACCTGGAAGGCAGAACTGTAGCCGTTGCCATTACTGCTGTAGGTTTAATCACTTCTTCGCCTCAGCAATAATAAATTCAGGAAAAAAAGAATATATCTGACGTTGTACAAAACATAAACTGCTATTCAGTGCTGCTGTGAAGGGAGAGGAAGAAAGAAAAGAGAAAGAGAAGGCAAAACAATGTCAGTTGCTGTCAGCTGATGTCCTATGTCAACGGCAGCGTTGATAGTAAGGAGAAGTTCGTTGCTCGGCCCCGAAGCTATATCCCTGCATGACTCTGTCTCTCCTCTCTGTCTGATGTATGATTCATGCATGTTATTTTTTTTATAACAATACTAAAATTCGCATAGACTTTTTACTTTTTCTCGGTTTTTCTTCCTTCACTGGTTATCTCTTTCGTCGGTAGGCAATTCCTTTTCTATTAGTCAATATATTTTTAACCTCGGCTCGCTAACTGAGTAATGAAAAATAATTGTTTTGTTATCGGAAGATATGCGACGATCCCATGCATATAACTCAAATATGTTATTCTACTTTAGACGTCTTGCAATCGACATTTGGTTAAACAGAAAAGTGTAAGAAACATGACAACTTTTAACCATTTTCAAAGTTATTTTATACGAGTGGGCACGTGTTGTTAAATACCCCATATTCATATCGATCAGTTTGTCAGTTAAGTAGACATGCTTGGGCGACCATGTCCCGTTTGAGTCATGACTGACTAGGCAGAATATTTTCCCGCAGTATGTTGCCATTACTTTCTACGGTAGACTGATTGCCAACTAAGGCTATAGAACGCAATCTGTTCTGCTGTTTAATCCATAGAGGAATATGTCTTCCACTGGTGTTTGCGCGTAAGTGAATGCAGTGAATTTAACTGGAATTCGAACACGGCTCTCTCATTTCACGTTCCAAGCCGATATCCACTGCACCACATATCATTTATATATAAATAAATACACTATGGTCTTTTCGATAATAGTGGGTATATATATATGTATTCTTCAATACTCGACGACATAAAAATTGCAAAAAAATAACAGCTTTCGTATCTGTTATAAAAAGATGTACTGAGCCGACGCTGCCTCTCTCTGTGTCTTTGTCTCTGTCTGTCTGCCTGTCTGTCTGTCTGTCTGTCTGTCTGTCTCTCTCTCTCTCTCTATATATATATATATATATGTATATATATGTATATATGAGCGTTGTTATATATATATATATATATATATATATATATATATTGTAACAAAGTTGTAGGTTGTAGAACACGTAAGTTTTTTACCTACTGTTCATGCATTTACTTTTATAAAGAGTGTTCGATACAACGTAGAGCATTAGATTGTAATGGTTGTTACAATGGTTTAAAATTCATAGTATCACTACACAAAACTTTTCGCGTTTCGAAGCTGCTACGTGCGTTTCTCATCGGGTGATAAGTTGAAACGAAAATTAAATGGTGAAAACGGTTTATTTATGGTGACATGATGTTTGAGTGAATGTAGACTTGGGTTAGGAGAGATAGCTTAGTTTAAGACAGGTTTCTTATTTATTTTGTTTGGGTACTTCTTATATTGGGATTTATGGGTTTTTTTAAGAAGGGTAGACATTTTTTGTTTATTTTACTGCTATCTAAGTGTGATTGGAGTGGCGCCGCTGTTAATGAAACGATGTAAGTGAATGTGGGTTTGGAGTTTTAGTATGATCTAGTCGTCAGCTTTTAGTCTTAGAGATACCGCTTTGGGTTAGGAGAAGGGTGTGCGGTAGCTTAGTTTTGAACAGGTCACTTTTCGTTTAGTTTAGGTAATTCTTATGTTGGGATATATGGTTTTTTGAAGGAAGTGTAGATAGTTTTTATTTCGCTACTATTTATAGGTGGATGGAATTGCTGTTAATGTTGTGTGAGATTTATTTTCTTTTATTTATACGTTATTTGTTCTTTTTATTTTGAGGATTGATTATGTGTATTTGTTACTTTTGGGGGGGGATTGTTTTGTGTGGATGAGGTATTTTTTGGTTATTTAAATTTTAACGAGAAATATTTGCAATGTTTGCATAATACTGCTAATACCCCTCTATGGTTCAATAGGTCGCTATTGTTGAGGTATTTTAGAACGTGTAGCTTTTCCCTTAAACATAAAGGGCAGATGTTCTTAAGCGGCTTGCAGGTTTTAGTTTTTTCTAGGATTTTCCATTTTACGTTGGGTTTCTGTTTTGAGTCACAAATTTTTGTGTAGTGATACTATGAATTTATAAACCATTGTAACAACCATTACAATATATATATATATATATATATATATATATATGTTTGGTTTCGGTATAAGTTGTTTTTGAATAAAGTCAAGTGCATGTACAAGCGCTGCTTAAAAGTGTTCTTAGTAGATCCGATATACACTTTATTTATAGTGGGGTTTTCAATTGAAGTTATGTTGCATTGGTAGATTATTGAATTTATTGTACATTTATTCTGCAGTGGGCAATTGTTGGGGTTTCTACAATTACATAGGTTTTTACTGTTGTCCTCTTTATTATTTTGGTAGTTAATTTTATTTTGATCTACGTGTTGATTTAGGATATTGGTTATGATTCGTTATGATTTTTTCTAGGTTGTTTGTGCAACTATAACTTAGTTTAAGTGTATTTTTGTTAAAAATTTTACTTAGAGGGCTTTTCGTGGAAAAGTTGTGTTTTAATTAAATTGAGGAACTTCTGCCCTAACTTGGTGTTTACCATTTGGTTGAAAGGAGGTGTATACCAAATGATTTTTCTATTTATATTTTTCCTGTTATGGTTAGTTTTTTATATACTTGATGTCTTGGTTTTTGTAGCCACTTTTCTTAGGGACTCATGATAAAGACTTTTGTGTTTGTTAAATATTTCTTCGCTGGAAGAGTTTTTCCTGATTCTATATTCTATGGAGGAGGGTTTATTTTTTATTATACTTGTGGGGTGATTTGACTTTGGCTGGATGTATAATGGGTATTCATTGGGATTTATGTATGGTTGGTAATTATTATTAACTAAATCGAGTGTTACACCGAGGAAGTTTAGTACTTTTAAATGAGTGTTGACTATTACTTTTAGATTTAAACTTTTAAATTCTCTGTGGATAAGTTTGCTTATTTTGTCTGTTTTAAAATGTGTGGAATTTTGTACTAGCACGAGACCGTCGTCTCTGTATAACCCTATGTCTTATGTGTATATGTCATGGTTTGCAGTAAGCTTATATAGTGCAACTCTCGCATCGATCAAAAACCAGGTGTGGGCGACACAGCGAACCTCGCTGCCGTGCTTAAAAAGGACCTCCAATCCGTAGTGGCCTGGGGTAGGAAATGGCTAGTAAATTTCAATGCATCTAAAACGAAGCTGTTATCAACTAACCACCATAGACAATCGCATCTACCTCCCATTAGCATGGGACAGGCTAGCCTCCCAGAGAGTAAAATACTACGCCTCCTTGGCCTTACACTTTCGGCGGACCTCAAATGGAATGACTATATCGAATCCATTGCCAAATCTGCCGCTATGAAAGTCGGCTCTCTGTGCAGGGCCCGGAAGTTTTTCCCACCTGAATCTATTCTGCACATATACAAATCTACCATCCGCCCGTGTATTGAATATTGCTGCCATATCTGGTCGGGTGCCCCTGTGGCTCTCCTTGGGATTCCTGACAAAATACAAAGGAGGATCTGTAACGTGGTTGATACTGACTTGGCAGACCGGCTGCAACCACTCTCTCACCGGCGTGATGTGACTTCCCTGTGCCTCTTCTACAAGTACTTTCATGGATTCTGCTCCGATGAACTTAGAGCACTGGTGCCGCCTAAGCATAATTTACACGAGATACTAGATTAGCAACTAGGTCCCACCCTTTTACAGTTAAACAGATAAGATGTAACCGTAAATTCTACTCCAATAGCTTCATTTCTCGTGCTTCCCGCCTGTGGAACTCCCTTCCACAAGTCTGCTTTCCCGACAGCTACAATCTCCAGGTGCTTAAATGTAGGGTCAATAGACACCTCCTATCACACTAACTCCCAATTATTCTCAGAACACTCTCATCTACCCAACCCTCATTCTCGGTATCCTTACCCGCCTATCACCCACCCTCCGTCATTTCCTATATTTAACCATTCTCGGTATCCCTACTCGCCTATCACCCTCCCTCTGACATTTCCTATATTTAATCATCCTTTCTCCACTCTATGTAGCCCCCTGCGCAGTAGTGGCAGTGACACGCCTTGCTCGGGCTGAAACGCTTATAAAAAAATATAAACCAATGAGATCGGAAGACACTGCAGAGTCTAACGCACACATTGTAATATCAAATTGTTTAACAGAGTTATTTTTTATCCATTGTTCTTGATAATTACAATGGGTGCGTTAGACTCTGCAGAGTCTTCCGATCTCATTGGCTTATTTGCACTATATAAGCTTACTCCACACCATGACATACACACAAGACATAGGTTTATTCACTTACATCGTTTTCATTTACAGCGGCGCCAGTCCAATTACACACAGATAGCAGTAAAATAAACAAAAAATGTCTACACTTCCTAAAAAAAACCCACAAATTCCAATATAAGAAGTACCCAAACAAAATAAGGAACCTGTCTTAAACTAAACTACCTCTCCTAACCCAAGCCCACATTCACTCAAACATCATGTCACCACAAATAAATCGTTTTCACCATTTAATTTTCATTTCAACTCATCACGCGATGGGAAGCGAAAATTTTTATGCAGTGATACTATGAATTTATAAACCATTGTAACAACCATTACAATATATATATACACACACTCAACGGTGTTTGTTATAATAGGGAAAATTATAGAAATGGCCGGCTACAATTAAATGACATTTACTCAGACTGTCACAGCGGCTACCCAATCAGCCTTCAGAATATTTTATAGTGCGACTCTGCTCAGCCTATTTAAGTTATATCTGGCGTAATCAATTTCTTCAACAATGCAAGTCCACACAAACTCTCGGTCATGATGACTTGTGAGTCCATGCTAATAGTTGTATTATACTACTATAATAAATGTTGTATAAGTGGTGTTGTTAAACTGAAAAACTTCGGAAACAACTAAATTTTGAACAATGCTTGCATGCATCAAGTCCCCAAAAGAATAAATCTCTACGTATTCAAGAAAAGTATAATATAAACTTAAACAAAATTTTCTTTGTGAGTATTGTTTAATGAGAATAATTCTGTCTACTCGTCAGAGAATATCAGTAATTGATTTCTTATACTTAGATGTACATTTGATTTCTTATTGTTGGATATCTCATTTTGCACTCTCTCTCTCTCTCTCTCTCTCTCTCTCTCTCTTATATATATATATATATCCGAGTGAATACAGAACGAAGAATTCTTTCAACGTCCAGAACACTAATTTAAAACAGTGCTCGATATATAATTTTCTATATGGAGCTGTGAATATTTATTATAAATTCTATTTTAGAACATGAAAGGTATTAATCCGTATGCTTCCTTCCAGTTATGGGTTAAATAGCAGGACAGATTGGGTTCTATAGCCTTGGTCGGCAATCAGTCTACCGCATAAAGCAATGGCAACCTACTGCGGGATAATCTTCTGCCCAGTCAGTCATGTCTCTTTCGAGACATGATCGCCCAAGCGTGTATCGCGTATGGCACTTAATTGACTGACATATATAGAGCGAAATTATGTACATGTTCTAAAATATAATTTATAATATATATATATATATATATATATATATATATTCAGTAAAGTGCCATACGTGATACACGCTTGGGCGATCATGTTTCCAAAGAAACATAACTGACTGGGCAGAAGATTTTCTTGCAGTAGATTGCTATTATTTTTTGTGGTAGACTGGTTACTACGCGTAAGTAACGAAATCAACGGGAATTCGAACTCAGCTCCTCTCTTTCTCATTTCGATCCGATATCTACTGCACCACATTGCATATATATATATATATGCAATGTGGTGCATATATATATATATATATATATATATATATATATATAGTGCTATTAACGAAAACCGACAAGGTACTACGATTAAGCTTTTTAGTGAATCTTTTATGTTTTCTTTTCATGACATAAAGTGTGCATAAATTTTGCAAATTCTCTGCATATCCGAGTGCTTTCGGTTATTCTTTTAGCCATTATCGAGGTTTTTTTTATTATCTTTAACTGAATATATAGTTTTATATATGTGCATTTGTAGTTACATTTTTTTTTCCAAACATTAAGACCGTGTTTTTCAACAGCACTCCCTTCTATTGTCGGAAGGAATCGAAGGGCAAAAGAAACAGACAACTTATTCCAGGATGATCTGTTGGCGGTGGCTGATAGGAGTTCCGGTATTGTCATGGTAAGACATTAGTGACGATTTGTGTCGCCAAATAGCTAATGTTTTACCATTAGATTGGTAGTACTTCTGATAGATATATGTGGGAATTATCTCTGCTGAATCCTGAATAAAAATTGCGTCAAATATTTTGAGAGTTGGTTTACAAGTTGTACGTATTTGTTATAGTCAGTTGACGGTTTCTGAATCCAGCATTCTTCATTGGGACTTTTTGCCTCCTAGTTTATAGATCTGAAACTGCTATTCACATTCCACGTAATTTGATTAAATTTTATATATATATATATATTAGTCATCCACATACAAGCTGTATCACAGCTCATCACTGTGGCTAGACACACCCACTTGCTTCTGGCCGGGATCGAAACTCGACCGATTTCATGTCAGTCGGAGTCGCTACTCCCTAAGCCATCGGCGCATGGAATCAGAGAGAAGGGAAATTTTAACGTCTTGTATATATGTAGTGTATACAGACGCCAGTCACCGAGAGAACTCAGTTCATTTCTGAAGAGTCACTCATATAGCGGAAGTGGAAACTGTTTTTAAAATTTTCTTCTCCAGATAGCTCAATCGTAATGAGAATATATATATATATATATATATATATATATATATATATATATTGATATCGTAATCTGAAGTGCATAGCCGAGAGTAACACATGAAAAAACTCACATCAAATTACTAATTAATCAAATGTTTCATTTGTAAAATTATGTGATATACGGATCCCTTGTTTTTTTTTATATATATATATGGGTGCAGGTAGTGACATTTGAGTTTGGGACCATCTGATCCCGACAAAAATATAAAAGTAATTTGTAGACCGTTATTATTTTCACATAACCAAATATTATATGCTTTAAATAAGATAGTCCAATTATGGCTAAAAAACAGTATAGCATTTTTTTAAAATTCCTCGAACTTAATAAAAAAATCTTTTACCGTTAAAATGTTTATGTTATCATTAAAAGGAAAGAACAAAGTATTTTTAATTATTTTTTAATGTTTTTTAATCTTTTAATCTTTTTTAATACGTTCAAAATTTTTTCTTCTTTTTTTTGAGGGTGGGGGGGCAGTGTGAGACCAGAACTGACTATGGGAATTTTAGTGCCTTGCTTTCCGGTGAAAAAACATATTAATTTACAAGTTCTTGCAAAAATCAAATAATTATTGGAAACTTTTAGGACTTATTCACAAATGATTGTGAAATTACATTTTTTTATAAATTTTTGTAAAAATATTTTTTTACATCTGTTCTCCATCTCCTAACCTTTATAGAAATTAAATTCTGTCCTCAAATTTTGTGTTGTTGGTTAAACGCAGGACTACTTGGAAAATGTAAATAATCTTTTTTTTTTCCAACAGTTGCCACTTTCCCGAAAATCTCATTCGAATATTAAAATAAAACATAGAATAAAACTATAACATTATTTAACTGCTTTTATAAATAATATATATTCAGGACATCATAGTCTGAAAAAAATTGCGGTGAATAATGAATTTTTCTTCTTCTTTAACTAATAATAATAATTTATAGTTTCAAAAATGTTTTAAAAATTCTTCAAAACTTTGTCTGCGTTAGATTAATAGGTTAAGTTAAAAACTTATGTGAAGACTATATTTACTAAGCGAAAATTGAAAAGGTTAATACAACTCATCACTAGATTTTTAAATTATTATTTTTCATGTTTATAAAACGTGCCAATTTTGAAAGTTTAGATAACCATACACGACATTATCAGAAAAATATGATCGGTGACTAAAGTAAATTTAAAATCAATATCCCTAAAACTAGATTACGGAGAATAAATATATTTCCAATATATTTAATGTTAGTGAGTACTTAAACATTATATAAAAAGCGTTCACCCGTCATTTTCTTAAATTATGTAGGACAGTAATAAACATTTAAACCTCTTATAAGTGCTTGTTACTTGCTTGTTAATTGCTTGTCAGGCGTTGAGAAATAAGTAAATTACTTCTATTGCTTATTTTGTATATCGATTTCTCAGCTTTTTAAATTAAAGAAAAATACTTTTTTCAAATAATATTAATTATACTTTAAATCAGCTAATATTTCTTAAATAAAGTTTAAAAAATGCTTTATTTCTGGATGATTTTTTTATAACGAAAATTACATTGCGATGAAAGATGGCTAAAAAGGACGCTAATCAGCTATTTTAGACAAATGATAAAAAATCGTTTCCAATTAATATAATTTCTGTTTGAAAAATACACTATAGTATATTTTGTGTACTGGTAATAGTAAATTAATTTTTTAGCTTTCAATTAAAATTAAAATGAAAACCTCAAGAAAGCTTTTTCATTTAGAAAAAATATTTTAAAACCTAGGTATCCCAAAGAAATAAACTGCATAATAATTTGCTTCTTGGAAATAGTAAATTTAAACACTTAGCTTTCAATTTAAGCTAAAATGAATGCTTCGAGAAAGCTTTTTCATTTATATAAATATATTTTAAATTTAGGTATCGCGAAAGAAATGAAGAAGTACTTACTTTAAATACACACCAAACACAAACTTGAGCAAATTAATTGAAACAAAACGAATAATGTCTTCTTGAGATCTTTCACATTTTCCCTGATCATCTGTACGTCATTTCTTGGCGTTGTTTTGCTCTTCTGACTGCAATTTCCTTTACGTTTTGGACTGATGGATCCAGTTTGTTTTTTCGCATTGATAACACGACTAACAGTTGAAAAACTGACATCAACAATATCCTCGATCACTTTGTAAGGCTTGCCAGTGCGTTTGTGCAGCGTTAAAATTTTTTCGCGCTTCCTTGGAATAGTCACCAGAAGAGGAAGGTCAACTAATCGACAGTCGAGACAATCGTTACTGGGCGTGTTAAAAATCTGATGCAAACACGGATGACAATATTTTTAAAGCCAAATTTTATTATACATCCCGAAAATAGATTCATATTACTGCACACCACTTCAAATGAATTCGTGTGAGAAAAAACTCGAAATCGATTACATCCTGTCACTTCAGTGGATCTAAAACAGACCGTATGATAAAAGAAAGGAAACTAAAGCAGTTGTTTCAATTAAGTTGCACAATGGTGTACTTAAAATTCATCAAGAAAAGCTTAAAGGCAAAATCGAGATATAGGGGGAAAGTGTTAAAGAAATTAGGGCCATGCTTAGTTTTGAAATGAAAATTTCAACTTTCTACAAAGGAACAATTTTTTGATTCTTGCTGGCAAATTCTTCAATGACATCTTCAAAAACTATTTCATTTGTCAAAATTGTCACTCTATAGACAGTATATAGGCCAATGTATTTCCATTCCATAGTTTCAGTTAATCGAAAAGATTCTTCAAATGTGAGTTCTGTCCCGAAATTAAAACCAATTTTGTTTAGATACGGTCTCTGTAGGGTTATAGCCTGAAGCAGACACAAAAGTGCCGCTCCTTCTAAAAGTACTACCTGGGGCTGAGTGTCCAACTCCGCCCTCATTTAAGTACACCACTTGGGTGGTCAATTTATAATCAATTTAAATAACATACATAATCGCTTACCTTTGCAAGATTTAATATATGTTTTTTCATATTCTTGGTTTGAGAGGGTTACTCTTTAGAAATATAAGAAAAATTGTGTTCATTTTTCTTTCTTTCTTTCATTTTTGTCGCGTTTAAGTGCCTTGTGATGCAGTGGACATCGGCTTGGAACGCGAAACCGAAGAACCAAGTTCGAATTCCAGTTGAAGTCGTTGCATTCACATACATGCAAATAATCTTGGAAAAGTATGAATCTTTGCTTCTTCCCCCACTTGTGGGTTAAATAGGACATATTTAGTTTTATAGCCTTGATTGGCAACCAGTCTACCGTTCAAAATAATGGTAACCTACTGCAGGAAAAAATCTTCGACTCTTTTGAGACATGATCTCTCAAGTGTGTATCACATATGGCACTTGACTGATTTTAAAATGGTGTTTTTTAGATTCTAAATTTATTAGATGATATAATCGAAATAAATTGATTGTTTCCTTTATTGTTAAAATAGCTTAATTATTTCGTCTTCTCTTCCCAAACAGCAAAGATATACCACTCATTTTACTTGGCTCCAATAAAGAAAAGCTAATTCATGTGCCCGCACCTCCATAAGTACAAAGAAACCTTATCTTGGCAGTAAAACAAACAAATGTAGCAATAAAAGTGTCATTTCACGGCAACCCTAAATTTACACACACACACGCACACTTATATATATATAACAAAACGAGGTCTGTAGTTATATATATATATATATATATATATATATATATATATATATATATATATATATATATACAAAACGAGGTCTGTAGTTAATATTGCTTTCTGAGTTTTGCTCAAACATAAGAAGTGACTGAGAAGCTGTTAAATGTGACCTTCTTGAAAGACGGTCGGCTTCTCACGTACGCGGCCCAACACATCGTTATGGAGTCTGACATGTATCAATGTATTGAAAATTACAGCGCATTAGGCAGAATAACTGTAATGTCTGCGTACCGAAGTACTGTTTGAAACATTGCGCACATGAAGATGTTTTGTTTGTTTGTTTTTTTTTTTTCGTTATCTCGTAAGTAGCTAAAATGATAGAGGTTGAAAAGTATGTTGTCCTTAGAACCATACCGCGATATTTATTTAAACGTGTAATAGAGAAAACCAGTCTGAACGCGTGGCTCGAGCTATCTGTTGGGGTTTTCTTTGCAAGTGCTCCACGAGCATCGGGTCATTCCCATTAAAACATCTAGTAATAAGCTGAGACAAGATACGAAAAGTAAGCTTGATTTCAAAATTCTTATTAAGTACGCTTATGTTTTGGAGACAAGTGCAAACATGATTAAATCACTTCCCGCCGCTCTGACTAATCCAAGCGGCATTTGAATTTGGTAGAAAAGCATATCCCTATATTTCTATTTTAATACTCGCATGGTTTTCTTTCTTTCTTTCTTTCTTTCACTGTTTTTTTTTTCTATAATTCTTTAAGTTGATATTTCATTCACCTAATTTTTAGATTTAATCTTTCAGCTCCCCCATTCTATTTCATTCCATTCTTTCTTTCTTTCTTTCTTTCTTTCTTTCTTTCTTTTTCTTTCTTTCTTTTGTTTCACTCACTCTTTCAGCTATATTTTTCTTTCTTTCTTTCTTTCTTTCTTTCTTTCTTTCTTTCTTTTGTTTCACTCACTCTTTCAGTTATATTTCTCTTTCTTTCTTTCTTTCTTTCTTTCATTCTTTCTTTCTTTCACTACTTTTTTCTCTAATTATTTAAGCTGATATTTATTTCACTTAAATTTTAGATTAAATTTTTCAGCTCCCCCATTCTATTTCATTCCATTCTTTTTTCTTTCTTTCTTTCTTTCTCTCACTCTTTCAGCTATATTTATTTTTCTTTCTTTTTTTCATTCTTTCATTCTTTTTTCTCTAATTGTTTATTCTGATTTTTCTTTCACTTAATTTTTAGATTAAATCTTTCAGCTTCCTCATTCTATTTCACTCCATTCTTTTTCTTTCTTTCTTTCTTTCTTTCTTTCTTTCTTTCTTTTTGTTTCACTCACTCTTTTGTCTATATTACTCTTTCTTTCTTTCTTTCTTTCTTTCTTTAACTTACCATTTTTACTGAACATTACAGCTCTGCTCATACTTCTGTGTTTTCACTTTCTTTCTTTTTTCTTTCTTTCTTTCGTTTCACTCACGCTTTCCGCTATACTTTTCTTTCTTTCTTTCTTTCTTTCTTTCACTGCTTTTTTCTCTAATTCATTATCTGATTTTTCTTTCACTTAATTTTTAGATTAAATCTCTCAGCCCCACCTCTATTTCACTCCGTTCCTTCTTCTTTCTTTCTTTCTTTCTTTCTTTCTTTCTTTCTTTCGTTCGTTCGTTCGTTCGTTTCACTCACTCTTTTGGCTATATTTCTCTTTCATCTTTTCTTTCTTTCACTGCTTTTTACTCTAATTCTTTAAGTTGATATTTATTTCACTTAATTTTTAGATTAAATCCTTCAGCTTCACCTTCTATTTCACTCCATTCTTTCTTTCTTTCTTTTTTCTTTCTTTTTGTTTTACTCACTCTTTCAGCTATATTTCTCTTTTTTCTTTCTTTCTTTCTTTATTTCTATTTTTACTTTCGTTCCTATTCAGTTCTTCAACTATCCTTTTTATTTTTTATTGGTATTCCATTCATTATTTCTTTCTTTTTTTCTTTCATTTTCATTTTTCACTCAGTTTTTCAGCTATTCTTTTTTAAATTCATTGTTTTTTAGTGTTTTTTTCTTTCACTTCACCTTTTCACTCTACCCTTCTTTTATTTCACTGATTTTTTTTAGTATTTTCTTTCTCTCTAGTTTTTCTAAACTTTTTTCAATTTGAATTGCTTTTTTTTCTTCCTTTTAGTTCTATTTATTTTTCTCTCTGTCTTTCTTTGTTCTTTTCTATTTTTCTTTCTTCGTTTCTTTCTTTCAATCTTCTTTTTTATTCAAGTACTGACACTAGTTTTCCTTCACTACTGTTAACTTGTCTGTATGGCGCTTATTTCGTACAACATGCTTGTCCATTTATAAAAAAAAAATTCCGCGTCATTCTCATTTCCTTCCACATTTATTAAGCTTAATTTAAATAAATGGCGAATCGCTTACTTAAACACTCACGCTTTAAATTTAAATTTTTCACCGACATGACTAACCCGGATATTGATTATTTCTTGGGCAAAATAGTGTCTTTCTAAGTGTTTACTAAATATTTTGCAAAGATAGAAAGGGTCTTTTCACCGCATCTATTTAACTTGTACAGCGAGACTATTCTGAGGACCCTAGATGTTATGCCAGGATTTGTCATCGGAGGCCACAATTTGAACAAAATAAGGTACACAAATAATACAGTGCTGATAGCAGACACAGAAAGGAAACTACAAGACATTCTACAGAAGAAAGCTGAAGAGAGTAAAAAGAAGACACTACAAATAAACTGCACGATAACCAAATTGTATGGTCATCAGCAAAAGAGCAACCCATGATACCAAAAACAGGTGGGGAATACTAAAATTAAGCAGATACAAAAATTTAAATATCTTCTGTCAGAAGACGGAAAGTGCAACACAGAAATCCCAAGGCGAAGCTGAGTAAAGTATTAAGAGACAGGAAAATTTCGCTAAAATCAAAGAAAATAGTACCGGATTACTATGCGATCTCAGTTTTTAAATATGGCAGTGAATGTTGAACAATATCATCAGATATGAAGAAAAACCTTGAAGCAACTGAAATGTGGTTCTACAGAAGGATGCTGTGGATATCATGGATCGAGCATTTGAGAAATGATGACGTTTTGTAAAAGATGGAAACGAAAAAGAAATTAATATTGAGCGTCAGGAAGAGACATCTAATGTTATTAGCACATAAAATGAGGAAGGAGGGCTTAGAGAAACCGATACTAACAGGCCAGATAGAAGGAAAAAGAGACAGAGGAAAGCAGCGGATAACATATTGGAAGGACCTGATCAGGTGGATGACAAAACGATAGTTGCGTTTTGTTACATGAAAAAGCAATGATCGCCTACGCCCTGAAAAGACAAGGCGCATAAAAGAACAAGAACAAGAAGAGTTCTGCGGATAATGCTGAGTTATCTTCATCCTTACAAATGGAATACGAAGGAGTTAGAATGATTCAAGCCTGTATAGGTGGCATGTCGGGTACAAGCTGGATATCTGACCTAAAGGAACAACGGAATATAACGGCTACATAACATTTGCCATAGAAATATCAGTAGATTAGTGAGATGCTTACAGCGTTTTTTCTGTGAGGAAAGATTTTCTGAGGTAAAAATACTTAATTAGCCGCAAGTTAAATACTTTCGAAATCTGTCAAGACTGAATACTCAGGTCAGGGAAAATGCAGACCAGAAGCTTTATTTTGGTCTTTTATATAAACATCCACTTTATTGTAATAAATCGTTATATATATAAATATAAATGTGTGCGTGTATATATATATATATATATATATATATATATATTTGTAATGAATTAATTTGAACATTATTTTTACCGATACTCGTATTTAAGTAGATATTCTGTTTTTAATTAAACAGTAATTTATATTTATATCTACCGGCTTGATTATTTTACGATAAATTTTATTACGAAAATGTGTGCTATCCTGCAGGATTCGAACCTGCGACCCCTATTTACATAGGGGAAGCTACCATTTGATCTGGTACTGTCTTAACCACTCGACCATAAATAGCCTCTTGATCAGACGAGGTTTTTATCATGCTTATATAACACAATTTTCGATCTACCGTAAACAAACCATATCTGCTCTGAAATGTATCGTAAATGTCAACAAATGTAAACATGTTACGGAAATTAACGAATTTTAACGAAACTTGGTTATAAGCAACCGACAATTTGTAATGAATTATTTTGAACATTATTTTTACCGACACTCGTATTGAAGTAGATATTCTGTTTTTAATTAAACAGTAATTTATATTTATATCTACCGGCCTGATTATTTTACGATAAATTTTTATTACGAAAATGTGTGCTATCCAGCAGGATTCGAATCTCCGACACACATTTTCGTAATAAAAATTTATCGTGAAATAATCAGGCCGGTAGATATAAATATAAAATACTGTTTAATTAAAAAACAATATCTACTTAAATACGAGTATCGGTAAAAATAATGTTCAAAATAATTCATTACAAATTGTCGGTTGCTTATAACTAAGTTTCGTTAAAATTCGTTAATCTCCGTAATATATATACATATATATATATATATATATATATATATATATATATATATATATATATATATATACTGTATCAAGGCAGTAGAAAATTTTCTAAACATATATTGTTAAATATAACAGACAATGAATGGCTATTGTTTTTAATCATGAGCCGTTCTAAACATCGTATTTTGGCTTTAATCTCAGGTGATAATAAAAAAAAATTGTTCAGGATTTAGATAGTTATTTTTTTATTATGCTGGTTCTAAGCTTTCGGCTCACATGAGCCATCTTCAGAGAGGTTACAAGAACGTTAACATAAAGACATCCCACATCAAAAATGATATTATCTTGTGATTACATAAAACATTGCTATGCGACGAGAAACAGTTACCAAATAGCAGACGCAGGTCATAAATTTGTAATTCAGTTCTATGACATCACTCGACGTGAGAGACCGAAATGGTATCAGAACCATATGTCTAAATGCAATATAATCTCTTTTTATTTAACAATATATATATATATATATATTCTCCCTTCTCCCTCCACTTACGGGTTGAATAGTAGGGCACCCCTCCACAATAATCTATTCGTGCAACCAGACTGACAACAAGGTCTCACCTATTTACAGTTAGATCAACCAAATACAGCCAACAATTCTACTCCATCAGCTTCTTTTCTTGCACTTCCCGCTTGTGGAACGCCTTTCCGTATACTTGCTTTCCTGACGGAGACAACTTCCAGGAATTTAAATGCAATGTCAGTTCTCATCTTTTATCCACTTGACTCCAATTCTTCTCTCGCCCTTTCTGCATCATCTCGTGTATCTTGTTCTTTTTCTTTTTCTCTAACTTCGCAAACGTCTTCACTCCTATGTCCACATCCTTCTCTTGCCCTTTTTCTGTCACCCCTTGTAACTGGTTCGTCTTTCTCTTCACTCTCTTCCTGCCTAAACTTTTATTCTTTTATGTAGCCCCCTGCGCATCTGTGGCGGTCCCGCTTTGCTTGGGGTAAAATGATTAAAAAAAAAAGTTGGTTTCTATTGTCTTGCTTAGCAACCAGTCTACCACAGGAAGAAATGGCAAACTACAACGGGAAAATCTTATGCCTAGCCAGTCATGGATGGAAAGAGACATGATCACTTAAACATGTACTACGTATGACACTGATTGACTTATTGAAAATTAAAAAAAAAAAGAAAATTACAGGGAAATGCAAAGAATACTGAAGATTTTTTAAAAATTTAATATAATAGATTACCTACTCTTAAAGAACTCTATATTAAAATATGGGAAATTGTGTATATTTTAAAAAAAAACTTGCATTTCTTTGGACTGAAAGCCAAGAAATTCCATCCGCACCTTTCTGACATTATCAACTGGCATTTTAAAGTGGAGATTAATAGCAATTGACTGTAGAATATTTTGTTTATTTCTGTCTCCCTTCGAACAAGTCAGCTCTTCTTCTTGCCGTCATTATCGCCGTGAAATTAATGGCTCTGTTGTAAGGTTATAAGTGATTTCCGTAAGATAGGTGAGGAGTGTGCATTTGTCGGAATTTTGAATATTAAACTTGCAATCTTATTCCATTAAAAAATATATAAACTATATTTGAAAAGAATTTGTTCAGTGTCTGCAAAACATCAGATATTGATGCAATGCAAACATTAAGTTTTAAAATACATAAAAAGTTAAAAATTTGTGAACGCCAGAAAAAAAAATGGAGTAATATTAGCGATATGATATAATGGGACTTAGCATCAATAACAAAAGTGAGTTGAAAACTACAGAAAAAAGAAAGAAAGAAAGAAAGAAAGAATAATGAAAACAGAAAAAATTAAAGGGAAAATGAGGAAGAAAGAAAAAAGAAAGAAAGAAAGAAGAAAGAAAATAGTAGGATGAAGAATGAATGAAAACAATAAAAGGAAGAAATTAAAGGAAAGAAAATGAAAAAAGAAAGAAAGAAAAAGAAAAAAGAAAGAAAGAAAAAGAAAAAATAAAGAAAAAAGACAGAAAGGAAAAAAAATAGAAAGAACGAGGAAGGAAAATGAAAGACAGAAAAAGTAAGAAAAGTAAAAGAAAAGAGAATGAAAAAAGAAAAATAGAAAAGAAAGAAAATGGTAGAAAGAAAGAAATAAAACTAAAAGATAAAACAGAAGAAAGTAAAGAAAAGGAAGAAAGAAAGAAAACAAAATGAATGAAGAATAACAAAAGAAAGAAAGAAACAAACAAAAATGTTAAAGAAAAAGAAAAGAAAAAGAAATAAAGAACGAAAAAAAAAGAACCAAGAATGAAGAAATACAGTACAATAAAAAAAAACAAAGGAAAAGAAAGAATGAAAAAGAAACAAAAGAAAAAAAGAAAAAGAAAGAACAATAAAGAAAGAAAAAGTGGAAATTAAAATGTACATAAATATCAAAATGGAAGAAAGTTATACCTACTCAATATCTATATACGTATAGTGTATGAATGTATTAAATTAAGTAGTTCATTCACTCACTTAAGTGCCATACGCTATACACGCTTGGGCGATTATGTCTCGAAAGAGACATGACTGACTGGGCAGAAGATTATCCCGCAGTAGGTTGACCATTGGTTTCCATTGCTTTCTGCGGTAGACTGTTTGCCGACCAAGGCTATAGAACCCAATCTGTCCTGCTATTTAACCCATAACTGGAAGGAAGAGACGGATTAATACCTTTCCCAAGGGTATTTGCGCGTAAGTGATTAATTCAACTGGAATTCGAACTCGGCTCCCTGGTTTCTCGTTCCGAGCCGATATCCACTGTACAACAACGCACATCCGCAGAAATAGTTCATTAGATGAGCAAAGAAGAAAAATAAAAATGGAAAATAAGGAAAAAAAATGAAAGAAGAGCGAAAGAAAAATAGGGAGCAGCAAATGAAAATAAGCGGATAGCGAAAGAAA